>OY992883.1:43197643-43499425 GCA_963921405.1 Cepaea hortensis
ATCAAGTGGCATACAAAATGATACCTCGTAATATGAAAGATGAGAATACATAAAAAAATATGGAATAGCATGCTACATGACATGCGTGGGCTCAACTCTCTCTCTCTCTCTCTCTCTCTCTCTCTCTCTCTCTCTCTCTCTCTCCATACACACACTCTCACACTCATTCACTCTCTCTCTCTCTCTCTCTCTCTCTCTCTCTCTCTCTCTCTCTCTCTCTCTCTCTCTCTCTCTCTCTCACTCACACTCACTAACTCTCACACTTACTCTACAGTAATTTACACGAATTAATTTTATGCATGTTAAAATCAAGTGTGTCAAAATGATAATATGAAAATGAGAATACACAAAACATATGGAACAGCATGTTACATGACATGCGTGCGCTCAACTCTCTCTCTCTCTCTCTCTCTCTCTCTCTCTCTCTCTCTCTCTCTCTCTCTCTCTCTCTCTCTTTTTTTTTTCTCTCTCACACACATGTACACACACACACCCACACACAGCATACACACGCAAATACACACATATACCCACGCACATACACACACCTACATACATCTACATACTTACGCACACGTAGTCACATAACACCCGAATATACACTCCCTCGCATACACTCTATGCATGCACACTTACACACACAAAGATATACAATACATACACGAGCACACACACACACACACACATACACACTCATCCATACACACATATACACACGCACATGCATATAAACGCATATAAACACATGAACGCACACCTTAACACACGTACAGACATACACATAGAGGCACACACAGATACACACATGTATACACACATATACACCCATACACACATACAGACATGCACACACACACACATCCACACTTTCTCATGCACTCTCTCATTCACCCACGCTCTCTCTGTTACACACTCACTCGCTCTAACACTCACTCATTCGCGCACATACACGCATACCCACAAATTCTCTCTCACTCACTCACGCTCCGTTACTCACTCACTTACTCGCTGACTCTCTAACTCACACTCACTCACTAACCTTCACACTCTATCACACAGACAGGCAGACACTCAACACACCTCTCTCAGATTCACTCATTCTCTAACTAAAATTCTCACACATATGTCCACACACTCACTCACTTTTATACTCACTCAGGCACACGCACATGCATACTCTCTTACTCTCACTCATACTAATTCTTCCACTCACACTCTTTCTCACTCACTCTCTCACCCACTGTCTCGCTCACACACATACAGTGAAGAATGATAGTGGAAAAATGATGCCAGTAGGTGACTTATGTAGGCATATAGTCGGTATGAAGTAAGTATTGAAAGAGTTTTCGGTTGAATATGTAGGGACTCATTGGAGTTTTCAGATCTGGTGGAAGGCTATTCCACAAGTGAGCACCAGAATATGCGAAACAAGTTTTGTATAAGTCCAATCTAGGCTTAGGAAGCTGTAATAAATTTAAGCGCTTACTGTTCATTGCATTAGATTGAATTTACGGTAGAAGATACTCTGGAGTATTTTCAGATATAATTTTATTCACTAATTTGGCTTTGTTAAAAAGGAAGCGCTTTCGAAGTGGTAGAAGTCTTAGATGGCTGAATAATTTATTACTTTCAACGTGCTTTATGCTAGAAACTAGACGTATAGCGCGGTTTTGAAGCGAACACAATCGTTTCATATTAGATTTAGGGCAACCATCCCAGACTGTGGAACAATAATCGAGAGGTGATTGGATATAGGATTCATAGAATATTTTTCGTGTGCTTTCATCCTAAAAGTGCTGAATTTTAGCAAGCTGGTAAACATTTTGTGCTATTCTCTTGGTAAGGACGTGAACATGAGAGCTCCAGTTTAAATGTCTGTCAATTAAAAGACCTAATGTTTTATGTTCATTTACATTAATTATAGGTAACGTGTCCACGTGAAGCTCGAGCGGTGTCCCAGTTATGGCTAGGGACTGTATTTTTTTTTTTTCTGGTCGTTATTAGCATGGATTTGGTTTTGTCGATGTTAATTAACATGCGATTTTCATTGCTCCATCTACTAAGGTTGTCAAGTTCGTTTTGTAAAGAGCTCTCTAAGTCACAAAGGCTCTCTTGACTAGTGTAAATAGTGCAGTCGTCCGCAAATAGGTCACACGAAGTATTGAGGTATAAAGGAAGATCGTTAATATGCACTGCAAAAAGCAACGGACCTAGTATTGAGCCCTGAGGCACACCAAAATTAAGTTGTGTGGGTCTTGATAGACAGTTATTGAAGGACACTACTTGTTGTCTGTCAGACAAACATGACGTAATTAGGTTCACCATATTGGTGCTAGTCTTCATTTGTTTTAATTTTCTAATTAAAATATCATGATCTACCATATCAAAGGCTTTTTTAAAGTCTACAAATACTGCTCCACAAATGTTGCCATTGTTGATACAAAGATGCCAGTTATCGGTCATTTTTGTAAGGGCACTATGGTAAGAATATTTAGGTCGAAACCCAGATTGACTGTCAATTATTAGATTGTTGTTAATTAAATAATGTAGTGTTATTTTATGCATGTGTTTTTCTAATGGCTTTGATAGCGACGATAGTAAGGAAATAGGTCTATAATTACCCAAGTCGCTAATATCAGTTGAGCCATTTTTAAGTAGAGGATACACTTTAGCAACTTTAAAGGCAGATGGAAAGTAGTTTTTGGACAGGCACTGGTTATATATGAACGTTAAGGACTCACTAATAATTGGTGCAGCACACCGAAGAATTCTATTACTGATACCATCTAGGCCTTCTGAATTTGTTGCTTTGAGATTCAAAAGATAAGAGAGATGAGAGAGAGAGAGAGAGAGAGAGAGAGAGAGAGAGAGAGAGAGAGAGAAACAGAGAGAGACAGACAGACAGACAGAGAGAGGGGGAGAGAGAGAGAAAGAGAGAGAGAAAGAGAGAGAGAGAGAGAGAGAGAGAGAGAGAGAGAGAGAGAGAGAGAGAGAGAGAGAGAGAAGAGAGAGATACTGTGAAGTTCATGCAACACAATGCAACATAATAGGTAAATACAAAACTTGGAACGGCAATATTTTCAAAAACTGCGCAGTCATTAAAAATACACTCTGTATATATACAGTGCATATATTGGTATGTTCGCAAGAGAGTGTAACAACTTTAGCGAGTCCTATTTGTTTACATCTCTATTTTTTATTTATTATTGCATTGTCGTTATAAGATAAAACTGTAATTTGTTCCAGACTTCATTATTGGCTTTATGTTTCTACACAGATGTTTTATCAATGTTGTCCCATATATTAATTGTTATATTCTACGTGTGTTATATTTCAATCTATGTTGTTGACTTACATTGTTTGACAGATATCCGAGTTTCTGTTTCTTGCCCCTAACAAGATAAGCTTACCGTTACAGATAAATCTAGTAACGACTGTTAGTCTTGACTTTTCTCAATTTTTCAGAGATTTGGTTCTGAATGTATTCTTTTTTCTTTCTTTGTTTTTTAATTCACTGTGATTTTGGGCTAGCAATTTAAAAAAAAAAAAAACTATTGCATCTCTGTGTTTGTTAGTTTGTTTTGTTTAGTGCTTTGTTCTCTGCTCCCATTCCCCACACCATCTCCTCACTTTTCATGAACGATATTAAGCAGTTTTCATCTGGCGGACTGCCCCGCAGCTTGCACATTCAGTTGCCGCTGAGATTGTTATTTCCCCAAATATGTTGTAAATTTTTATGTTTTTAAATCATGTGGAATGCATCGTGCTTTATGATTTCTTGGTGCAAAGCACAGTTGCATTAATCCATGTTTTTCTAGGGTTTCTGTAATTTCTTGATTCAATGCACGGTTGCATCAAATCCATCTTTCCCCGGGGCTTCTATGATTTAAAGAGTTATATTGTTGTTATTTGCCGTTTTACGTGTTCTTTTTTCACAATTTCTTACCACTTCTGATTCGGGTATGTTTGTGAACATGGTCGTTTAGTTGTTTTAATTTTCTTTAGCATATTTGACTCTCTTATGTATTCCTTTCATCTTGTTATTATGGCTTCGTCACTGGGCAAGATTCTGTTAATTGTGTTGTGATCATATACACTTCGTAATGTTTCTGTGGTTAAGGAGTGGCTAGTTAGTTGAATATTCTAGGCTGGACGCCGCAGTCAAGCCCATCATACATATTGTTGCTGTTTGTGATTTATTGGCAAGTTTACGTTCAGTAGTTTGCCATTACTTTCTAATAGACCGGAACTCGTAACACTGTATAAAAATCAGCGCAAGGCGGTCTGCTTCCAAGTCTCCAGCAGCTGTGTTTCGAACGCGGTATGTTGAATTACGAATTGCGTCCATAATCTGTTCGCCACAGAGATTGACATGTCTTCAGTGGCATTAGGCATATCTTAAAGAATGCGCAGACATTTCATATCTTCTATTTCAGTGGTTCTCAACCGTTTGTGGTCCCTGCACCCCTTCACCATATTTTCAGAACGTTATCCCCCCTCCCGCCCTTTTGTATTTTCTCCGTATAAACCCACCCCTTCACAGTATGCGTAAAAATGGAAGCTAAATTTAATAACACATACAAGAACAAGTCTAGACATCTGCATAAAACGTGATTTGCGGGTCTACTTACGTTATAAAATGAATTTCAGAAGGGCGTGAAGTACAGAACCGTAAAGTACGGAGGAAAAAACAATATCAATTAATCAGTTATTGTATTAACGCGATCTTGAAATAATCATAATCCCCCCCCCCCCCCGGAAACCCTAAAATTCCCCCTGGGGTGGGGAGGGGGGAATTCCCCACCGGTTGAGAACCACTGTTCTATTTCTTAGATTAGTTATTTTTTATTTTTTTTATTTCATGTTTTTGTTTTATTAGTCCTATGCCATTTCACCCTTTTCGCAACCTTCTTCTTTCCAGTCTAACAATGTCCTTTTTCTGTCTCCTTTCCTCAATAACTATCATTCTTCCTCTATAACCTGTTTTCCCTTTCACTATCACTTTCTCAATTATACTCCGACGGCTTTGCCAGGATAATAATGACTTTCATAAACAAAAGCCCACGAATTGTTGGATTTCGTCCGCCTTCGTGGCTATCCTGAGAAAGCTCTTTACCGCTGTCAGTCTATCAGTCGCACTGAGGCTATCCTCCAGGCCGAAACAACGCAATAATAGACCTATCCTTTCACTTACCTACCATCCCCATAATATTGCTGCCAAGAATATTCTCATGAAGCAGCTATCCAATCTCCCTCCATCCATCATGTGCCATGCCGATAAGCGTGGGCGGTCATATTTTGCCATCTCACTCGATCACCAGAGTCTTGGATCAGCTCCGTGTATCTGTCTCGACCATGCCATGTGGCCAAGCCATCCAGGTATTTACTTCTCGGTCTTCGTCTTGGTCTACTCCCTTCGATCTTGCCAGTTGTCACCAAGTTCTCCAATCCATTTCTTCTCAAAACATGTCCAAAAAATGTTGGCTGTCTACGTCTAATGTCTCTAATCAGTTTACGATCTTCATTTGTTTCTTGAAGGACTTGTTCATTGGTTTTTCTGTCTGTCCATGGTATTCTTTGCATTTTCCTCAGAAACCACATTTTCACAACCATCAGATGTTCTTCAGCTTGTCTGCTCATTGTTCACGCTTTACATCCATATAAAAGTACAGGTTCTATGTAGCACTTCAACACTCTTTTTCTCGTTTCAGTTGACATCTTTTTATTGGTCAGTATGTTTTTCATCTTGCTAAAGGCTACTTTCGCCATGGCGAGCCTTGTTCTAACCTCTTCAAGGCATCTCCCGTCAGATGTTATGACTGTTCCGAGATAATTGTACCTATTCACTTGTTGAAGAATATTCCCATTTACTTGTATATTACATTGTAGTATTTCGTTCTTCCTAGTGACGACCATAATTTGTGTCTTTTTGCAATTTAATTCTAATCCCAGTTGTTCACTGTGTGCAACAACCGCATCTACTAATTGTTGCAGATCCTGCTTATTCTCTGCAATCAATACTGTATCATCTGCATATCTAATGTTATTGATGTATCGTCCTCCAATGCTGATTCCTTTTATATCTTCTACATTTCTGAAATTTTAATTTTCTCTCTTTCCATTTCTTGTTTAATGTTATCTAATTTTTCGTCGTCGTTTAGCGTCCTAACATTCCATGTTGCTAATGTTAATGTCTCTGTCCTTGTCTTGCGATGATCTGTCTTTAGGCGAATTAGGCGAATCATAATGAACTAGGCACTTTTAAAGAAGGTAGTTTGCCGTTGCTTTCCTTACTTGCCAGCCATTGTCCTGTGAAAGAGATCTTCTGCCTACCGTCGCGAAAGTTGAGACTATAACCAACATCTGTCGGCTGCCCTCAAAATTCCACCCACCACCTGCCTTCCGTGGCTTCTTTTGAACACTTCCAATAAACGAATACGAAATAATACCACATAATCCACAGGAAAACACTAAAAACAGCATCTCCCGAAGAATAAACGCGTCAAGTCGTCGCCATTTTTACCGGAAGCTGCTTCTTTCCTGCAGTGGTTATTGTTGAGATCCGTGGTTTTTGTGGGTTATTAACCCTGTTTTTGTCTTGTGCGCTCTTACGAGTGAGTACTAACTCGGACTGGTTACATAATTATTTGTGTCTCTGACGTCAGCTTCGGTATTGGTCGGCGGTGCTAAATTGTGCTCGTCTCCTCTGGTGGTGTATTTGGTTGGTGAAGTCTCCTGGCTCGTCTGGCTTGGCTGGCTGCAGCCCTTATCAGGACTTTTTATTTGGTCTGTTTGCCTCTTTTTTTGTGTATTGTCTGTAGCAGCTTTTCGATTTTTTCATTTTCTTGTTCGCGCAATATCTCTTCCCTCTCCCTCTTAAATTGCTTGCGCCTGTTTTCTGTTTCGAATTTTTTGCGCTCCTTTTGCCTATGGTATTCTGCTATCCTGAGTTCCTCCATTCTTGCCGATTCTAGGCACTCCTCCAGGGTAGGTGAGAGTGGGTATTCTGTGCCGCCTTCAAAGATCCGGCGGGGTACTGGCTCCCTATTGGACTTCTTGGGCGTCGTGGTTGGGCTGCTGGCTTTAGCTTGCAGTTCCGGCTCGGTCTTTTGTTGGGTTTCATCTTGCGGCTTTTCTGTGATATTTTCCTTGGCTTCAGCTGGTTTGTTTTGGATTAGTTCCCTTTCACTTTTTAATCGTTCTCTCTCTGCTCTGATGTCTTGTAGGATCTCTTTATTCTTCTTTGTCGTCTGCATCACGTGCTCTACTTCTTGTTTGATGTTTTGCTGAATCTCCTTTATTTCAGCAAGCAGTTTTTCATTGTCGCTGGTTTGTGTCGGTGTTTGAAATAGCTTGACTTGTCTCTTTAATTCTTCGATCTGGTCATGCAGTTGGTCTCTTTCAGCTTGCGATATACACGCGGCTGTCTCGCGCATCCGCATTGCTTCCTTATATGGTGTCTTTGTGATAATGGCCAGCTTTAAGACGTCTCTGTGTCTTTGGGGGTATGGAAAGCCCAAGTATCTTGCTCCATGCTTGCCCAGGCAGTTGGCGCACTTTCTTTTGTTGTTGGGTGCTCGGAAGGTGTCCAGCTTGGCCAGCGGACACTCCTTGAAGGTGTGGTGATCGGATAGTACCGGTAAATTTCCGTCTTACTGCGACATGCTGCTCTGCTGTGGCCGGCCCTCTGACATCTGGAACATTGAGCAATCCTTGGTATGAGTCCTTCAGGCTGTTGTATTTTCTGGTGTATTGATACCTGGCGTGGTATCTCGCTGCCTTTAGTCGTCAACACCGCTAGCGTCGTAGGGATCTTTGAGTGCGCCAGGATCCGTTCTGCCTTCAAGATTCAAATGTGGAGATTTTGTTCTTGCAGCTGCTTCATGATTTGTTCGTCTGACAGCTCCACTTGAATACGCTCAACAACCCATCTGACTGTTTTTTTAGTCGGTGTTTCCGCCTCTGGTGTCTTTCTCCTTCCTCTTCTCAGTGTCTTGGCTCTTGTCTGTTGTGGGCTGTGGTCGATCTTCCTCGTGGTGGCTTCAGTAGTAGCTGTAGTTTCAGGTTCTATGTTGCAGCTCGCAGGAAGACTCTCGATGTCTTCTTTACGGGTTTACGGCTTCCACACTGCATATCTTCTGTGTCTGTTGTTTCTTGGTATTTGCCATTTTCCTCCTCCGTATCATGCTTCTTGAACTGTTCAGGTAAATTGTTCTTGATAGCGCTCACAAAAAATGACGTGTGATGTGATAGTGCCATCACATTTTATAGGTCTAAAAGAAAGGCGGAAATTGGAGGCCAATCCTTTCCTCACTTTGGCAAGCGAAGATGTCTGGCGCCGAACGCGCGTCCTACCGTGCTCGTGAATATACCAGCGCAGTTCGCTGTCAACGTCGCTATAGTGCTGCTCTAACCTAATACCTCATCTCTAATGGCATACTCTCTCTCTCTCTCTCTCTCTCTCTCTCTCTCTCTCTCTCTTTCTCTCTCTCTCTCTCTCCCCCTACCCCCTCTTTCTCTCTCCCTTCCTGACTCATCATCCTCCTTACTCTATCGTACTCCCGCCTCCTCTATCCTATTTCCCACCCCTAGCCCATCTATAACGGCCTACTTTCTTTCTCCCGCTCTCACCCAGACATTGAACAGTCTGTAACAGGACATGTATCAAGGCATGGAGATTAGACAGGAAATACTCACGCCGTCTGTACGGATCTTGTCACTGCGCATGTCGCCGTTAGCATGGCTTCCTGCTGAGCAGACATTTTTGTTCTGATTAATGCATATTCTCTATATCAGCAAATCTGGCATTCCCAAAGCCAGTAACTCCATGTTTACACAATTTCAGTATGTTAATATTCACCCATTTTTGTTCTCACATTCCCATTTTCCACGTTTGCTGTTCTCATATAACAAGCAAATTATTCATCAGTTATTTATTCAGCGGAGGTCAGCACAGCCGAATGGATACGAACTCTCGCTCTTAAACTTCACTAGTGGAACAAGTAAACAGGCATGGTGCAGAATGTGGCTTAGATATTAACATCCAAAATAGGAAAACTTCGATACGTAATAGTGAAAAGGTGAGGTCATCAATGAACATTACAATAAAGCGGGAGATAGTGGAACAAGTAATAAGTTTCTCCTATCTTGGACATGTAATAACAGATAATGATGAAGTGAAAAAGAAATCACAAAGAGAATAGGAATGTCTACAGTTGTTTTTCAACAGCATTAAATCAGTATTAACATCAAGAGAGATTACCAACGCATTAAAAATTATAATTGTCAAATGTTATGCATATTCAACATTGCTAAATAGAAGCCTGGACGATGAACAAGCAAGTAGAATTTCAAAAAGAGCCCCTAGCGATTTTGATATTCAGAAGAATATGTCGTATTTCATGGAACCAAAAAGCAATCAAATACAGAGGTTCTAGAAAAACTGAGAATGAAAAGAGTGTTAATGAAAGAAATAAAAAAGAGGCAAGTGAAATATTTCGGCCACGTTAAAAGACGTAACACGCTTATAAGAACCATACTGGAGGTTAAGGTTTGAAGGCAAGCGAGCAAAAGGTAGACAAACGATACACGTGGGAAGATAACATCGAGAGATGGACGAACAGCAGTCTCACAGAATGTACACCTAGGCGAGAGACAGGCAGTGTTGGGGATCCATTGTAGCCAACCTTTATTGCGGAGACGGCACCTGATTTATTGATTTATCTTAATCTTCTGAACCTGATGCCGAGCTAGTGGTTTCAGGCCCTACGCCGGTCAGTTGGCCTAATATGTTGACTTCTCGTCTTTGACTTTAAAAATCTAAGTTACATATTCTATACAGGACGTTCCAGTCAACATAATTGTTTGCTGTTGTGATCTCTTGGCAAGTTTATGTTCAGTAGTTTGCCATTTTGTAAAAAAGCAACACAAGGCGGTCTGCTGCCAAATCGCCCGCAGAAGTGTTTCGAACTCGGGTGTGCGGGATTACAAACTACATCCATAACCTCTTCGCCACGGAGCAGCTCGTCTTTGACCTGGGCACGTAAAAGGGGGGGGGGGGGGTGCGCATTATTCAAGCTATTTCCCAGTTTAATTAGGGATGTAACGGTACCATACGCGATTGTGGAATCCAGCTTGAAGAAAATGGATGCCAGATAATTTTCAGATTTTTTTTATTTAATTTTTTTTGGGGTGGGGGGGGGGGGTGGGGGGTGGGTTGTGTGGAAAGCATAAAGGGAAATGGAATTGGTCACCACACCTCATACAGCATGACCTTAAATATGCCAAGGCCTTATACTTCGCACCACAATCGAAACATCTGTTGTTCCAAGTCGTCTCTTTTGTATAAGATAATATCCTGTTTTCTATGCATATTTTGATGAGATCAAAGATGTGTCTGTGGGTTTGGGGATGTGTGGTGGATGGGGAACGTGTGCGTGTGTGTGTGTGTGGGGGGGGTGAATGTGTGGGTGGGTTGGGTGAGTGGATGTTGGTAAGTGGGTGGGTGTGTGGGGAGGGATGGGTGTGTTGTGGGTGGGCGTGTATAGGGATGTGTGTGTGGATGGGTGTGTGTGGGTGGGTGTATATATGGATGTGTGTGTGGATGGGTGTCTTGGGGGTGTGTGGGGAGATGTATGCGTCTGTCTGTCTGTCTGTCTGTATATGTGTGTATGTATTGTGTGTGTGTGTATGTGTATGTGCATAAGTAAACACCTGTCAGTGCGTTTGTGATTGTGATTAATTATATGTATATGCGAGGGAGTGTGTGTTTGTCTGTTATTGAAGGAGTGCATAACTGTGAGTTTGTGCAAATGATGTAAGTATGCATGCAGGTATGTGTATTTACGAATGTGCGTGTGCCCGTATGTCTGCCAGTGCCACAACATGGTAATATGCATTTTTGTAATGTTTACAACATTCATTTGACAATGTTTGTTTTCCTATGTGAATGTATCATGCACTATTGATGAACGAAAGATGAGTGATTGGAAGGGCCGAATGTAAGACGGGCCTGCGTGCCCAATTTGTGACCCTTTGAAAATAAAGTTCGTTCGTTCGTTCGTTCGTTCGTTCGTTCTTTCGTTCTTTCGTTCGTTCGTTCTTTCGTTCGTTCGTTCGTTCGTTCGTTCGTTCGTTCGTTCGTTCGTTCCTTCGTTCGAGATCCCGTCATCTCTCTGATAGGGTAGTTCTGTGGCCTATGGTTCAGTATTGGCAGTTTCACAATACCTCGACATATCGTTTCGAGTATTCGAAGTCAACGACATGTAATGTGGAAGTACATCGCTATGTGTTGATTTCGATAATATGAGTTTCGACCTTTCAGAAAGTAATGGCAAAACACTAAATACAAAATTGCCTAGTAATCCATAAACGGTCATTGAACGCTGGAGTTGACTGCACATCCTGTAAAGTGTATACAGTAGTGAGACCTCAACAATGTATGCACTGCAACATTAATGAAGAAACTCTTCAGAAACGTGGTGTTATGATGCAGGCATTTTCTTTATGACTGTTAACTTATGTCAAAGATTAAGTTATTTGTATTTTTTTTTACAATCAAGCAAAGTACACCACTTGATATGGACTCCTGTTGTTATTACTTCCTCTATTCGGAAATGTCCGATTCAGACCCACTAGCTAGAAAAAGGTGTGCATTTTTTGTTGTTGTTGTTGGTCGGAATGAGGAATAAAGGAAAGTGTGGTTTTATTACCCCATGAAGCACTATGCTCGGATATCCAGGTATGTGATATGTTAGCTTTATCACCCCGTGTAGCTTTGCGCTCGGATGTCAAGGTCTCTGATATGTTGGCTTTCAAAGGTGAGTTATCTTTCTCTGAAGCAGTGCACTGGAAGTTCTAGATCTGTGATTTGTTGGTCTGATAGTGTGAATTGTCACCTAATGAAGCAGTACACTGTAATTTCTAGACATGTGATTTGTTGGTTTTAAAGTGTGAATTGTCACCTAGTGAAGCTGTGCACTGGAGGTTCTATATCTGGGATGTGTTGATCTAATAATGTGAATTGTCATCTAGTGAAGCAGTGCACTGGCTGTTCTAGATCTGTGATTTATCTGTTCACAAGTATGATTTGTCACCTTAGAAGCACCACTCTCTGGATGGGGGGGGGTCAGGTCTGTGAAATGTTGGCAAATAACATTGAGTTGCCACTCCATGACGCTCCACACCCGGGGTTCCAAGTCTGTTATCTGTTGACCAACTTACCAATTATAGAAACACATCTCATTATTTTCTCTCTCTCTCTCTCTCTCTCTCTCTCTCTCTCTCTCTCTCTCTCTCTCTCTCTTTCACTCTCTCTCTCTCTTTCTCTCTCTCTCTCTCTCTCTCTCTCTCTCTCTCACACACACACAAACACACACAGAATGTGTACTGGAAATATGATTCTAACCCCATATTTGTACAGAGCAACAGCACTCGATGGGAGATAAGATCAATATAACGCCGTCAGCCTTTATATCCCGAATATTTCCTGGTACAAGTTTTAGACTGTTTCTCTCTGGGAGCCGAGGCACATTTTAAAAACAGCTCCACCTCGTCGGGGAGCCGAACGCCGGATCACAGGGCCGGTAGATATGAGCCCTAGTCACTAAGCTTTTGCTCTTCCCTTGGCATTTACTTAAGCAAACATAAAAATGTCTATATGGACGCTTCTGTTATTGTTAATAAACGGCCGCTAAGTGTCTAGAATGCTCCAGATTTTGTCGTGCCATGATTATCTTACAACAAAATGTCATCAGGCTATCAGACGATGCTAGTTGTCCGGACATGTGTACTTGGATGATTACTGAGTGAAAAACACGCGTCATTCTCTGTACGGGATGAGGAATGAGTCTGTGGAGTGATGTTAATGGCAGCTTGTGATTATTTCTGCATGGATTACAGTTTTTGTTTAGTTGTTGCGTGAAGTGAATGTGTTTATTTATAATTCACTTAGTGTAATATCCCCAGTTGTGCTCAACAAATGGTGTTATTACGCTTCAATTTTATTTGTTTCGTATTACTTTTCAGTAAATTTTGACACATCTGAACCGTCATCACTTACTAGATAGTGCGTCACTTTGCTGAGTTTAGATTTGGGTTTAATCCTAATTTGACAAGAAACTTATCCCAACTGTGTCTATAAACACCTTGGGTGATTTGGCAGTAGGCCGCTCTGCGTCGGATTTTTAATGAAATAGTATGGGTACCGGTTGTTCAGAAGTCAAATGCAAACTATTAAACGTAAATTTACCTAGAATTGACGAACAGTCAAACAATGCAGGGGTTGACTGCTACGTCCTGTAGGGGATATGCGACTAACTATCTAACTATAAAACCAGGTTCTCTTTCTCATTCTCACTCCTTTTCTCTCAAACTGTTTTACCTCTGTCTTCGTTTCTGTTCCCATCTCTAGCCATATCAGTACTCCTAAGCTTGTTCCTTTTCTATCTTACCCTCTTCCTTATTTTCACGCCATCCCCCTTCCTCTTTTACTTATTTCCGTTTTGCCCGACCTTCTCCCTTCTTATTTCATCCTTTTACTTCCTGGCTGTCATCATTCCCCCTTCCCGGTTGATCTTCTTTCCTGTCTGACCTTCTACCTTCCTGTATAACCATGTCGTGTAGTATTGATGTTCGCATTTTTTCCATGCCTTTTTATAATGCATATCCTTTATATTGTTGCTGTTCTCTGTTAGCCTTGAATGATGTATGAATGAAATAATGTATGAAAGAGAGTGATAGAAGGGCAGAATGTTAGACGGGCCTGTTTGCTCAATTCTTAACCCTTTGAAAATAAAGTTCGTTCGTTCGTTCCTTTCTCGCCTCACAATCACATTTCCTGTGTCAACCTATCCCTTCATGTCTCAGCATATTTTTCCTGTTTCACTCTCTCTTTTTATTTTTCAAAGTTATCACGTGTTTATAATGCATATATTGTTGTTGTTGTTGTTGTTATGATATGCCTAGCTAGAGAAGAATAAATGAAACAATGTACGAAAGGAGAGAGTTAAGAAGAACATAATGTGATACGGGTTTGCGTTCCCAGTTCTTAAACCTTTAAAAATAAGTTCGTTCGTGCATTCTCTGGTTTGGTCTCTCAAGTTTGTTCGAGCATTCTCTGGTTTGGTCTCTCCCCCCCCCTCTCTCTCTCTCTCTCTCTCTCTCTCTCTCTCTCTCTCTCTTCTCTCTTTCTCTCTCTGTAGCTCACTATGTCTGTGCCATACACACTCTCTCTCTATTCTAATTTTTTCTCTCTCTCTCTCTTCATACTTATGTCACTATCTCCGTTCCTAGCTCTCTCTTTCTCTCTTTCTCCTCATTCCTCCTTCACTCTCTCCTTTCCAGTATCATTCTCGGCTTTCTTCTGCCACTCTTTCCTTTTCTTTCTGTGTTCTCATCATTGTCGCTGTCTCTATTCTTGCCAACTCTTTTCCTGTCTCATCCCGTACTTTTCTGTCTCACTATCCTCCTTCCTGTCTCACCTTATCTGTCAGTTTCTCACCCTCTTCGTCTCCGTGTCAGACCCTTCCTTTCATTTCTCACTCACTTCATCATGTCCTGTCTAACCCCATCATTTCCTGTGCGATAATTCCCATTTCTGTTTCAGTATTGTCTTTCCTGTCTCACTCTCACCTTCACATCGTGCCCACTATTTCCTCTCTCGATGTCTATTTTCACATGTCCCCTTTCCCTCTTGTTTGTCATTCTTTTCTTCTCGGTGTAATTATCTTACATCATTGTCATTCTCTTTATCAGCTCCCGTATATCTCCACCTGTCCCGGTGTTATTTTTTTCCCTTCTTATGTCACCCTCCTCCTAATCATGTCCTTTCATGTCTCTGTTCTTCTTCCCACTCATTATCATCCTAACCTTCTCATTTTATCGTTTCCACCCTTACTGTAGTCTTTCTGCTCTAACCACTTATCTCATTCTTGTTACACCCACTCTCATAATCATCAATGCATTGACAATATCTGTTTTGTCACGCACTTTCTTCTTTCTTCTCTAATCCTTCCATTTCACAATTCACCATCTATCTCTTAGCCTCTCCTCTTCCCTTTCAACCTGTTCTGTCTTCTCTAGTATTTCCCTTTCTTCTCTTCCATCTCCCTTCGTCACTCCGTGTCTCCTTCCTTGTCCCACAATCTCTCTTCGTCACTCCGTGTCTCCTTCCTTGTCCCACAATCTCTCTTCGTCTCTCTATGTCTCCTTCCGTGTCTAAGAATCTCTCTTCATATCTCTGTGTCTCCTTCCTTGTCCCTCAATCTCTCTTCGTCTCTCTATGTCTCCTTATTGTCCCACAATCTCTCTTCGCCTCTCTGTGCCTCCTTCCTTGTCCCGCAATCTCTCTTCGTCTCTCTGTGTCTCCTTCCTTGTCCCACAATCTCTCTTCGTCTCTCTGTGTCTCCTTCCTTGTCCCACAATCTCTCTTCGTCTCTCTGTGTCTCCTTCCTTGTCCCACAATCTCTCTTCATCTCTCTGTGTCTCATTCCTTGTCCCACAATCTCTCTTCGTCTCTCTGTGTCTCCTTCCTTGTCAAACAATCTCTCTTCGTCTCTCTGTGTCTCCTTCCTTGTCCCACAATCTCTCTTCATCTCTCTGTGTCTCATTCCTTGTCCCACAATCTCTCTTCGTCTCTCTATGTCTCCTTCCTTGTCCCACAATCTCTCTTCGTCTCTCTGTGTCTCCTTCCTTGTCCCACAATCTCTCTTCGTCTCTCTATGCCTCCTTCCTTGTCCCAAAATCTGTCTTCGTCTCTCTGTGTCTCCTTCCTTGTCCCACAATCTCTCTTCGTCTCTCTATGTCTAATTCCTTGTCCCACAATCTCTCTTCGTCTCTCTATGTCTCCTTCCTTGTCCCACAATCTCTCTTCGCCTCTCTGTGCCTCCTTCCTTGTCTCACAATCTCTCTTCGCCTCTCTGCGTCTCCTTCCTTGTCCCACAATCTCTCTTCGCCTCTTTGTGTCTCCTTCCTTGTCCCACAATCTCTCTTCGTCTCTCTGTGTCTCCTTCCTTGTCCCACAATCTCTCTTCGTCTCTCTATGCCTCCTTCCTTGTCCCAAAATCTGTCTTCGTCTCTCTGTGTCTCCTTCCTTGTCCCACAATCTCTCTTCGTCTCTCTATGTCTAATTCCTTGTCCCACAATCTCTCTTCGTCTCTCTATGTCTCCTTCCTTGTCCCACAATCTCTCTTCGCCTCTCTGTGCCTCCTTCCTTGTCCCACAATCTCTCTTCGCCTCTCTGTGTCTCCTTACTTGTCCCACAATCTCTCTTCGCCTCTCTGTGTCTCCTTCCTTGTCCCACAATCTCTCTTCGCCTCTCTGTGCCCCCTTCCTTGTCCCGCAATCTCTCTTCGTCTCTCTGTGTCTCCTTCCTTGTCCCACAATCTCTCTTCGTCTCTCTGTGTCTCCTTCCTTGTCCCACAATCTCTCTTCGTCTCTCTGTGTCTCCTTCCTTGTCCCACAATCTCTCTTCGTCTCTCTGTGTCTCCTTCCTTGTCAAACAATCTCTCTTCTTCTCTCTGTGTCTCCTTCCTTGTCCCACAATCTCTCTTCATCTCTCTGTGTCTCATTCCTTGTCCCACAATCTCTCTTCGTCTCTCTATGTCTCCTTCCTTGTCCCACAATCTCTCTTCGTCTCTCTGTGTCTCCTTCCTTGTCCCACAATCTCTCTTCGTCACTCCGTGTCTCCTTCCTTGTCCCACAATCTCTCTTCGTCTCTCTATGTCTCCTTCCGTGTCTAAGAATCTCTCTTCATATCTCTGTGTCTCCTTCCTTGTCCCTCAATCTCTCTTCGTCTCTCTATGTCTCCTTATTGTCCCACAATCTCTCTTCGCCTCTCTGTGCCTCCTTCCTTGTCCCGCAATCTCTCTTCGTCTCTCTGTGTCTCCTTCCTTGTCCCGCAATCTCTCTTCGTCTCTCTGTGTCTCCTTCCTTGTCCCACAATCTCTCTTCGTCTCTCTGTGTCTCCTTCCTTGTCCCACAATCTCTCTTCGTCTCTCTGTGTCTCCTTCCTTGTCAAACAATCTCTCTTCGTCTCTCTGTGTCTCCTTCCTTGTCCCACAATCTCTCTTCATCTCTCTGTGTCTCATTCCTTGTCCCACAATCTCTCTTCGTCTCTCTATGTCTCCTTCCTTGTCCCACAATCTCTCTTCGTCTCTCTGTGTCTCCTTCCTTGTCCCACAATCTCTCTTCGTCTCTCTATGCCTCCTTCCTTGTCCCAAAATCTGTCTTCGTCTCTCTGTGTCTCCTTCCTTGTCCCACAATCTCTCTTCGTCTCTCTATGTCTAATTCCTTGTCCCACAATCTCTCTTCGTCTCTCTATGTCTCCTTCCTTGTCCCACAATCTCTCTTCGCCTCTCTGTGCCTCCTTCCTTGTCTCACAATCTCTCTTCGCCTCTCTGCGTCTCCTTCCTTGTCCCACAATCTCTCTTCGCCTCTTTGTGTCTCCTTCCTTGTCCCACAATCTCTCTTCGTCTCTCTGTGTCTCCTTCCTTGTCCCACAATCTCTCTTCGTCTCTCTATGCCTCCTTCCTTGTCCCAAAATCTGTCTTCGTCTCTCTGTGTCTCCTTCCTTGTCCCACAATCTCTCTTCGTCTCTCTATGTCTAATTCATTGTCCCACAATCTCTCTTCGTCTCTCTATGTCTCCTTCCTTGTCCCACAATCTCTCTTCGCCTCTCTGTGCCTCCTTCCTTGTCCCACAATCTCTCTTCGCCTCTCTGTGTCTCCTTCCTTGTCCCACAATCTCTCTTCGCCTCTCTGTGTCTCCTTCCTTGTCCCACAATCTCTCTTCGCCTCTCTGTGCCCCCTTCCTTGTCCCGCAATCTCTTTTCGTCTCTCTGTGTCTCCTTCCTTGTCCCACAATCTCTCTTCGTCTCTCTGTGTCTCCTTCCTTGTCCCACAATCTCTCTTCGTCTCTCTGTGTCTCCTTCCTTGTCCCACAATCTCTCTTCGTCTCTCTGTGTCTCCTTCCTTGTCAAACAATCTCTCTTCGTCTCTCTGTGTCTCCTTCCTTGTCCCACAATCTCTCTTCATCTCTCTGTGTCTCATTCCTTGTCCCACAATCTCTCTTCGTCTCTCTATGTCTCCTTCCTTGTCCCACAATCTCTCTTCGTCTCTCTGTGTCTCCTTCCTTGTCCCACAATCTCTCTTCGTCTCTCTATGCCTCCTTCCTTGTCCCAAAATCTGTCTTCGTCTCTCTGTGTCTCCTTCCTTGTCCCACAATCTCTCTTCGTCTCTCTATGTCTAATTCCTTGTCCCACAATCTCTCTTCGTCTCTCTATGTCTCCTTCCTTGTCCCACAATATCTCTTCGCCTCACTGTGCCTCCTGCCTTGTCCCACAATCTCTCTTCGCCTCTCTGCGTCTCCTTCCTTGTCCCACAATCTCTCTTCGCCTCTCTGTGTCTCCTTCCTTGTCCCACAATCTCTCTTCGTCTCTCTGTGTCTCCTTCCTTGTCCCACAATCTCTCTTCGTCTCTCTATGCCTCCTTCCTTGTCCCAAAATCTGTCTTCGTCTCTCTGTGTCTCCTTCCTTGTCCCACAATCTCTCTTCGTCTCTCTATGTCTAATTCCTTGTCCCACAATCTCTCTTCGTCTCTCTATGTCTCCTTCCTTGTCCCACAATCTCTCTTCGCCTCTCTGTGCCTCCTTCCTTGTCCCACAATCTCTCTTCGCCTCTCTGTGTCTCCTTCCTTGTCCCACAATCTCTCTTCGCCTCTCTGTGTCTCCTTCCTTGTCCCACAATCTCTCTTCGCCTCTCTGTGTCTCCTTCCTTGTCTCACATTCTCTCTTCCTCTCTTTATGTCTCCTTCCGTGTCTAAGAATCTCTCTTCGTCTCTCTATGTCTCCTTCCTTGTCCCACAATATCTCTTCGCCTCTCTGTGCCTCCTGCCTTGTCCCACAATCTCTCTTCGCCTCTCTGCGTCTCCTTCCTTGTCCCACAATCTCTCTTCGCCTCTCTGTGTCTCCTTCCTTGTCCCACAATCTCTCTTCGTCTCTCTGTGTCTCCTTCCTTGTCCCACAATCTCTCTTCGCCTCTCTGTGTCTTCTTCCTTGTCCCACAATCTCTCTTCGTCTCTCTATGTCTCATTCCTTGTCCCACAATCTCTCTTCGTCTCTCTATGTCTCCTTCCTTGTCCCACAATCTCTCTTCGCCTCTCTGTACCTCCTTCCTTGTCATACAATCTCTCTTCGCCTCTCTGTGTCTCCTTCCTTGTCCCACAATCTCTCTTCGCCTCTTAGTGTCTCCTTCCTTGTCCCACAATCTCTCTTCGCCTCTCTGTGTCTCCTTCCTTGTCTCACATTCTCTCTTCCTCTCTTTATGTCTCCTTCCGTGTCTAAGAATCTCTCTTCGTCTCTCAGTGCCTCCTTCCTTGTCCCACAATCTCTCTTCGCCTCTCTGTGTCTCCTTCCTTGTCCCACAATCTCTCTTCGCCTCTCTGTGTCTCCTTCCTTGTCCCACAATCTCTCTTCGCCTCTCTGTGTCTCCTTCCTTGTCTCATATTATCTCTTCCTCTCTTTATGTCTCCTTCCGTGTCTAAGAATCTCTCTTCGTCTCTCTGTGTCTCCTTCCTTGTCCCACAATCTCTCTTCGCCTCTCTGTGTCTCCTTCCTTGTCCCACAATCTCTCTTCCTCTCTTTATGTCTCCTTCCGTGTCTAAGAATCTCTCTTCGTCTCTCTGTGCCCCCTTCCTTGTCCCGCAATCTCTTTTCGTCTCTCTGTGTCTCCTTCCTTGTCCCACAATCTCTCTTCGTCTCTCTGTGTCTCCTTCCTTGTCCCACAATCTCTCTTCGTCTCTCTGTGTCTCCTTCCTTGTCCCACAATCTCTCTTCGTCTCTCTGTGTCTCCTTCCTTGTCAAACAATCTCTCTTCGTCTCTCTGTGTCTCCTTCCTTGTCCCACAATCTCTCTTCATCTCTCTGTGTCTCATTCCTTGTCCCACAATCTCTCTTCGTCTCTCTATGTCTCCTTCCTTGTCCCACAATCTCTCTTCGTCTCTCTGTGTCTCCTTCCTTGTCCCACAATCTCTCTTCGTCTCTCTATGCCTCCTTCCTTGTCCCAAAATCTGTCTTCGTCTCTCTGTGTCTCCTTCCTTGTCCCACAATCTCTCTTCGTCTCTCTATGTCTAATTCCTTGTCCCACAATCTCTCTTCGTCTCTCTATGTCTCCTTCCTTGTCCCACAATATCTCTTCGCCTCACTGTGCCTCCTGCCTTGTCCCACAATCTCTCTTCGCCTCTCTGCGTCTCCTTCCGTGTCCCACAATCTCTCTTCGCCTCTCTGTGTCTCCTTCCTTGTCCCACAATCTCTCTTCGTCTCTCTGTGTCTCCTTCCTTGTCCCACAATCTCTCTTCGTCTCTCTATGCCTCCTTCCTTGTCCCAAAATCTGTCTTCGTCTCTCTGTGTCTCCTTCCTTGTCCCACAATCTCTCTTCGTCTCTCTATGTCTAATTCCTTGTCCCACAATCTCTCTTCGTCTCTCTATGTCTCCTTCCTTGTCCCACAATCTCTCTTCGCCTCTCTGTGCCTCCTTCCTTGTCCCACAATCTCTCTTCGCCTCTCTGTGTCTCCTTCCTTGTCCCACAATCTCTCTTCGCCTCTCTGTGTCTCCTTCCTTGTCCCACAATCTCTCTTCGCCTCTCTGTGTCTCCTTCCTTGTCTCACATTCTCTCTTCCTCTCTTTATGTCTCCTTCCGTGTCTAAGAATCTCTCTTCGTCTCTCTATGTCTCCTTCCTTGTCCCACAATATCTCTTCGCCTCTCTGTGCCTCCTGCCTTGTCCCACAATCTCTCTTCGCCTCTCTGCGTCTCCTTCCTTGTCCCACAATCTCTCTTCGCCTCTCTGTGTCTCCTTCCTTGTCCCACAATCTCTCTTCGTCTCTCTGTGTCTCCTTCCTTGTCCCACAATCTCTCTTCGCCTCTCTGTGTCTCCTTCCTTGTCCCACAATCTCTCTTCGTCTCTCTATGTCTCATTCCTTGTCCCACAATCTCTCTTCGTCTCTCTATGTCTCCTTCCTTGTCCCACAATCTCTCTTCGCCTCTCTGTACCTCCTTCCTTGTCATACAATCTCTCTTCGCCTCTCTGTGTCTCCTTCCTTGTCCCACAATCTCTCTTCGCCTCTTAGTGTCTCCTTCCTTGTCCCACAATCTCTCTTCGCCTCTCTGTGTCTCCTTCCTTGTCTCACATTCTCTCTTCCTCTCTTTATGTCTCCTTCCGTGTCTAAGAATCTCTCTTCGTCTCTCAGTGCCTACTTCCTTGTCCCACAATCTCTCTTCGCCTCTCTGTGTCTCCTTCCTTGTCCCACAATCTCTCTTCGCCTCTCTGTGTCTCCTTCCTTGTCCCACAATCTCTCTTCGCCTCTCTGTGTCTCCTTCCTTGTCTCATATTCTCTCTTCCTCTCTTTATGTCTCCTTCCGTGTCTAAGAATCTCTCTTCGTCTCTCTGTGCCTCCTTCCTTGTCCCACAATCTCTCTTCGCCTCTCTGTGTCTCCTTCCTTGTCCCACAATCTCTCTTCCTCTCTTTATGTCTCCTTCCGTGTCTAAGAATCTCTCTTCGTCTCTCTGTGCCTCCTTCCGTGTCTCACAATCTTTCTTCATCTCTTTATGTCTCCTTCCTTGTCCCACAATCTCTCTTCGCCTCTCTGTGTCTCCTTCCTTGTCTCACATTCTCTCTTCCTCTTTTTATGTCTCCATCCGTGTCTAAGAATCTCTCTTCGTCTCTCTGTGCCTCCTTCCTTGTCCCACAATCTCTCTTCGCCTCTCTGTGTCTCCTTCCTTGTCCCACAATCTCTCTTCGTCTCTCTATGTCTCATTCCTTGTCCCACAATCTCTCTTCGTCTCTCTATGTCTCCTTCTTTGTCCCACAATCTCTCTTCGCCTCTCTGTGTCTCCTTCCTTGTCCCACAATCTCTCTTCATCTCTCTGTGTCTCCTTCCTTGTCTCACATTCTCTCTTCCTCTCTTTATGTCTCCTTCCGTGTCTAAGAATCTCTCTTCGTCTCTCTGTGCCTCCTTCCTTGTCTCACAATCTTTCTTCATCTCTTTATGTCTCCTTCCTTGTCCCACAATCTCTCTTCGCCTCTCTGTGTCTCCTTCCTTGTCTCACATTCTCTCTTCCTCTCTTTATGTCTCCTTCCGTGTCTAAGAATCTCTCTTCGTCTCTCAGTGCCTCCTTCCTTGTCCCACAATCTCTCTTCGCCTCTCTGTTTCTCCTTCCTTGTCCCACAATCTCTCTTCGCCTCTCTGTGTCTCCTTCCTTGTCTCACAATCTCTCTTCATCTCTCTATGTCTCCTTCCTTGTCCCACAATCTCTCTTCGACTCTCTGTGTCTCCTTCCTTGTCCCACAATCTCTCTTCATCTCTCTGTGTCTCCTTCCTTGTCTCACATTCTCTCTTCCTCTCTTTATGTCTCCTTTCGTGTCTAAGAATCTCTCTTCATATCTCTGTGTCTCCTTCCTTGTCCCACAATCTCTCTTCTCTTCTCTGTGTCTCCTTCCTTGTCCCACAATCTCTCTTCGCCTCTCTGTGTCTCCTTCCTTGTCTCACAATCTCTCTTCCTCTCTTTATGTCTCCTTCCGTGTCTAAGAATCTCTCTTCGTCTCTCTGTGTCTCCTTCCTTGTCCCACAGTCTCTTTTCATCTTCCATTCACCCCTCCTATTTACAACCTTTCTAAAATAAATAAAAATGGCGCCGAAGCAGTTTCCTGCTACAAGTCAGTGATGTGATAGCGCCATCACATTTGATAGGCCCGAGAGAAAGAAGGAATTGGTGGCAAATCCTTCCCTCACTTTGGCAAGCGAAGATCTTAGTTGTCGAACTCGCGTCCGATCGTGCCCATGACATTAAAAGCGCAATTTGTTATCAGCCTCGCTAGTTCTCCTACCCTACACTTCTAACTCTTCACTATTAGCCTTACGTCGCCCTGCTACTGAGTTGAGTGTATGGACGACACTGTGAGCTGTGAATTTCGTGTGGAGTGCTTTTACATATGTCTGCGGTTGTTTGTAGCGTAAACTGCATGTTCAGAAAAATGACGGCCGGCTGATCGCTGAACTAACTCGGTTACCTTATGCAGTAGTGTGTGGCTGCTGGTTTTCTAATTACTGCCGCTACCATCGATGATGAACAGTGTTTTCGTGGCGGACTCTTGTGTTGTCATTACATTCTGGCAACGGCATTATGCATAGTATGTTTGTGTGGGCTGTTTGGTTTGTCGACACTTCTGTCTGTTCCACTTTTCACAGAGTGCGGGGAGACCCGTACACAGGCTAAGGCCCCGTGGTCACCGCACCACATCGAGCGCCACGTAACTCACGGACTGTGAGCAGCCGTGAACTGGCAAAACGTAACCTGTGTTTAGATAGACGGGTTAAGTAAGGACTTCGAGACGGACAGACATAGGGCAGTGGTTGTGTTTAGTGAGCGTTGTGATATGATAGTAGGACTGACGGTGCGATTGAGTTATGGAGCGAACTATGCTTGAGTTGGGAAGTGTGCGTCGAGAGACACTGTGAGATATGTGAGGTGCCATTGTATTTTGTAATATAATGGACGATTATACGATTGTTACGATGTTCTGGTAAGAGCTGTGTGTTGCCGACAGTGCAACCCGTGTGAGTTTGCACACGTGAATACTATTGTTTAATAAACAATTCGCTAATTACAATTGCCGTGCGTGTGAGTGCAGTTATTGAACTCATGCAAATTGTTTCGCCTCTGTCCTGAAATGCGAACCAGAGTAATGATTAAGTAAGACCATGCCAGTAGTAAGAACCATTTTTTGTAATATTCACAGGCACAGGAACGGAGCATAATGGGATGACCCTTGTCGTGAAGTTGAAACCGTAAATAACTAACTAACTAACTAACTAACTAACTAACTATTAGCCTTCTCTCTCTCTCTCTCTCTCTCTCTCTCTCTCTCTCTCTCTCTCTCTCTCTCTCTCTCTCTCTCTCTACCTCATTTCCTCTCTCACCATCTGTCTTAATCTCTCGTTCTCCCTCCTGTTTCCTCTCTCCTATTTCCCATCCTCCCACTCCATCTATAACGACCTACTGTCTCCCCCTCTCACCCAGACATTGAGAAATCCGTATCAGAACATGTATCAAGGCATAGAGATTAGACAGGAAATACTGACGTCGTCTGTACGGATCTTGTTACTGCGCATGTCGCCGTTAGCATGGCTTTCTGCTAAGCAGACATTGTTTGTCCTGATTATTGCATATTCTCTATATCAGCAAATCTGTCATTTGAATAACGAAGACACAAACAATAGATTGCACGATTTATGGCCTGGCATATTCCGTTGCATCTCGTCAGGTACATACTGCAGAAATCACACAATATGAACTAAAGTGATTAGATAAATCACTCAAGCTGAAATATACACATATTCACACAGCAATTTCAATTGCCTACCACGATAATTTTAAACTGACTATTATGTCTTTCTGTTTGCACAAAACTGCTTCTGACGATTAATGGCGATGGCTTCAGCGACCTTTAACAAGCGACCATTTTGTGTGTTAAACATTACGCGAAACGCATTGTCCCTAACAATCACATGGCCGTTTCCAAAATGTGCAATCCAATCGATGACATAGGAGGTTTGTAGTGTGTTGGTTTGGTCAGATTCCCAGCGTCTTTGTTTATCATTCTGCCAATCCAGTTGGGTATGTTTTCGACCACCCTGTTATTAATTTTGTAAGCATGGAGTTACTGTCTTTGTGAATGACGGATTATCAAAACAATGTTTTACCATGGTCGACCCAGCCTCAAGAAAATAAGTGTTAAATAATGTTCATAATTATCTGGAGATTGTCTGGAAAGCAAGTACAGTGGACGGGTATTGAAATTGGCCAGTAATATAGCGTGACCTAGAAAATGTCAAGTCCTGTCACTTTACACCCGAACGGAAGTATCTGCTGTTCCATTAGGTGTCGATTTGCTTTCTTCGTCTCAGTATGTCTCCTTTCTTGTCTCACAATCTGTTTTCGAATCTCTGAGTCTCCTTTCGTGTCTCACAATCTCGCTTCGTCTCTCCGTATCTCCTTCCTTGTCACACAACCTGCGTGCCCAATTCTTAACCCTTTGAAAATAAAGTCTGTTCGTTCGTTTTGTCGCAGTCAACCCCAAAATTGTTTGGCTATTTGTGGTATTTTGGCAAGTTTACGTTCAGTAGTTTGCCACAGCTTTCTTGCCATCGACACTCATGCCATTGTATGGAAACAAAAAGAATGCGTTAGGTAACGCAGCTTCACAATTCGCCCCCCCCCCCCCCCAACATACTGAGTCCAGGATAGGATGAACGTCGGCCACTCAGAAAACACAAGAACACACGCACGTAAAATTAAATCACTAACACGCAGTGAATAATGCCGTTGATTGCAACATCCTGTGAAGGACACGAAACTAACTTTATATCGTAGAGAGCCCTCGATTTCGCATTCCCAGTGTCACGAAACTAACTATTTATATCGTAGAGAGCCCTCGATTCCGCATTCCCAGTGTCACGAAACTAACTATTTATATCGTAGAGAGACCTCGATTCCGCATTCCCAGTGTCACGAAACTAACTATTTATATCGTAGAGAGACCTTGATTCCGCATTCCCAGTGTCACGAAACTAACTATTTATATCGTAGAGAGACCTTGATTCCGCATTCCCAGTGTCACGAAACTAACTATTTATATCGTAGAGAGACCTCGATTCCGCATTCCCAGTGTCACGAAACTAACTATTTATATCGTAGAGAGACCTTGATTCCGCATTCCCAGTGTCACGAAACTAACTATTTATATCGTAGAGAGACCTTGATTCCGCATTCCCAGTGTCACGAAACTAACTATTTATATCGTAGAGAGACCTTGATTCCGCATTCCCAGTGTCACGAAACTAACTATTTATATCGTAGAGAGACCTCGATTCCGCATTCCCAGTGTCACGAAACTAACTATTTATATCGTAGAGAGACCTCGATTCCGCATTCCCAGTGTCACGAAACTAACTATTTATATCGTAGAGAGACCTCGATTCCGCATTCCCAGTGTCACGAAACTAACTATTTATATCGTAGAGAGACCTTGATTCCGCATTCCCAGTGTCACGAAACTAACTATTTATATCGTAGAGAGACCTCGATTCCGCATTCCCAGTGTCACGAAACTAACTATTTATATCGTAGACTTGATTCCGCATTCCCAGTGTCACGAAACTAACTATTTATATCGTAGAGAGACCTTGATTCCGCATTCCCAGTGTCACGAAACTAACTATTTATATCGTAGAGAGACCTCGATTCCGCATTCCCAGTGTCACGAAACTAACTATTTATATCGTAGAGAGACCTCGATTCCGCATTCCCAGTGTCACGAAACTAACTATTTATATCGTAGAGAGACCTCGATTTCGCATTCCCAGTGTCACGAAACTAACTATTTATATCGTAGACTTGATTCCGCATGCCTAGTATCACGAAAGATGCTGCCCTTGGATTCCTCCAATTAGGATAATGCATCACCCATATCCTGGGCGAAGGTGTTACGGACGCAGTTTATAGTCTCGCATAACGCGTTCGATACACAACGGCGGAGGATTTGGCAGCAGACCGCCTTGCATAGGGTATTTTGTTTTCTAAAATGGTTTGCGTGCCGGTCGTTCAGAACGCAATGGCATTCTTCTGAATGTAAACTTGCCAAGAGATCACAAAAGCCAACAAATGTTGGGATTGACTGTGACGGCCTGTAAAGGATATACAACTAAAATTGTGTCTATATATTGACATCAAAACATATAAACTGTAAATGTATAAGGAATTAATGTGATGTATACTTAGTATTAAGTATTACTGATATATCAGTGGTTAAATGGAAGAGAACGATCTTCTTAGATAGAAGGTTGCTGTACGTATACACCGGATGGTTACTAAGGGGATTCGCAATAAGGAGCTGTGAAAGTTCTGAAAGTAATTGAATTATATGTCTAAGCCTTACAGTTCTCGTGGACGCTCTTTGGAATATTGACGAAATGGGGAAGTTAAGTATATTATCGTGTCATCTTGTATGAGGTAATCAGTCTGGTTTGTTATATCTTTATTCAGGATTCCGAAAGTTTGTTTTGTTGTTTGTTGCCTGACAACGCTAATGATTTCTAATGATTTCATTATGCATAACGTCATATTGGATCGGCAAACATCAAATTCTGTTAAAGGATATTGGGCTGTGTCAGACAGAATTCTATTAGTAAAATTAAACGAAAGAACTTTTAAAATAAATATCATTCAAATATATGCTCCAACAAGTGAATGCAGTGTAGAAAATATAGAGGAATTTTATAATGACATGGAGTCAGACTTCCGGTCACGAACATGGAGGATAGGCAGTGTAGCGGTTAAGACCTCTGGAGTGTTTATGCTCGTGGCCACCGTTTGCATTCGCATTTTCCTCATGTTGGACTGGTAGTTTATTGTTCCGTCGCCCTGCTACTGAGTGAGTGCGTGACGCGAAGCTGTGAGCTGTGAATTTTGTGTGAAATGCTTTTAAATCTGCCCGAGTTTGTGGAGCATGAACTGCATGTTCAGAGCAATGGCAGATGGCTATGTCCCAGAACTGACCGGTTTTTGTGCCTTATACAGAAATGTGTGGCTGCTGGTCTTCTGGTTGACTGCCGCTTCCTTTGACGATGGACTGTGTTTCGTGGAGGACTGTTGTTTTGGCATTCTGGAGACAGCATTATGTATAGTGAAATGTTTTTTACATTTGTCCGAGATGTTGTGGCGTGAACTGCAGGCTCGGAAAATTGTCTAGCTGGATAGAAAACATCTAGTAACGGAACAACAACATCTAAAAATATCTGCATCCATGGCTGCTTGTTGTGACACAGAAGTGAACGGTTTTTTGCCTTGTTTTCTAATGACTGCCGTTTCCATCGATGATGAACTGTATTTCGTAGAGGACTTATGTGTTGACATTCTGGCAACGGCATTATGTACAGTGAATTTTTTAAATTTTTTTTTAAAACATGTGTTCGAGGTTGTTTTGTTCCGTGAACTACATTTCGGAGAAAAAATGGTGTGGCTGCCTAGAAAACGTAACACCAACATCTAGAAACATCGAGACTTTGTAGGTGAACATCTCGTTGGGAAAGTGACTGCAACTTCCATTAAGAATGGATGTTGCGTGGAGGACTTTTGTGGTGACATTCTGGTGGCGGAATTATGCACAGTGTGCTTGTGCGGGCTGTTGTTTGTCGAGACTCCTGTCTTTTCCACTTTTCACATGGGGCATAGAAGAACATTTTATGTGATTTTCACCCGTACATGAACGGAGCATAATGGGGACGACCCATTGCTATGATGTTGTAACCGCGACTTAAGGGAACTGAACTGGAGTCTGCTTTGAAGAACTGTACAAAATCAGAAATAGATATAATAATGGGTGATTTCAAGGCAAAAGTAGGAAAGCAAGGCGATGAATGCAGTGTAGGCAATCATGGTTTGGGAGAGCGAAACGAAAGAGGATACAGACTTGTAGAATGGGCTAAAATAAAAATAAAAAAACAAGAAATGGTTATAGGAAATACATAGTTTAAACAGCATCCTAGAAGATTATGGACATGGAGGAGTCCAGACATTAGGATTAAAAACCAGATAGATTACATCCTGATTAGCAGAAGGTTTCGAAATATGTTAACAGTCGTAAGCACTGTTCCCAATGCAGACTGTTCCGGTGATCACAGATTTATTACAGGCACAATGAGGGTAAAGTTAAAGAAAGTCAAGTATACAACAGGAAACACTAATTATGATTTGTGCAAATTGAAAAATGATAAAGAAATACAAGATAATGTTAACATAGAAGTAAGGAACAAATCTGATATATTGTCTGATCTAGAGATCCTATTTTAAAATGTGGATGATCAATGTGAAATGTTGAAGAAATCAATCAGTTTGGCTGCAGGAAAAAAAAAAACTATTCCAAAATTAAAGAAAGTGGGTCGTAAGACATGGATTACTGAGGAAATTGTACAACTAATGGACACAAGAAGACAGAACCAAAATAATTCTGCCAAACATAAAGATATTCACAGAAAAGTCAGAACATTCTGTAACGAGGCAAAAAAAGCATGGAAAATTCCCTAGAAATTTAAAACCACCACAATAGTAAAAATTCCAAACTAATGCACAAAAGAATTCAGGAGCTTACTAAACAAAGAACACGTACATCAGCAGGCTGCCTACAGAAAACAGATGGAAACATCATAATAGAAAAAGATCAGATTTTACATGTATGTTCAGATTATGTGAAAAGCCTTTATGATTATAACAGAGAAAAATAGTATGATATTCAAAATAATAATGAAGGCCCATAAATTTTGAAGATGGGGGTTCAGAATGCTCTTAACCATATGAAAACTGGCAAGATCCTCGGTTCAGACAACATCACAACAGAAATGATTAATGCTTTAGAAGAATATGGAATAGATAAAGTTACCAGTACATGATACTGGAGATATACCTCATAAATTATGTCATTCTGTATTTATTGCAATCCCAAAAATATCAGGAGACTTGGAATGTGATCACCATCGAACAATTAGTATAATGAGTCACATCACGACGATTTTGCTAAGAATTATCATGCACAGAGTTAGGAAGAAAATACAACCTGAAATAGGAGAAGAACAATGTGGGTTTGTAGAAGGCAAGGGTACAGTAAATGCTGTGTATATACTGAGAACAGTAAATTGAACGTTCCATACGAGTAAACAATGATCTACACCTTTGCTTTATTGACTATACAAAGGTTTTCGATAAACTGAGACATGTCGACGTGATAAGGATGCTTAAAGATCTACAAATTGATGGAAAAGACCTTAGACTTGTAAAAAACATACATTGGAAACAAGCTGCCATAAGAATTGATAATGAAGAAGGTCAATATCAGCCTATTAAGAGAGGTGTGAGACCGGGATGTGTAATGTCTCCAGATCTTTTTGCTCTGTACAGTGAACATAGTTCAGAACTATAGAAGATATGGAAGGAGTCATCATTGGGGAACGATACTTCGAATGAACGAACGAATGAACGAAAGAACGAACTAAAGAACTTCATTTTCAAAGGGTAACAAACTAGGCACACAGGCCAATCTTACATTCGGCTCTTCCAATCGCTCATCTTTCGTTCATCAATAGTGCATGATACTTTCACATAGGAAAATAAAAACATTGTCAAATGAATGTTGTAATTCAGTGGTTCTTAACCTTTTTTGGCCCGTGTCCCCCTTCAACATATTTTCAGAACGTCATTCCCCCCTTTCGTATTTCCTACCTAAAAATTCCACCCCGCCCCTACACAGTATACGCAATATTTTTTTTCCCGCGTTTTATCCTGTTTCAGAATATTGATGTAAACACCAGCATCTTTCAGCTGTATGCCGATTCCTAGGCTAGATTACGCTCATCAGCACGCCTCGACTTTTTGAGCGACCGACTCCATACTCTCATAAGTCACTGACGCGACTCGAACCACTTATAATTCTGGTGCACTCACGTCGACCACGAGAGTATTCGGGGTTAACGGAGAAAGCTGCAAACCCCTCGGCCAGGCAGCCGGCATACGTCATAATGGAAGCTAAATTTAATAGCACATACTAAATCAAGTCTAGATTCCACATTATACATGATTTGTGGGTCTACTTACTTTATAAATTGAATTTTAGAAGAGTGAGACGTACAGAGCCGTACAGTATGAAGGGAAAAATAATATTAAGTAATCGGTTCTTGTATTAACGCGATCTTCAAATAACCTTAAATTCCCCCCCCCCCCACACATGGAAACCCCAAAATGCCCCCCTTGGGGGGGGGGGAATTCCCCACCGGCTGAGAACCACTGTTGTACATAAACAGTGCATATTACCATGTTATGAGACATATCCCATACCCACACATTCCTCACCAACACATACACGCATCCCCCACCCACAAACAGATCATCCACCAACACACACACACACACACCCATTCACACATACATGTTCTCACTCATCCAACTATCCCCCACTCACACACATCCACCCACACAAATACCCAACCCACTAACACACACAACCAAGGAACACATACATGCACCAACCCACCACCCCCACCCACACATTCCCCTACCCACACGCATCTGCCACCTATAAACAACTCCCCACATACACACATCTCCTCACCTATACCATAACCCACCCACATATCCTTCGTCACAAACCCACACACCCCCAACCACCCAGCCAAGAACACATCCCAAACCACATCCCCCACCCACACACACACATATCCCCGCCATTCCGCACATCCCGCACCTACCCACACAACACTTGTTGCACCTACCCACACATCCCCTTTTACACACATTCCCCCACACATACAATCTCCCATACTAACCCACATATCCCGCATCCCCCACACACACATCCCCACCCATATCTCAACCTACACACACTCACCCATCAACACATTCTCCACCTACCCTAAATCACCCATCCACCAACCAAAATTCCTTAACCACACATCTCCCACCCACACACAACCCCACCCATACACAACATCCTCACCCATACACACATCCCCCACACACACATCCCCCACCCACACATCCCCACCCACAGACACATCTCCCCACCCACCAACACTTCCCTCATAAAACCACACACACACCTCCCTCCACGCACACCCCACAACCCACACATAATCTCCGACCCACAAACACATCCTCCACCCATACACACATATCCTTCACCCACACAACATCTCCCCACACATCTCCCCAGACATATACACATACCCCAAACATAATCCCAACCCACACACACATCTCCCCGCTCACCAAAACATCCTCCATACCCCGACACACACCTCCCACCCACACACACCCACACATCAACCACCTACACATATATCCCCGACCTACCCACACATCCCCACCCACACACACGTCCCCCACCCATACAAACATCTCCCACTCCACATACATAGACCCCACACACCCACCCACACATCCACACCCACTTACACCTCCCACTACCCACCAACACCCACACTCCCCTCCACCCAAAAACATACCCCTACCCACACATCCCCACCCACATACAAATCCCCACCCACACATCCCTGATCCACACACTCATCATGACACACATTCCCACCCACCCGAATATTTTCCCACCCACCCTCGCATTTCCCCATACACACATCCCTGACCCACACATCTCCCCACCCAAACACACATCCCTCACCCACCCACACATCCCCCACCCACCCACACACCCACCCACACATGCATCCCCCCACTCACATACACACATCAACATCCACACATATCCACCACCCACACACCCATCCCCAACCAACCCACACACATCTTCCTACGCCCCCACACATACCACACAAACACAGATCAGCCACACACACCTCCCACACACACACATCCCCCACACATATACATCCTCCACCCGCACACGCATCCCCCACTCACATACACACATCTCTCACCCACACACATCCCCCAACCATAAACCTATTCCCCAACCCACATACACATCTTCCAACAATAACATTAGATTTGCAGATGATATAGACTTGATTGCAGACAATGAACAGAACCTGCAAAATTTAGTAGATGCGGTTGTCGCACACAGTGAACAACTAGGGTTAGAACTGAATTGTATGAAGACACAGATTATGGTCGTCACTGGGAAGAAGGAAATACCACAATGTAATATAATATACAAGTAAAAGGGCATATTCCTTAACAAGTGAATCGGTACTTTTATCTCGAAACAGTCATAACATCAGACGGGAGATGCCTTGAAGAGATTAGAACAAGAATTGCCATTGCGATGGTAATTGTTTGCAAGATGAAAAACATACTGACCAATAAAAAGATATCAATTGAAACGAGAAAAAGAGTGTTGAAGTGCTACATAGAACCTGTACTTTTGTATTGATGTGAAGCGTGGAAAATGAGCAGACAAGCTGAAAAACATCTTATGGCTCTGGAAATGTGGTTTCTGACTAAAATGCAAATAATCCAATGGACAGACAGAAAAGCCTATGAACAAGTCCTTCAAGAAACAAATGAAGATCGTCAACTGATCATCATCATGTGGCTGCGCCAAGATCCTGAGCTTCCTAAGCCTTGCTTGATACGGACATTAGACGTAGACAGTCACAATTTTTTGGACATGTTATGAGAAGAAATGAATTGGAGAACTTAGTTAGTTAGTTAGTTAGTCGACAGATCATCCTCGCTGCACATCGAACCATTCAGTCCATAAGTGCTCGGATCCCCTCCTCAGCAAATCCCGCAGCGTGTAGCGGCTAACGACGCCAGTTCTGTGTTGGTTTATCAATCTTCTTTGGCTTCCTGCGTAGTGTTCTTGTTTGGCCACACCTCTTTTAATTTGATGCTCTAGCAGTCTGGCCATTGTTGTAGATTCACAGTCATCACTTGGTTCTCGCAAAAGTCTCACATCACGTAGAGCATTCAGAATGTCAGCCTGGTCCATGGCGCGTCCGCCCTCCACAGTAGCCTCACCTGCGAGCTTGTCAGCCCGCTCATTTCCTTGTACTCCCGCATGCCCTGGCACGAAGATGAAACTAATCTTTGCCAGCCGAGACCGCTTCAGAGGCAGCAACCATTCTCTTCGGATCGACCCCTCCTCTATCCTCTTGATCATGTTCATTGAGCTAAGGAAACAAGCCCTGGTGAATGTCTGTGTCTCGAGCCATGTTATTGCTTTACTTACTGCCATGACTTCCATGGTCAGGCTACTTGTGGTTTCAGTGAAAGCACCAGAGTCCTCCTTCACAATTCTCCCTCCGGCCCGAGCTGTAAAGGCCCATGAGCTTCTCACATGTCGGACGACCGACCCATCTGTGTAGATGACCGCGTCACCGTCTAGCGAATTCTCGAAAATCAACGCTTGTACTTCAGCCTCAACAGCAGCCGGATTTTCTTGTCTGCATTTTCTATCTAATTGGATGCAAACTGAAAAGGATGTGCAGAAGTCTGTTGGCACTTGCACCCACTCCTCGCCAGGTTCTAAGTCCTCAAGTGAACACACCTGTTGAAGAATGTCTTCGGCTTGACCCATCCACGACCGTCCTCTTTTTAACCTGCTGCCCTTCACCTTCCTAATTTCACTATGCAGTGGATGTTGTGTGTTTGCGTTAATTCTGAGGTAGGCGCGTGCCCTGCAAACTTGTATTCTCTCTTCAATGGTTGGAAAATCAAGAAGGTAGCGCATCGCCCTGCATGCTGTATCTCTTGTACATCCAAGAATAATGCGCATAGCTTCATTCTGTATCCTTTCCATCCTTTCTATCTGCTTATGGCTGAGAGTCAAGATTGCCATTGCATACTCCAAAACAGACATGACCAGCCCCTCGTACAGAAGACATAGATGGCGCTGCTCACAGTTTGCTGCCGCCATCACCCGCATCGCTGCCAAACCCCGCTTGGCCTTTGTTATCACCTGGTCTATGTGCACATTATAAGCAAGGCTTCGATCAAACCGTATCCCCAGGTAATTCATTGCCTGCGTTCTTTCCACCGTCTCTGAACACAGCATTACAGTTGGTGTTGGATTGTTGACAATATGATTATTCAACGAGAACCAAGTCACTGTTGCCTTTGTTGGGTTAACCATTGCCCCAGCTTCATCACACCAAGTACTTATGCGATTGAGTTCGGTTTGTAGTTCCCCAGCAACCTCCTCTCTATCCTTACCCTGACGATACACTAAAACATCATCGGCATATGACAATGTCCTGCCAGGTCCAGTGATCTGCTCACTGGTGATTCTCACTGTGTAGGCGTTGAACAGTACCGGAGATAATGGTGATCCCTGTGGTAGGCCAGGATATATTGTTGTTGGTTCCGAAGTCCAACTGCCACATCTAAAAACTACTTTCCGTTGGAAGAGGGCTGCAGCGATCCAACTAAGGAGGAATGGACTTACGTTTAGTTCAAGAAGCTGAAACATTAAAAAATCCAGTGGTACTCTGTTGTATGCGTCCTCAAGATCAATCGCTGCAGCAACGGTTTCAGTGCCTGAGTGGAAACCTTCATAGACATCCTGGGCAAAGACTGCTGCATTGGTCCAGGTTTCTATTTTTGGACGGTACCCACCCAGGGTAGGTGGGAAAACACCTTGCCTCTCTAGTTGGCTTGATATTTTCCTGGCCATTACCTTCTCCAGCAGCTTGCCTATTGTATTCTGCATGGTTATAATTCGATATCCCTGAATTTTTTTGTGGTCTTTGTCAGGCTTCGGCAAGGGAATCAGATAGCTGTGTAACCATTCCTCCTTGATGCTAGCACTCCCTATACTGTTGTTGTACATGTCTGCTAGTTTCTCTAGCTCATTGTCGGTACACCTATTTATGTCGTCGTATCTTATGCCATCAGGACCTGGAGCACTGTTTTTTGATCGTCGAAGCACAGCCTTGATTTCTTTCACTGTCACTGTGTCTTCATCCGGAGTGTTCTGGGCCTTGCATCTGCCTGAGGTGACCTCCTTGGCCAGATTTCGACCTCCCATGTCTGTCTGGTTGCCCTGCTCAAGGTAGCGTTCAAAGAGGGCTTTGCCCTTGTCTTCGTCAGTCCTCTGCCAGATGAGGTCAGCACCTTGGAAGTCAGAAATGCTCTTATTCTTGACTACACCACTCATGCTTTTATGTAGTCGCCAGAACAATTTCAGTGACTTGTCTGTGCTTACCCTTTGACACACCTCTGCCCATTTTTCCCTTTTAACCACCGTGACCAGTTTTTTGAAATAGCTTACTTTTGTGTGCATCTCTCTTTCTAAGTGCAAGCAGGGACTAGGATGACCAGCTCTGTTCTTCTTGGCATTTTGCCATCTCCTTACAGCACTACGCTTATCCACCCACGCCTTATCCACCTCGAAACTCCACCACGGTGGCTGCTCCCAGCTTTTTTTCCTGCCCTGAAACGTTCTGCGCTTGTCACGTCTTATTTTACTCACCACATCTTGCCCTGTACTGTCATACTGGAACGTCTTTACCTTTAGCTTGTGCTGCCTGGTTCTGCCTTTCTCCACCAATATGCTGCAAGGGTGGTGGTCGCTGCCATGGTGTCCTAGGACACCCCATCTACACACTGTAGTGAGTAAAGGTGAAACTAGCGCCAGATCAATAGCACTGTCCTCATCGCCTGGACGGCTTGCTGTCCTGGTGACACAGCCACTGTTGATACAAACCAGGTCGATGGTTTCCAGTGCAGTCTCGAGCTCCTCCCCTTGTGTATTGGAGGAAGTGTTTCCCCATGATCTGCCTTTAGCGTTGAAGTCACCACAGAAAATAACATTCCTCTCGTGGCCTAATATGCCACTTAAGCACTGCCACTTCTGGGCGTCCATACTCCCATTGCGGGCATAAACATTCACCAACACGAATGGTACACTGGAATGAACTCTCAACGCCTGTATTTGTATATCGTCACTGTCCCAACTGGACATGTCTAGCTCTGACGCCACCATGCTGTCGCGAACGAGAATCGCCGTTCCCAGATGTCGTCTGTTGTAGAAACATTTGAAGCCGGCAATTCGGAGTGGCTGATCGCCCAGTCTCGTCTCCTGGAGTGCTACAATGTCGTTCCTGTAAACTAGGGTTTCTAAAATAGAGCCCCGTTGTTTTACACTGGCACAGTTCCAATATAGAATACGGATGTTCCTGAGTCCTAGACGGTGACACTTGAGTCTAAAACGCCTCAAACCACCGCGCTTACCTTGTTTCTTCCTCCCTGCGCGGCTACCACGCCGCTTCGTTATGTTGACTGCTGAACCCTCGGAAAACACACGTTGTTCCGCCATGTTGAAAAAACGTAAACACAGACTGCTGAGAACCACACACGCTGCTGAAAATTCACTCAAGGAAGGCTTCGCTCGATGCACGAACTCCGTAGCACCCGCGCAGATCTTGAGTATAAACTCCTGGTTTTACATCCTGGCACACCAATTACACGCAAGAGATGAATAAATCCATCCCCTACGCGAAAAAGTTAACGAACACAAAACAACACGACCGTCCGTCGCCATCTTGAAACCGGAACCGGAACTTGGTGACAACTGGCAAGATCGAAGGGAACAGACCACAGGGAAGGCCGAGAAGTAAATACCGTGATGTCTTGGCCACGTGGTATGGACAAGACAGAAACACGGAGCTGATCCACGACTCTGGTGATCGAGTGAGATGGCAAAACATGACCGCCCACGCTTATCGGCATGGCACATGATGGATGGACGGAGAACAACGAGGCGTTATTTGTGTGTGCGTGCGTGCGTGCGTGCGCGTGTGTGTGTGCGTTCGTGCGTGCGTGTGTGTGTGTGTGTGTGTGTGTGTGTGCTGAAAGGGTGTGAAACCTTGTGAAGTCCACAGAAGAATAATGGGTCAGTATGTAGACAGTGCCGGCTTCGTGGCTTAGAGGTTATGACTTTTCTCCGTAATCTCGTATACTCTCGTCGGTAACGTGATGACGGTGAGAATCAGCAGTGGTTCGAATCGCATCGGTATCTTACGGGGTATGTGAGCCGGCCGCTCAGAAAGCAATGGCAAACTACTGAGCGTAATCTTGCCAAGAAATCAACATACAGCTGAAAGATGCTGGTGTTGACAGCGATGTCCTGTAAAGGATATGCAAAAAAAAAAAAAAAGTAGACAGTTGTTTGAGTCAGGGGAGATTGTCTGAATGGGTAGACATATTTCATATAAAACACTTTGTTTCTGGCCAAGTTGACGTGTAGACCATGTGCGTTGCCAGGTAGGGCAGCTATGATAAGAAATAACACACAGACAAGTTCAGGTTAGCAATATTGTAAAAACACGATTCGTAAAATTCCTATTACTTAATGACTCGTAATTTTAAATTTAGCAAGATCTACAAGCCAACTCGCTATGAATTATGCCCTGTTTCAAAAGTAAGAATACATTCGGAATAGATGTCGAATCGGAATGGCCTATATTTGTTTAAAGTTTAAAACGTACACAACGGAAAGTAATTTAATTTTCTAGTGTGGTATGTGTCCTGTTTGAGCCACCTTTAGTTTAGTGAAACAGGAAATGGCTATTTCTCTGAGGTCATTTTGATCAAGTCGTTTTCCGCGGCTATATTGATTATATGGCTTATGAGATGTTGATTTTCTAAGAATTCTATAGTAATTAAACTCTTCGAGTGATTAGAAAGCTTTTGGCTGCTTTCTGGATGAATTGTGTAATACTCATCATCATGTGGCTGCGCCAAGACCCTGCGCTTTCTATGCTTTGCTTGATACGGATCTTCCGGTCCAAAACATGGTGGATTGGCATTTAAACGGTTAAGGACTCTGGAGTGTTTATGCTTGTGACTACCGTCTGCATTCGCATTTTCCTCATGTTATACTGGAAGCACATGGTTCCTTCGCCCTGCTACTAAGTTGAGTGCGTGGTGCAACACTGTGGGTTGTGAATTTCATGTGAAATGCTTTTGCATCTGTCCGCTGTTGTTTGTAGCGTGAACTGAATGTTCGTAATAATAGCAGCCGGGTTTGTCGCATAACTGACTGGTTTGCCTTATGTAGAAGTGTGTGGCTGCTGGTTTTCTAGTGACTGCCGCTTCCATCATCGATGAACTGTATTTTTCGTGGATGACTTTTGTGTTGGCATTCTGGCGGCGGCATTATGCTCAGTGTACCTGTGCCGGTGGTTGGTTTGTCGAGACTCCTGTTTGTTCCACTTTTCATATGTGGCAGTGAGGAGCAATTTGTATAATATTCACTGGCACAGGAACGGAGCATAATGGGGACAACCTGTTGCCGTGAAGTTGGAACAGCGACTAATGACTAATGACTACTTATACGGATGCATTTATCTTCTATTACCTTTTTCTCCAATGTAATTCTCTAAGAAGATATGTTCTGGGCATGGGATGAATTCTAATCATTTATATTGTATTTTTATGGAGTATAGGATAAAGTCTACAACGACAATCGAATAGGTAGTTAGGTAGTTGCATATGCTTTGCATGACATCGAAGTCAACCCCAGTATTTTTTGGCTGTCAGTGATTTCTTGGCAAGTTTACTTTCAACAGTTTGCTATTGCTTTCTAAATGACGACACCCATATCATTTTACAAAAACAAACTCAAAGCGGTCCTCCATTAAATCGCCCACAGGTGTGGTTCGATCGTGGAATGCGGGATTATGAACAGCGTCCAAAACTTCTTCGTTACAGAGCCGAATCAAATAGTGGAGATCTCTTTATTATTCTTAAATCTATTCAGCCAGGAATTTATATTCAAATGGATTATGTCTTGTTGGACAGACAAAATATATTGGTCTGTTCAAAGAGATCTGAAAAGACCATAAATGTAGTAGAAAAGTGAATAACAATAAATTGGTGAAAAAGTAGGTATTCACTTGCTTTTCCTTTTGTTACAGGAACCTACTTTTATTACACCGAAATTAATTTAATGCAGCCATTGTTAATGTCAACCACAATTATTTTCTACAAATAATGGGTGCAGTCGTTATAAATTTTCACATTGACTACATTTTCACACATATGAGTACAACCAATCTGAATCTGAACACTTATTACTTGTCTTACGAGACGCATCAAGTTGTTGGCTGTTGGTGAATGTTGAGGATTGCCTTTTTCAAGATATTTATTACTCACTGAAATTCAAACTTTTTTTTTTCAAGGGTGGATACTAATCAGATGAATGAAAATCGTAAATTGATTAGAGAAATTAGACGTAGACAGTCAACATTTTTTGGACATGTTATGAGAAGAAATGGATTGGAGAACTTGGTGACAACTGGCAAGATCGAAGGGAACAGACCAAGAGGAAGACCGGGAGGAAAAATACCTGGATGGCTTGGCCACATGGCATGGACGAGACAGGAACACTGAGCTGATCCACGACGCTGGTGATCGAGTGAAATGGCGAGTCATGATCGCCCACGCTTTCCAGCATGGCACATGATTGATTGATTGATTGAACTGATGGTAGTAGTTAGTGGAAGTAGCTAATGGCTGTAGATGAGGGTGGTAATTGATAGTAGTAGTTGATAGTTGTTTATTTTATTCTAACTTGTTTGAGGAATCTGTAACAATTGCTTGTTGCAATTAAATGTTCGAAAGAACTGGAGAATTTATGTTGTGATCACGGGTATAGCATATTTCTTAGATGTCATTTATTATTAGTCTGGTGTACCACTTTATGCATATACATATCTATTGGAGAACTCACCGCATGCAAATAAATCTATCTGATGTGCGTTTGACAGGAAATGAAAGTCTAAACTCGGCCATCTCTCAATGCCTGCTAAATTACAGGCCATAAAGTTAATGGGGAGTAGTCGCCTTAGCGAAGTAGTCAAGCCGTTTGTCTCGTACTCCGAAGGTTGTGGGTTCGATTCTGGGCTACATCTTTCGGTTCACAATTGCATTTTCTCGGAGACTCCTGGGGGTCGTAGCTGGAGATACGAAGTTCGTGCTTTGTGCGACGCTTTCCTCAGTAGCCCTGCAGAATGAGACCGGGTCATACGGGATAAACCCGGTGCAAAGAAGTCGATCCTCTCGACTTTTAAGACTTTTTTATAAGTTAACAAAGAAACGGCGTTTCGTATACTTTTTAGAAATGCATCGGGGTCATAGCAATTAAGCAATTATACTGGGGTTGTGCCGACAGAAAGATTTCGCATTAGCTCTACGATTACCGTGGGGATAACATTGCTCCACATTCTAACAGCATGAGAAACTACGTATGCTATATATTTCAGCCAAAATATTATTCACTTCATGTCGTATATAATTCTGCAGTATTGCTGATATGCAGAGAAATATGCTAGCAATAAAACGTGCAACTTATTGTTTCTGGATTCTGTGTTTAAAATCATGTAATTTCACTGGAACGCTAGATACGATGATGCTGCCGCCAAATGACACTCTTTAATCTTAACAGCTGTCATTATCAACTTCCCCACATCAGTTTCGAAGTTGACACGCTTTCTTCCAGAGGGCATCAACTAATGCTCAGTTTAGAACATGGCTATTGCTATATTACCCTCGACGTGCATTCGACTGGGTCACACAGCCAACGCTTTCATTGCATACAATATAAAATAACTCAATGTTATTTCATTGTATGCACGCAGTACGCGAGGCTTAATTCTGGGCGGTCATGTCTAGCTGCTCCCGGTCATGAGCGTGGCCTGGCATTTAAAGTACCCTACAGAAAAACATACAATCCATGCAATACTTGACACACTTCACACCGACAAAAGCAACAAACCCACTTCCTGTTGTATAGTGTCTGAAAGACAACTTCCGAGACAACATATTTTGGACGTAATTAGCTGTTCATGCCCAACAGAAGAGTACATCGTGAATATATGCATATAAACAGGTACGTTAGGACTTGGGGAAAGGATCTTGTATGTATATGTATCTTGCAAGGCAACAACGTGTTATGCCAACAGGATGTAGGCTGCACTCAACTGATCTTGGTAAAGTGGTAGCGTGACCTTGGACTCCCTGGCGTAGGTGTTAACGTCTTTCTCCGTAATCCCGTATATTCGCGCGACAATCGGCAGCGGGTCGCGCAGCGCTAGTAACTTACGGGGGTATGTGAACCGGTCGCTCAGAAAGCAATGGCAAACTACTGAGCGTAATCTTGCCTAGTACATCAACAGCAGCTGAAAGATGCCGGTGTTCACTGCAACGTCCTGTAAGGATATGCAACATTTAAAAAAAAACCTTGGAAAGGTAACCCTGTCAACAAATGCCTGAAGAAGTCGGATGTGTGGGTCGAAAGGCGCAAATATTGCAGCTCCGCTGTAAGTAGGCACAACACAATTAAGTCCAAAATAAAAATTTCGGATAAACGAAGAAGAAAAAGAAGAATTGGTAGCGTATTCCTCATGCGGGACATGACTAATACAGACATTGATATTGCACCTTGGTAGAAAGTCGCCGCTGATCGTTCTGCAAGGTGGGCAAGCATCGGGAATGGAATAAAGACAAAGGAGAACATGATTGCAGATAGGTCATACACTAAGCTTGTGAGGCGTCAGACGGTCCGGGGTACTGGAAATAACCATGTGTTCACATGCATCCACTGCGGGGGAATATTGATCGCGCAAAGTGGTCTGATCAGTCACATTCGCTAACGCCATTGGATTTATTTCGTTAATATGCCTTTTTTTTTAAAAAAACACAATGTAACAAACAATTGTCTGTTAAGACGGCGAGATGCCAGTCACTCCACTTTACTGTTGAAGTCCGGATTTGATACCGCTGATGTCTCCTTATTCGCATTGCTTCAACGGATAGAACACTGTCTGTGTAATAAAATGTTAGTTGCGTGTCCTTTACATGATGTTGCCTTCAACCCCAGCATTTATTGGCTGTTGGTGATTTAGTAGGCAGGTTTACGTTTACTAGTTTGCTATTGATTTCTGATCCACCGACACCTCATACCATCAAAATCAACGCAAAGTGATTTGACTCGAAATAGCTCGCGACTGATTTCGAACCCTCAGCTGGCAATATTGGTGAAATGTCAAACTCCATGTCACTAATCACTAACCACAGAGGCTGGTGTAATAGCATGACATAATAATAAACTAAAACGACATGAAATATGCACATCCTAGAGTAAAAACAACGTTGTGTGTCCCGTAAAACTGCATTAATGTATGGTATGCTATATTGTTTACAGTACCCCAACGTTAACGTAGTTCCACTAATTTCATTCATACTTTGGACGTTGCACAAAATGTAAAACCATTGATCATCCCATGAGTGGAGATGGCACAGTACAGTTTACTGTAGCCTTTTCCTTTCCTGTGTCTTGTCTCACTAACCCTCATCTATGCTCATGAATGTGTATACGCATGTATTGTCATATATTCCCATTGATGTCTTGTCCGATTTGTTACTGGACTCATGCACTCTGTGTGAGACTTTAATTATCATAATTAGAATTATTCAGAGCGTACATTGGTATAATGACACAGCCAGTGCATATCGCTATGCCAAATTTCCACAGAAGCAATGGAGAACATCAAAGATTAAGATGTTGAGTTGCGTTGAGCTAAGAACCAACATCACTGCACTCAGGACATGCCCATACGCGCTCCGTCCCCTCGTTCAACAGCCAGCGAAGAGTCACACTAGTAATCATTAACACCGCTGATTGAAAATTATCCTTGTGTTCCCTCTCAGTTTTGAGAGTCTACCAGAACCCCTGCCAATCCCTCGCAAACTCATCCTTTCCACATACGGATTATCATTATTTTCCTCCACCTTCTCTACCAGGTCCCACAGGTGCACGACCATCTCTCCCTCATTCGTAGGTAATCGACTACCAAGAGGTGCATTCCCTGCCAGCCTATCAGCCTGTTCATTCCCCCCGCACTCCCACATGGCCAGAGCAAAACATCCATGCAATTGTTACAATATGTGACCTCTGAAGCGAGGTGACCATTCCACGCGAAACATTCCTTTCTCCACTGTGCTAAGCATTCTTCTTGAGTCAGCGATGAAGACAGTGTGTGTTGCAGTGGTATCCTCTAACCAACGGAATGCAACATCTAAGATTATTATTAAATGAAGTACTTTATTAATTATCACAATAGGAGTAATTAGGTTGATTGTGAAGTACGCTGGTAATGTCATGACTACGGTCGAATGAGGGGTCTAATTCTGGGCTCATCGCCTTCGAATGTGAGGGAAAGATTGGCCACTTCTTCATCAGTGCAGTCAGGCCTACAAAATGGGATGGCGCAACCACATCACCGACCCATAGCAGATAACTGAATAGGGAACAATTATTGTTTATTATAGGGGCTGTATAAATGATGTAGAGTGTTGGTGGTATTATAGTGACAGTATAAATGCTGTTGAATGTTGATGGTATTATAGTGACAATATAAATGCTGTAGAATGTTGATGGTATTATAGGGTGCAATGTAAACGCTGCAGAATGTTGATGGTATTATAAAGGCAATATAAACGCTGTAGAATGTTGTTGGTATTATAAAGGCAATATAAACGCTGTAGAATGTTGATGGTATTATAAAGGCAATATAAACGCTGTAGAATGTTGATGGTATTATATGGGCAATGTAAACGCTGTAGAATTTTGATGGTATTATAGGGGCAATGTAAACGCTGTAGAATGTTGATGGTATTATATGGGCAATGTAAACGCTGTAGAATTTTGATGGTATTATAGGGGCAATGTAAACGCTGCAGAATGTTGATGGTATTAAAGGGACAATGTAAACGCTGCAGAATGTTGATGGTATTATAGGGGCAATGTAAATGCTGCAGAATGTTGATGGTATTATAGGGACAATGTAAACGCTGTAGAATGTTGATGGTATTATAAAGTCAATATAAACGCTGTAGAATGTTGATGGTATTATAAAGGCAATATAAGTGCTGTAGAATGTTGATGGTATTATAGGGGCAATATAAACGCTGTAGAATGTTGATGGTATTATAGGGGCAATGTAAACGCTGTAGAATGTTGATGGTATTATAGGGGCAATGTAAACGCTGTAGAATGTTGTTGGTATTATAGGGCAATGTAAACGCCGCAAAATGTTGATGGTATTTTTTTTAAAAAAAGAAATTTTGTTGCGTATCCCTTACGGGACGTTGCAGTCAACACCAGCATTTTCAGCTGCTGTTGATGTACTAGGCAAGTGTTACGTTCAGTAGTTTGCCATTGCTTTCTGAACGACCGGCCCCTATACCTTTTTCGAAAAAACCAGCACCGCCGTGTTTCGAACCCGGGTATACGGGCTCACAAACCGCGTTCGCAAGCCCTTAGCCACAGAGACCGGTGATGGTATTATAGGGGCAATTTAAACGCTGCAGAATGTTGATGGTATTAATGCTAATTAACATGATCATATGTCCTTCTGGGGCTCATCGTGGCCGAATGGATAAGAGCACTCGCTTTTAAACTTCCGTTTTTCTGATACCTAGTTAGTGGGCTCAACCCCTACACCGGTCAGATAGACTAAAATGTTGACTTCGCGTACTTGACATAGGGACGTAAATTACAAGTGCCTCGGAAGTCACAGTGGGTTCACTTTGTGTCGAGGGACACTGGTAATGGTTAAAGCTAACCCACAAGCAAAATTCAGTCCAGCGCACTATAAGTAGTGTCATGTGTATGGAATCCGCTTGTGCTTGTGAATAAATAAAAAACAAAGCAATAAAATACTTCCCACTAAATGTCGTAGGCGGTAATGTCTCTCCACAGATCTCGGTCTTTGGTGTTCTTGGTCAGCTCTTCTGATGATATAGCCCCTTGCCAAAGTCTCAGTCCATATACAGCGTCGTTTCTCTCCGACCGCCTCTACATATTTTTCCTACCGATCTTTCCAGTCGCCACGACGTTTTCCAATGCCTCTCTTTTCATCACATGACCAACGAATGCAATGTTTCCTTTTCTTAAAGTTGATTATAATTTTCTAGTTTCTTCTTCTTTTCGTTCATCCGGAGTGTTTTTTTTTTCAGATGTGATTGCGGTGTGTCTGTTATGCGCCATTGGGCCGAAACCCGTAGTCCAACACATCCGGCTACAGCGTGCTTTTTTGACCAGGTAGCATTCCTGGGATGTTCTAGTTTTATTAGCCTCTCTGGGGCAATCGTTGTTAGGTACCCAGGCAGTTCAAGGTAAATGCAACATTCATCTCAGGAGCCACATCTCCGTTGCTAATATTCAATAATATTAATAGTTATTATTACATTGACAATCAACGACCATGGTTAAATACATCCTGCCAGTGCAATTTCCTTCACGAAGAAGAGAATCTTCTGCATAATTAATCATTGTTATGGTTGTAATGTAAAACATTTATTGTTCTGAAAGTATGAAAGACTGAAGAATGTTAAGTCACAATCGGGTAATGGAATCGCATAATAATAAATTCTTTTAACTTTAGTACCTACTGTGTTTGTCCACTCTAAAATAGTATGAAGTAATCAAATGTAAAGAGAATATCTGGTACATGTATACAAATTCTGTGTAATTACATATATCCTCAAAATCTATGGGAATGTCAACAGCCTCTCATTGACTGCTGCTTCTACTTTATATATTCAGGTTGACGTCTGTAGGTATAAGTAGAAGATTACGGAAACCAAGTACCTATTAATTATACAAAATGTATTCACAGTGTAAACATCTTGTAACTGTAATATTAAATCATGTGACATTATTTCAAGAGGTTAGAAAGATTGTGAGAGTGGGAACTAGAATTATTTCAAGATAAAGCAACATAGTGTACACTTGATCAGTAAGATTTTATGTCCAGCAACATAATGATATAAACTATGATATGTACAATGATGATGACATGATAAAAAATCAATGTTACTGGCACCTTGCTGTCTTGACAAATGATAGTTTGTTACACTGTACCTCAAAAAAGGAATAACTACAACCCATGGTGGGGACCAGGAATGAAGTTATACCTCTCCATAGCACAAAGGCTAAACTGAATTGTAGAGACCGTGTTTTATTCATGCAGCATGATTCCTCTGTCGGTCTAACTAGTTTTCTCCAGAGGAAATTTACGACCAATACATCTAAACAAGACAAGCTGCAGAAGCTGCCAGATCAGCAATGGAATGCCCTAACTGTTCGCTTGTCGAAGCTTCAATCCTAGACCAATTGCTAACCAAGACTTAGGGCCTGGTCTGCCCTGCCATGACATTTAGTCGTTAAGTTGCATTTCCTCGCACTAGGAAAAGATACGTTATGTAAGCCTGGTAAAATAAATAACGACCGCTGCTATTATCCAGTGATTGTCATTGTGCTGCGTGCAGCCCAGACGACCGCTGCTATTCTCCTGTGATTGTCCGTGTGCGAAGTACAATCCAGACAACCTCACGAAGGTGTGCCCATTTTGAAACAATACAGTTTCAGTGTACGTGCCTATTATCAAAATTGACCTTAAAGTTTCAATGACTCCTGCAGACCTGTGTTTGGGAGTGCCTGCAGTAAAGAGGCCAGAAGGCAGTATCCCTCAATACACGCTGAGTGGCCCATCACAGACCAAAACCACCATTTGCTTAATCCATAACATATGTATTAGATATATTTCAGAGTGAGATGAAAAGATATTACTAAGCAACAATTTCACTTTTAATCAATATTCATTTTTTGGTTGGAGGGCTGAGTGGTCTCGAGGTATGGTGTCCACCTCGAGTGCTGGAGGTCCCGGGTTCAAACCCCAGTGAGGGCCGGGATTTTTTCACGTGGACTTCTAGTAATAAAATTTCCCCTGGTCTCTGGGTAGTGAGATCGGACGCCCGTGTGTAAAAAATCTCCTCGCAATTGGGAATCGAAAAAGAGTAGCCTAACGGCGCTGCCCGGGCAAAATTTCGAGTTAAAAATCTACACAAAGAATTTCAGCATCTTCGCCGGTGCTACGGAGTTCGTACACTGAGCTGAGATTCTTCGGACTCAGGTTTGAGTTAGGAGTACTTATGAGTTACACCCATGTGCCGTGATGTTGATCTGTCGACTAAACTAAACTAAACTATTTTTCGTTAATGTCAACACCTATCTTTGTGACGTTGTTTTGTTATAATCGTGGTTGTTAAAGTGTCTGTAAAATGAATGTAATTAAGTAGACACACGAGTTAATTATTCTAGCAATGATATATGATGTCCTGCAGCCAAAGACAGCTCAGCTGCTTTATTTACTAACTCTACTTGCACATCCAGATCCCATGACGTGAGAGTCACCGGTTGAGACTCCTTTGAGGTACTGCAAGTTTGTGAAGTCTTTTCTAGTTTAGTTTAGTTTAGTTTAGTCGATGGATCAACATCACGGCACACGGGTGTAACGCATAAGTGCTCCGTTCTCCTCCTAACTCAAACCTGAGTTTGGAGAAACTCAGCTCAATGCACGAACTCCGTAGCACCGGCGAGGATCCTTTAATACTTTGGGTAGATTTTTAACTCGAAATTTTGCCTGGGCAGCGCCGTTAGGCTACTCTTTTTCATTTTCCAACTGCCAAGGGATTTTTTACGTGCGCAACAATACACACGGGCGTCCGATCTCACTACCCAGAGACCAGGGGAAATTTTATTAATAGAAGTCCAGGTGAAATAATCCCAGTCCTCACCGCGGCTTGAATCCGAGACCTCCAGCACTCGAGGCGGACACCATACCTCGAGACCACGCAGCCCCCTTTTCTAGTTACCGTAGAAATGATTCAGCTGGCACTATTTTCATATTTCGGTTTCGGTGTCATCTTTAACCTGTCCTCTGGCTAAGGGGTTACGAATGCAATTTTTAATCCCGCATACGGCGTTAGAAACACAGCTGCGGGCGATTTGGAATCAGGCCGCCTTGTTAATTTCCTTACAGAGGTATGAGTGTCGGTCGTTCAGAAGGCAATGGCAAATTACTGAAGGTAACTTGCCAAGAAATCACAAACCGCCAAATAACGTTGGATTAGACTGCCACGTCCTGTAAAGAATATGCAACTAACTTTATGCAGCTGAAAAGTTAATGGCCACTTTAACTATATGTCCTTTGCTTTACTTACTTACTAAGCTAGGAGAAGGAAACATAACTAGCTCACTTCGGTACATCCAGAGTCTATTGTAGAAGTGGAGAGAGTGTGAATGAATGAATGAATGAATGAATGAATGAATGAATGAATGAATGAATGAATGAATGAATATATTTTTAGCTGAGAGGTACCTCAGAATTCTTCCTGTTCGTGTTTGAGGCTTGCACAGATGGTATCATTTATGCGAGAGAAGTGTCATGAAGTGCCCCCGAGATCATTGTTGCTTGTTGTCTATGTCAGAAGGTTAATTGCCGATGCATTTATCTACAGACTTTCGGCTACGCCTGCTAGACATACTTTCTGAAATAGTGCGCAACAAATAAACAATACTTAAATTACCAGGTGCTCTTAGTTATATTGCGTACATTATATCATTTAGAACGTCTATTTCAAGAATAATAATTGTTTTTTTTTTTGATTGCGTACCATGTTTCGTCAAAACATACATTTTGTTTGGCACTGGGCCATTTAAGAGGGAGCTTTTTAGAAGATTAGGGATTTATACATCCAGGTGATAAAATTGTATTTTACCCCGCCAAAGATTCGAAAAGCAAATATATCAGACCCCGTTCACACCCGGTTCTTCAACTGCTCCAACATCATAAGGAAAGAAATACAAACTAGAATCAATTCTGGAAATAAGATGTACTATGCACTTCAACATCTACTAAAATCAAATGCGCTATCTCGTAACACCAAAATCACAATATACAAAACACTGATTAGATCAGCTGTGCTGTATGGCTCTGAAACCTGGAGTAGAACGAAAGGAGACGAAGTCTTGTTACAAACCTTTGAGAACAAAGTTTTAAGACGCATCTTTGGACCCATTAGGGATACACAAAGTGGAGAGTGGAAAAGAAGAAGTAGCAAAGACATTTATGATCTGTTTAAGTCCCCGCTAATCACTGGTATCATGAAAGCTAATAGACTACAATGGATGGGGCATATAGAAAGAATGGAAGATAATAGGGAAACAAAACTCGCTTACACTCAGGAAATAAATGGCCGTAGACCCCGAGGTAGACCAAGAAGACGGTGGGGAGATGATATATATACAGACATACAAGCACTTGGAATCAAAAACTGGCAAGAGAAGGTCAACCAGAGAGACGAATGAGACGGATTGTATCTGCAGCAGAGAACCTCAATGGCTCGGAACGCTGAAGAAGATGAAGAAGAAGAAGAAGAAGAAGAAGAAGAAGAAGAAGAAGAAGAAGAAGAAGAAGAAGAAGAAGAAGAAGAAGAAGAAGAAGAAGAAGAAGAAGAAGAAGATTTCACACCCGGTAAGGCGTACTAGGCTTATGGTGTTAAACCCATATTCTTTAAACAAAGTCCAGGTGCCAGGTGGTGTGGTCAAATTCAGATCGACCGTCTTCACTTCACAAGACACTTCTTAGGGTACCCGTTTTAAACGATCCAATTTATAAATGCGCCTCTATTCAAATTCGAAGCCATCACTATCAAGCAGAGAGGGAGAGAGAGAGAGAGAGAGAGGGTGAGTGAGTGAGTGAGAGAGAGAGGCACTTATGAGTTTCCAACATTAACAAATAAAATTTTCCATTCGAAAGTTCGGAGGTCAAGAACAAACGGTGTCAACATTGCCTCAAGGATAGGTCAAGTGCCTAGTGGAGACATCCCGGTGTTTGCACAATTAAATAGCGATTCATATCTGACAATGACTAGTGATTCACAACTCTCCATCTTAAGACTTTTCCGTTGATACACCAACACCACCCCACCACATCTGTGTACATTTAATTAAGGACGTAAAACTCGCCGGAAAGCCTCTCGACTCTGTCTCGAGCTTCATGCATTTACATGTCTTGAGTGCTGTTTTTGGTTTTATTTAAGAGTCCGGACCGATTTCTCTGCATCGGGATGTATCCCATATGGCTCGGTCCCTTTCCGCAGGACAGCCTGCCGAAAGCATCCCATAAAGCAAGAGCTCCAGCAACGATCCCCAGGAGTATCCGAGAAGGTTGCACCCGTGAACAAAACGACGTGGCCCGAATGCGAATTCATAGCCTTAGGCGCACGAAGCAGGCGGCATAACCACGGAGACTCTTGAATGGCCTATGACCTCCGTAGTATTTATATACCCCTACCGATTCGTCTATGTATAGGGTGTAATTTTAATGACTGAGGGGTTTTTGAAAATATTGCCCTTCCAAGATCAGTATTTACCTTTTATGTTGCGTTAACTCCACAGAGAGTGAATACAAAACTTGGAACGGCAATATTTTCAAAATCCCCACTGTCATTAAAAATGCACCCAATACTACACCTTCCAAAAATTTTATTTACTATACTACTGTGATGTTTCTTATGATAAAAGTATTTAAGTTTGACCAGGAGCTGATTCTGTTTATAAGAGAATCTTCTTCGATGTTCTGATATAAAATGTCCACGGTATTCTAATACACACTCAGTGGAACCTTGCCGTCTTTAAAGGCCATAGTTTCCTATATTGTGCCACAAGAAAAAGCATACTAACTTAACCTATAGCGCTTAGGCCAGGGATGGAGTTATTCTCTATAGCACAAAGCCTGGACTGAGTTGTAGAGACATATGTTGCCCATGCAGTATGATCCCTCACTTGGCCTGCCTAGTTCTAATAATGTTTCTTTTCAATTCAAGTTCAATAGTCTCGCGTTTTTTCTTTAGCGTTGTTGAACTGGACAATGACTGAGGGGCATCTTGCCGTCTTGATAGACGATAGTTTGCACAGTAGAGTTATACCTCTCCATTGCACAAAGCACGGGTTGAAATGTAGAGACCATGTGTTCCGCATGCAGTATAATCCCTCTCTCGGCTTGCCTACTTTACTCCAGAGGAAAGGTAAGAACAAAACATCTGAAACAAGACAAGCTGCAGAAGCTGCCTAATCCGCTTTTTGGAGTTTTTCCTAGACCAGTTGCCCATCAAGGCACTTAGTCTCTAGGCTGCATTTCCTCACACTAGAGTAAGGCGTGTACCCTCTCAAGTGCACGCCTCTGCCAGAAGCAGTTGGTACAATGTAGGGTGTGGCTATGGTGAGCACGGGAACTGAACATTAATAATAATAATAATGGCCAGGGTGACAGTTTGCTATATGATAAGTGGGTTATGTGGCCCCTGATGAAGTTGGTCTCTTAACCATTAGATAATATATTAAAAATGTTAATGACCTTTTGGTAGCTTTGTTTCCTGGCAACTAATACGTTTAGACTTAAATCCACCACCGATGATGGTCATAATGTTAATAACAATGCCATGCCGAAAGGGGAGGGCGGTGATGGCGAGCCATCTCACATGGTGACCAGAGTCTCGAATCAGGTCTGTGTTCTTGTCCCGACCACGCCATGCTGCCAATCCATTAATGTATCATCCATGTGTCTTCCTCTTGCTCTCTTCCCATTAAGCTTGCCAGTTGTCACTAAATTGTCAAGTCCATTTATCCTCATAACATGTCCAAAACATCTTGACTGTCTACGTCTCCAATAAATCTCCGTTTTTTATTTGTCACTTGAAGAACTGTCTTATTTGATTTTCTGCCCGTCCAAGGTATTCTTTGCATTTTTCTCATAGAATTAGATTCCCAACACCATTAGATGTTTCCCAGCTTGTCTGTTAATTGTCCACGTTTTACAAGTATACAACAATATGGGTTCTGTATAGCATATCAACACTCTTTTTCTCACTTCAATTGACAACTTGTTGTTGGTTAGTATGTTTTCCATTTTGCAGAAGGCCATCTTTGCCACGGCAATTTTTGCTCTAATCTCTGCAAGGCATTTTCCATCAGATGTTACGACTGTTCCGAGATAGTTCTACCAATTTACCTTTGTAAGAATATTTCCATTCACGTGGATGGTGCCATGGGTCGGCAGAGTTCACAGGGTTATTGTGGTATGAATAATTGCTTGTTGAATGCACACAAGTATTTATGGCTCGTATGAGTTGACAATGTCAGGGTATAGAATTGCTTTTTAGGTGTCGGTGGCCTGAGTCGATTGCTTATTATCAATGGATTGACTTATTTTGTAATCAAGTGGCTGAGTGAACAGAGTCACGAGAGACTATTTATTATGCTACACTTTGACTCTAACATTATATTATGAACCACGAAGTGACACGTTTAATTATAAGTATTGAACGAATTTACAATTTCTATTGTGTTCTTGAATTCACATTTACACACGTTCACGTGACCACATAGTCACTCTGTTACTCTCTGACTAAAATACTGTCAATATAAAACACTTGCTAACTGACATATCTACAATTGTTCACCAATGTGCGGTGGCACTATAAATGGTGTCATTGCCAAGACACGTCTGACTCGGTCCAACGTCGACCGCGGTCTACCTCAAAGTGACCGGTTTAGGATCTCTCTCTCTCTCTCTCTCTCTCTCTCTCTCTCTCTCTCTCTCTCTCTCTCTCTCTCTCTCTCTCTCTCTCTCTCTCTCTCTCTCTCTCTCTCTCTCTCTCTCTCTCTCTCTCTCTGCCTAGATACGATCAAAAACGTGCTTCTCGCACAAGGCAATATACCCTTTCAATAGTGATACGAGTGTGAGCTTTAGTCACACTGGTTAGTTCTTGACAGATGTTACAGTGTGGTATTTCTTTCTTCTTGGAAATGACCATGATCTATGTTTTCTTACAATTCAATTCCAAACCTAGTTTCTCAATGTGTATAATAACCGCATCATCCAAATGTTGTATATCTTTCTCGTTGTCAGCAATCAATACTGTATTGTCCGCGTTTCATATATTATTGATGTTTTATCCTCCGAATGCTACTCCTTTCATACCCTCTAAATTTTTAATATTTTCATTATAAAGGGATAACAGATCTGGCGACATTACATATCCCTGTCGCACACCTGTCCTCATAGGCTGGAATTGACATACCTTATTATACATTTTTATGGCAGCTGCTTGTTTCCAGTAGATGTCTTTATAACTCTAAGATCTTTTCCATCCAACAGGAGGTCTGCCAGCATTTTCATAATGTCAGTATGTCTTATTCAGAGGTTCCCAAACAACGGCCCGCCAGCTGTCAGAAAGTGGTACCAGAGGCCTCGTTATTTAATATAATATATTTTAATAATTTAAAAAATGCACTCGGAGTGCCCCGTCAGCGTGCGATAATTTACTCTGCTCGTTGTTGTTATGCTCAGATATTATCGAATGCGCCTGTTCAGTTCGCAACGAAACTTTATGAAGTTCCCATATGCCAGCCTTGTCGACCAACCAGAGTGCGCAAGGCGCCATGTTGTCGTCTGTTACAACTTTTTAGCAGAGTCGGTAGTATTGTGTTGAAATTAGATTTTTTTCAAATACAAATTTACCGTTAAAGCCTTTAAACAGGAGCGTGGAAAATCTAAAATCAAACAATGATAAAAAGCGAAAATGTGAAGACGTTGCTTGTCCTTAATTCAACGAAGATTGGGTGGATAATTTATGTTTATGCCTAGCCGTAGTGGTAAACCAGTTTGCTTAATCGGCGGATTTTGTGTTTCTGTTACCAAAAATAAATGTCATCTGGAAAGACACTTCACGACCACACAGTCAGACTTAAATGCTCAATATCCGATCAATTCGAAGTTAAGAAAAGATTTCATAGCTGAAAAAGAAAGTTCTCTGACCAGGCAACAGTCATTGTTCACCAAGGCTAACGAACAGAGCAAGAGTGTTGTTGTTGCATCGTACGAAGTTGCTCTTCTGTTAGCTCGCAAAAAAGAAGCCGTTCACCGATGCAGAAGAAATAATCAAGCCTTCCCTTAAAATTGCTGCTAGAACGCTTGGCGATAAAAAGTGTGAAACAAAATTTGATCATATTCCATGGTCTAATAATACTATGGCCAGGCGAGTTGAAGAATTCGCCAACTGTGTTCATCGTCAAGTAGCAGCGCATATCAAAAATTGTAAAGTTTTTTTTTTCATTGGCAATGTATGAATCCACTGACATTTCATCACAGCTCAGGTCATAGTTTTTGTTCGAGCACTAAACGATAATTCTGAAGTCATTGAAGAACTTCTAGGTCTTGAATCGATGCATGCAACTACCAAAGGGACTGATCTGTTTGAAACTATGAAGTTGTGTGTAGAGAAAAACAACATAGAATGGACCAAATTGGACAGTGTATGCACAGATGGTGATCCGGCTTTGACGGATAAAATGTCTGGATATCTAGCATTATTGGAACAGTTTCTTGGCAGCACTATATTAAAATATCATTGTATCATTTACAAAGAAGCTCTGTGTGGAAAGACGTTAAATCTCAAACATGAAATGGATGTTGTTCTGAGGTGTGTGAACAAAATTCGAAGTAAAGCGCTAAACAGGCGTGAGGTCAGACAGTTTCTATCAGACCTGAACGTGGAATACGGTGAGCTACTGTTACACCGTAATAATGTGGCCCTCTTCATAATCCGTTCGTATTTCCTGATACCAAGCTCTGTCAATTACAGCAAATCCTTCAGAACGAAGAAATTGATTTGAAATGCAATTCTGCTCTGAGATGTAAATTTCTGGAGTTGCCTGCTTCACCTTCAGCTGATCATATGATTTCAATCTGGCGAATATTGCCTGTCGAACAATTTGAACACTTGCGCTGATTCGCCCAGAGATACATTTGTCATTTTGGTTCGACTTACAGATGCGAGCAGTCATTTTCCGCCTTGACCTTTATTAAAAAAAAAACAAGCAACGTTCCAGACTCACTGACAATAACCTAGCTGCGCTTATGACTTTGTGCACGACAGATTTGTGCTCAGATATTGATTAACTGGCGTCTGAACTTAATTAACTGGTTATGAAGAACAGTTACAACTGTAAATTAATCACATTAATAGCGATTTTCGAAACTGATTTAAAATTTATTGTTAACTGAACTTTTGATTTTAAATCAAAAGATGACAGCAGTGTAGTAATGGCACTGACAGCCTTTAAAGTTTTAGAATTTTGTTGACAAAGGTTAAGAAAGGAAAAAATGATATTGCACGACTTTTATAATTGTATAACGTTGTTGCCCGCTTAACTACCGATATATAGTAGATATGGCCCTCTGCTTGAAAAGCTTGGGAACTACTGGTCTCACTCTATCGAAAGCATCCATGCAATCAATGTAGCAAAGATAAAGGTCGTTATTGACTTCTATTGAACGCTCTATTATTGTTCTCAGCAAATACACAGCATTTGTTGTACCTTTGCCTTCTACAAACTCACCCTGTTCTTCAATTATTTCTGGTTTTATTTTCCTCCTTACCTTGTACATTATGATTCTTTGTGATATGACTCGTTATGCTGATTGTTCGATATTGATCACATAATAATAATAGTAATAATGCAATGTATTCCAACTGCGGATATCACTATTGTCATCATCACGTGCCATGCCGAAAGGCGTGGGTTGTCATGTTTAGCCATCTCACACTGTCACCAGATTCTCGAATCACTATAGGGATATTAATTGTTATGTCTCGACATTGTCTAGATCATCTTCACACTCAGTGGTGTGAGCAGTTCCCAGTAATGGTATTAACAGATTCAGGGCCAAACAAAAAGTGGGTTTGGACCAAACAAAAATAGATGGCAGAAAATGGGAAGTGGAGATGTGTCACAGTTATGACTTAAAAGTTATTAATGTAGCAGACACGTATTATATATCAAATTAAAAAGGGATGCTGGGTATGCATAGAAATAACTACCGTATATAAGCTCATGGCAGATACGGAAATTCGATTAGGACGAATAATCATCCTATGACAATTAATCAGTTAACACCCCCTCCCCCCCCCCCCAAAAAAAAAAAAAAAAAAAAAACAATAAACAAACCAAATGCAGGAGCTCCCTGTGGGTGTGTGAAATGTGAGAACCATCACATGTTGCAGGCCTGGCTGCACGGAGAGATAGGTTGCAGGTCTTTACCTCCCGTAGCCAGCGAGGAGAGCCGACATGGAATTCTCTCCGGAATTCCATGCTCATGCCATTGCCAGTGTAACGTCCTGACCCTCGGCTTTATTACAATATCCATCCATCCATCATGTACCATGCCGATAAGCGTGGCCGGTCATATACTGCCATGTCACTCGATCACCAGAGTCGTGGATCAGCTCTATGTTCCTGTTTCGACCATGCCACTTGGCCAAGTCATTCAGGTATTTACTTCTCGGTCCCTTCGATCTTGCCAGTCGTCACCAAGTTCTCCAATTCATTTCTTCTCATAACATGTCCAAAAAATGTTGGCTGTCTACGTCTAATGTCTCTAATCAGTTTACGCTCTTCATTTGTTTCTTGTAGTACTTGTTCATTAGTTTTTCTGTCTGTCCATGGTATTCTTTGCATTTTCCTCAGAAACCACATTTCTGCAGCCATCAGCTGTTTTTCAGCTTGACTGCTTATTGTCCACGGTTCACATCCATACAAAAGTATAGGTTTACTACAATATAATGAGCTGTTAAGTGTGCGTGTTAATTCTCTCCAGCGCTACAGAGTTCGTGCTCTGTGCTGCGGGCCTCTGTTTTACAATCTATGTGAAGAAACTGGAGTACTTCTGGAAAATGTGTGCGTTTAGTTAAAGTAATCCTATCTCCCTCGTGACCAAGTAGGTAATCCACCTGCCCCATGCTACGAAGAGGGTGGGTGGGTGGGGGGGGGGTTCGTTTCCGAAAACATTCATTTCCCGACTGCAATTTCTCGGAGACTTCTGGAGATGGTCGCTGGAGCTGCGGAGTTGGTGCGTGGTGCGACACTTTCAGCAAACCGTTCTGTGGAAGCAGACCGAACCATATGTGATATGACCCAGTGCAATGAAGTCTACTCTCCCGTTTGAAAAAAGTTATCCATATAAAAATAATATGCGTGATTGCAAGGCTACGTGTATTAATCAAAGGCTAGATCGATGACTAAGACAGTTTCTGTTTGTGGAATGCAATTTCGGTTCTTTGTACGTCCATGTATCTCTCTGAACCTTCCTCTTCCGCCCTCGCCTCATTGTGACATAGGGAGAAATGAGCGCACGACACTTAGTTGCCACACATGGACGATAATTGCTGGTAACTAGAGGTCACTTATTTTAACAGTGGCTATGTCCATACTCATAATTATCTCCGTTGTTTATGAAAACAAAGAAAGGCTAATCTTGTCATCTGGAGGATGGGCATTGAGAACGTCTGTTTCATTTGGAAAATGCACGCGACTTTGAGTTCTGCTATTGTGCTAGCGTTTAGTTCAGCGTAAATAAACTAATATACAAACTACGAATTCACTGTAACCTTTAAGTGGTGTTTATTTGCACTTATAGCGGGTTTATTGGAAACGTTCAATATGGTTTGTGTTTTAATTCTTCTGCTTCTTGTTGTTGGTGGTCAGCAGTCTGGAGCAACTTCAGTCAGTAAGTAGCATTGTCGTTTGTGTTGACATTGTTATTATATTCATGTAGTAACATGGTAATTTATAATGCCATTGTTATTATATTCATGTAGTAACATGGTATTTTATAATGCCATTGGTATTATATTCATGTAGTAACATGGTATTTTATAATGCCATTGTTATTATATTCATGTAGTAACATGGTATTTTATATGCCATTGTTATTATATTCATGTATTACCATGGTATTTTATAATGCCATTGTTATAATGTGCATGTAGTAACATGGTGTTTTATAAGCCATTGCTATTATATTCATGTAGTAATAAGGTATTTTATAATGACATTGTTATTATATTCATATAGTAACATGGTATTTTATAACGCCAATGTTATAATGTGCATGTAGTAACATGGTATTTTATATGCCACTGTTATTATTTTCAGGTAGTAACATGGTATTTTATAATGTCATTGTTATTATATTCATGTAGTAACATGGTATTTTATAATGCCATTGTTATAATATGCATGTAGTAACATGGTATTTTATAATGCCATTGTTATTATATGCATGTAGTAACATGCTATTTTATAATGCCATTGTTATTATATTCATGTAGTAACACGGTATTTTAATATGTCATTGTTATAATGTGCATGTAGTAACATGATATTTTATATGCCATTGTTATTATATTCATGTAGTAACATGGTATTTTATAATGCCATTGTTATAATATTCATGTAGTAACATGGTATTTTATAATACCATTACTATAATATGCATGTAGTAACATGGTATTTTATAATGCCATTGTTATCATATGCATGTAGTAACATGGTATTTTATAATGCCATTGTTATTATATTCATGTAGTAAGATGGTCGTTTGTGTTATTATTGTTATTATTTTCATGTAGTAACATGGTCGTTTATGTTGTCATTGTTATTATATTCATGTAGCAATATAGTCGTTTATGTTGTCATTGTTATTATATTCATGTAGTAACATGGTCGTTTAAGTTGTCAGAGTTATTATATTTATGTAATAAAATAGTCTTTATGTTGTCATTGTTATTATATTCATGTAATAAAATGGTCTTTATGTTGTCATTGGTATTATATTCATGTAGTAACATGATCTTCTATGTTGTCAGTATCATTATATTCATGTAGTAACATGGTCGTTTATGTTGTCAGTGTTATTATATTCATGTAGTAACATGGTCGTTTATGTTGTCAGTGTTATTATATTCATGTAGTAACATGATCTTCTATGTTGTCAGTATTATTATATTCATGTAGTAACATGGTCTTTTATGTTGTCAGTGTTATTATATTCATGTAGTAACATGGTCGTTTATGTTGTCAGTATTATTATATTCATGTAATAAAATGGTCTTTATGTTGTCATTGGTATTATATTCACGTAGTAACATGATCTTCTATGTTGTCAATATTATTATATTCATGTAGTAACATGGTCGTTTATGTTGCCAGTGTTATTATATTCATGGAGTAACATGGTTGTTTATGTTGTCAGTGTTATTATATGCATGGAGTAACATGGTTGTTTATGTTGTTGTTGTTATAATATCAATGAAGTAAAATTACTGTTTGCGTTGTCATTATTATTATATGCTTGTAGTAACATTACTGTTTACGTTGTCATTATTATTATATGCTTGTAGTAACATGATTGTTCCTGTTGTCATTCTTATTATAACCATGCAGTAACATGGTCGTTTATGTTCTCATTGTTATTATATTAATGTAGTAACATGGTCATTTATGTTGTTGTTGTTATTATATCCATGTTGTAACATGGTCGTTTGTGTTGCCATTGTTATTATATTAATGTAGTAACATGGTCACTTATGTTGTTGTTGTTATTATATCCATGCAGTAACATGGTCGTTTATGTTGTCATTGCTTTTATATTCAAGTAATTAACACGGTTGTTTTTGTTGTTGTCATTGTTATTATATCCATGTAGTAACATGGATGTTTATGTTGTCAGTGTTATTATATTCACGTAGGAACATGGTAGTTTATGTTGATGTTGTTGTTATAATAACAAGGAAGTAACATGTTATATATGTTGTCATTGTTATTATATGCATGTAGCATCATGATAATTTATGTTGTCATTGTTATTATATGCATGTAGTAACATGATTGTTTATGTTGTTATTGTTATTATCATCATCGTTTATGTTGTCAGTGTTGTTGTTGTCACGTAATAAATAACCTTGTCGTCTATGTTGTCATTGTTATTATATTCATGTATCTATTATATTCTGGTATGCGTCTGTGGCTTGGGGGTGCCGAAAGCAGGTTCACAATCCCGATATACCGGATTCCAAGTCAGCCACAGGCGATTTGGAAGCAAACTGCTTTGCATTTCTTTTCACAATGGTATTAGCTTAATCTGTTCAGAAAGCAACGTTAAACTTATTCATTCATTCACTAGCATGTCCTTTGCAGAACCTCGCTCCCATAACAACCTTCCACAACACTTCTCGGTCGTAAGCAACATGTCCCGGGTCCGATACACCCATCTGGAGATCATCCGCCACATCCTGCATCCATCTTCTCTTTGACCTCCCCCTTCCTCTCTTCCCGAGCACATACCCCTCCATTATTGTTCTCTCCAAACTTTCATGGCGTTTCAAGTGACCAAAATATTTCAGTGTTCTTTGTTTTATCGTCTTTAGTAGTTAACTTTCTTCAATATTCAGCTCTTGTCGTATTAATGTATGTGTTATTTTCTGTATCTCTACATTGTACTGCCAGTTCATCAGGTGTCATTTACTCCTGTATAGACATCAAGACCCAAAAACGGTTCTTCACTTCTACGTTGTGTGCATCTGGTATTTTTGTGAGAACGAAGTGGCTTTGATCCTCGAGTAAACTTGCAGAGTCTTACTTTCACATCTGCTTCTAATAATTAATGATCTATGTCACATGTCTCAATGGCGATGGCGTTGCGGACGCGATACGTAATACCGCTTACCCATGTTCAAAACACAGAGGCGACCGATGTGGCAGCAGACCGTGTCCAGCTGGTTTTAATGTATAGAAGCCGGTCGTTCAGAAACAATGGCAAACTACTGAACGTAAAAAAGCTTGCCTAGACATCAACAACGGTAGTAACAGGCTGGCGTTTACTGCAACGTCCTGTAAAGGATGTGCAACTTTAAAAAATTGCAGTCTGCATTTGTAAAGTTTGGGCAGATGTTATGCTTGATCTCCGTCTTCATTGTATTAAAATAAAATCTATCTAGTTTTTGGTAGTACTGTCCGGGAACTTCCATGTGAAGAGTCTTCTTAGGTGTTGTGTAAACAGTGTGTTGGCTATCGTAATTCATTTTCTGTGCAGAATTCAATTAATTTGGCACATGCATCATTTCTGTTTCTCAATCCATATTTTCCTAAAACGTGTCTTACATTTTCAGCTCTTCCTGTTTCTACTTTTGGTTTAAAATCTCCCATTATTATTGTTATGTCATTATGACCAATCTTATCAAATGTGTCTTGTGGTGTGCTGTAAACACCTTTAGTTTCGGTCTCCTCTGCTGTTGATGTAGGCACATGTATCTGTATGAGAGTTATGTTTTTTGGATGGCATCTAAGTCTGATAGTGAGGATAATATCATTAAGCGGGTTATATCCAATTAATGCCTTTACTGTTGTTTTACTTAAACAAAATGTCACTCCACTCTGGTCTCCGACGTCTCTACCATACTGTATTAAAAGACTACCATTTTCGTTTTTAAAATGGACCTTGCCTCTCCAACGATGTTCACTAATTCCTAAAATGTTAACTTCTCAATCTCATCACATACCTTTAGCTTTCCTACGTGCAGACTTGTAACGTTCCACGTGACATGGGATGTCTTTTGTAACACCGTCGGGATTATCTCCGTCATCACGATTACTAGTACTGCCCCCTACATCACACTCTTCCCCGGTGTTATCTGATCTGCCTGGCCTGGGGAACTCACCACCAGGTCTCTTTCTTATTATGTTTTCTTTCATGGTTGTTAGTTTTTTTTTTTTGGCAAGTTTTGCAGGAGGTAGTTTGCCGTTGTTTTCCTTCTGGGCAGTGATTGTACTAGTCGGTGGCCATAGTCATTTTCTCTACTGATGAGATCATCTGCCAATCGTCGCAGAGTGCAGACCATAACCAACAACAATCTGTCGGCTGAACTCACACTCCCACACTCCATATACCACATGCTTGCATGCTTCACGTAACCTTGATTGGAAAATGCGGGGGGGGGGGGGCAAATAGGGTTGTCACCGCCTCACGTGCATATCTAGTAAAGGGCTGCAATTCCAGCCCAAGGGAAACCATTGAGTCGAGCAGGACCCAAGTAATCTAGAACCTTCTAGATAGAGATGGTCACCAAGTCCATGATTCCGTGGACACTGATGTGGCCCGCCTAATGCGGGGTCCACGAGGAACTCGGACAGAGTTACCGCCCGTGTCGAGTTAGGACACGCGGAGACCGGCAGAGGACGAATGGACTTGAGAGAGGCAACAGGGCCTGCCTTTGAGGGACTCTATAGATATCAATAGATATATAGACATAGGCTAGATAGTTTGCTAGACTGTTAAATGATACTTATGTGTGTGATGTTTCCTATTTGACAGATGTAATATAGCGCGGGTCTGTTTACCCACTGCGCCAACGCATACTGTATATGTAAATACAATAAATATTCGATCTCATAACGAACAGATTTATTGTTGCCTGTATGAACCCAAGTTTAGTTTAGTTCACGTGCATATCTAGTAAAGGGCTGCAATTCCAGCCCAAGGGAAACCATTGAGTCGAGCAGGACCCAAGTAATCTAGAACCTTCTAGATAGAGATGGTCACCAAGTCCATGATTCCGTGGACACTGATGTGGCCCGCCTAATGCGGGGTCCACGAGGAACTCGGACAGAGTTACCGCCCGTGTCGAGTTAGGACACGCGGAGACCGGCAGAGGACGAATGGACTTGAGAGAGGCAACAGGGCCTGCCTTTGAGGGACTCTATAGATATCAATAGATATATAGACATAGGCTAGATAGTTTGCTAGACTGTTAAATGATACTTATGTGTGTGATGTTTACTATTTGACAGATGTAATATAGCGCGGGTCTGTTTACCCACTGCGCCAACGCATACTGTATATGTAAATACAATAAATATTCGATCTCATAACGAACAGATTTATTGTTGCCTGTATGAACCCAAGTTTAGTTATCTAGATACGAGCAAGACTATGACAAGGGTACTCCATCTTGCCCATGGGTGTCCCGTAGACTAACGGAGGAAATGAGGCGTCTTACATCTACTTTGATAGAGGATACCCCTACCTCGCTAACCGCAATGTTAAATTACTGAAGGTAACATTGTCTAGACAATATTCATTGGCACCTTTCCGTCTTTGACAGACGATAGTTTGGTACATTGTGCTTCAAAAAGGCTTAATAACTACGATCCATGGCGGTGGCGAGTGTGGCTGGTAAGGCCGATTCTTGCTGCAAATGTTTGCCCACAGTAGGTGCATGTAAAAACATGGTCATTTCCACCATTTTGCACCATCTTACGTCTCTCACACTCTGTGTGTGCTTTATCTGCAATCATTTTCTCCTTTGTATTTATTCCATTTCTGATAGTTTCCCTCCATGCAACACGTTCAGCGGCGACGTGCTCCCAATGTGCATTATCAATGCCTATATCAATCATGTCCAGCTTACACACATCTTTGTATCGTAGTAGAGGCCTACCCTGAGATCTCCTACCCGTCTGTAATTCACCAAAAAAAGATGTCCTTTGGTATTCTACCATCATCCATCCTCCTAACGTGTCCTATCCATCTAAGTCTACGAAGACTGAGCATGGAATACACCGTCACACAACCTGATCTTTCCAATACTTCAGTATTTGTGATTTTGTCTTGCCACTTAATACCAAGTATTCTTCGCAGACACCGCATATGAAAGCTGTTTAAACGTTTCTCTTGGCGTGAGTAAGTTGTCCAGGTTTCACTGCCATAAAGAAGAGTACTAAGGACACAGGCTTGGTAGACGAGAACTTTTGTTTTGGCAGTAAGCTTCCTGTTCTCCCAGACTCTTTTTGCTAACATGTTCATTGTTGTTGCTGCCTTGCCAATCCTGATGTTGATTTCCTGATCGAGGGATAATTTGCTATTTACCTCTGATCCTAGATATGTAAAATGGTCTACTATCTCCAGTTCGGCGTCGTCAATAAAGATTGATGGTACACCATGTGCACCTTGTGACATAATTTGTATCTTCTTTTTGTTAATTGTTAAACCAAATTCAGAACAAGCATTGGAGAATGCAGATAGTAGCTGTTGTAATTCTTCCTCAGAGTGGGTCGTAATCGCAGCATCATCCGCAAAAAGCAACTCTCTGATTAGTACCCTGCTAATTTTGGTCTTGGCCTTCAATCTCTGAGCATTATAGAGGCCACCATCTGAGCGTGAGTGAATGTATATACCGTCATCCTGATCACGAAAGGCATATTTCAGTAGAAGTGAAAAGTATATCCCAAAGAGGGTGGGGGATAGTACACAGCCTTGCTTAACTCCACTCTTGATTTCAAACTCTTCTGAAGTTAAGCCATCAAACTTGATTATACCCTTCATGCCTGTGTGGAACGATTCCACAATGGACAGAAGAGTTGGTGGGCAGCCAATCTTCTTTAGTGCTTTGAACAGACCCTCACTACTGACCAAATCGAATGCCTTTGTGAGGTCGATGAAGGCAATAAACAGTGGCTGATTTGTTCCTGGCATTTTTCTTGCATCTGTTGCAATGAGAATATCATATCAATGGTAGACCGGTTCTGACGGAAGCCGCACTGTGATTCGGGGTAGACTTGATCTCCCAGGACTTGAAGTCTGCGCAGGACAATTCTGGCAAATACTTTCCCAACAATACACAGAAGTGAGATACCCCTATAGTTGTTACAGTCGCTCCGATCTCCCTTGTTCTTGTACAGCGTTATGATGTTTGAATCTTTTAAATCATGTGGGACTTGTCCTTCTCGCCAGCAGAGCTCTATTAGCTGGTGGATCTGTAGAGCGAGTGTGTCTTGCCCACTCCTGATTACCTCTATTGGAATCCCATCCTTACCTCGAGCCTTGCCAGATTGTCAGAAGTCGGGGTGCCCCACCGGCTAGATGAAAGTATTTTTCACTGGCGAGCAACCCCAAATAGTCAGAAACTGACTAGGGACAAAAACTATATGGCTGAACTATAGATTAAGCCCTGAATATCCAACGTACAGCTCCAAGTGGCTCGTTACAAATGAAATGAACTGTGCTGAATATTCGCCAAGGAATAGGAAAGAGAAGTTTAGCTAAGATAGATGTTTAAGTCTAAATATATGAATATAGACGACTATCTCAGTACAGGTTTTTCTCCCTGACTGCTCCCTTCCTTGGTGTGTAAGTGAACCCCCACCAATGTACACACACAACACGTATGCACAATTGGAATTAAAATATAACGACCGAACTATGAGTTACAATACTACAACATTTATTTATTAATCATAATCATAGACATCTGATGGTTCAATATGAGGATGATGAAATCATATACATATTGATATTGATGACAAATATTACGTAACTTTACTTGTTACTTGCTCTATCTGGATCTGTGGTCCAGATCCCCACTCTCCAGTAGACACAAAAAGAAAAACAGCTTGCCGGTATTCTGACGATCCTGTCAGTCCTGACACTCCTAGTCAGTAGTCTCTAGTCTTGAGATCTATAACATATGTGCTCCTTGTGAGAGCTTGAAAGAAAGTCAAGAATGTGTTATATCAGTTCTACATCAGCGCAATCCTAATTAAAACATATCATAACACAAACATATACAATGACCAGTCTGGCCAAGTTTATCTTCCAGCTCTACTGCGTTCACCATCCTCCTTCTCCCTACTGTCTTTAGTCTGGGACGGGATTTTCAATTGTCTCACACGCCTGTAATGATTACATTTCTGCCGCCCCATGTCCATGTCGCTAATACAGAAATTCTGTGTCGTACAGCCGCTCCGTCCAAAGTTAGTTTAGCAGCTCACAGGGTCGGTAAGAGTATTATAACACTGCCTGATCATCCGGGCTTGCAAGCCGTGACCAGTAGCTGTGCCAGGTATCCATGCATTACCGTGGACGCACGCCCACAATACGCTGAGAAAGTTTAGCACCATATACCAATTGTGGGTAATGTCTGTACCATTACACCTCTGCTTCCAACACAATCATTGGCCAATGGGCCAATACGCAGACAATAGCATAACACTTCATATTGGTAGGTTTGCATATGACAAATCAATATATCAAACATCCAATACACATAAACATATTGATTAAACTAGACATATTATGATACTTTAACATCATAGCATAATGCACTAGTTAGTTTATGAAATTACACATACATACATCCAACATATCCGTAAACATTATATTACTTCAAGATGGACATCTAATGATACTCAACATAATAGCATCAGGCATTATTAATGAGTAATAATATTGTATAGCTACAAAATGAGATATACAACAAGTCTTATTGAAGTTACCACACAGACCAGCCATATTTGCTGAGCTGCCCGGTTTAATCACACTTAGTTACTGCTGTTGTAAGAATTAAATAAATAGTCAGTTGACTATATTCTGTACAACAAATGCACACACCAAAAAGAGACTAGTCTAGTTTACGAAGAAATGACAAGCATCTACCAAGACACCTAAAAGTATACTTAGACAATGATATTTATTGAAATAACCTATGTCCGATATAGAATGACTAGTTACTAAGAAATAATTCTCCTAGTTAAATCTAGCAACATAAGAATCATACATATGACTACCAAACATTGAGCTGGCTGCCTACCTGTTCTGATGTCAGACTTAATCTAACATAAAACAGGCTAGGGACCCTTATTTAAGCTGAGTCAAGCAGACCGTATTATCTCCTTGGCATTCCCATCATAAATTCTTCTTATCTCCACCGGACGGTAATTGCACTTATCACTGCAATTGGCCATCACACCTGTGGATCTGACAATTATTAGCCCACTGAGTCTTATCAGTGATTTCACACCTTGCGCCTCTAGTCTCTACCAGATGGGGTCATCCATCGCGGTTGGGCGATTTCCTAGCTATTCTTATCAGGTGTCATGTCAAGGGAACAATTAGGTTCTGATAGTCAACAGCCAGTTTACAACTCTGTTGGTAAACCAGGTTTGCTTGCGTCATGCCTGGTTGGTTTTAATTACTATTCAGTCCCCTGAGTCTGCCCTCCCGTCTGGCTGGATTGATAAGACTGTGAAACTGATCTGGGGGTGACCGGTACTGGTGTCAAATTAACTTCCCAAATAGAAAGCCATTCCTGGTGGTTGTTTACTTGCAGGTTTTGCAAGCTTACGTCAAGACAGTATAGCCTTGAATATAGAGAAAACAGTTTTGTTCGTCTGTTGATCCTCTACATGGCCCATCAAAAGTGAACCGAAAATTGTTCTGGGAAGTAAAGGCTGCCAATTCGTGACAGAGCTTTCCCCTTAAAAAAAAAGTTTCTGCCAGAAATCTTTTGTCAAAGCACGCCGTACATCCCAGAATAATGCCTAAGCACTCTCCGTTCTGTATCTGCCTAAAGGTTTCCAATATTCCTTGTGGCAATGGGTTGTCCTGCATCTGCATAAAGACGTTCCATTTCCATACTCCCATGATACTTTGGATAGGTCCTTGTACCTGGTTTTCGGCCGGGATTCCATGCAATAGCTTGGTAAAATCCGGTAATTGTCAGGAGGTTGTAATTTTACCCTTCTGGGAAAGATCACAATCAACGGGATTCTTCGGCGCCTCTGGCCAACGGTCTTAGTCCACTCCCTCACGTGATTTAATCCTTTCAGCCGAGGATGTCCCCGTAGTGAAGTCTCGCATAATCTGGCCACAGCAAAGCTTGTCTCCGTGATTTTCCTCCGTCCTTTATAGATTTTTAACTGATCCATCAATAGCTTCCTTTTGAAAGGAATAATGTTACACATCATGGTCCCATGATATAAATTCAACTGGCGCTTTCCTCCTTCAAAGTCGGGCGTAACAATCTTCCCTCCTCGGTGTCGCGGTTTCTTCCCCTGATAATCAGGTAATGGGCTGAGTTTCTCTACATTAGAGTTTCTTGTAAAAACCGTGCTAGAAATTGGAAATTTAGTGTGCCCAGTTGTCCTGCCTTGAGAAATAACATAGTTACTCCAGGGCGATAAAGTGGAGTTACTTTTGAATAAAGTATCCACAAATAGCTGATCTACTCCTATCAAATCGACCTGACTGAAGGGTAGATTGAGTCCTAAGAGTGTTGATTCCAAACAACTCTTGACTTCTGTTACTTCAGGTTCCTGTTGCTGGAATTCCCTGATATTTTCAGCTAATGAGATGATAGGCGTTTCTTCCTCCATCTTGTGCAAAGGATTTTCTTCTTTAGCAACTACAGACAATGTTGTCTGCACAATATCAGAGTCCATATTCTGGCTCCTGGCAATTCCCTGTGTTTCCCGAGTCTCCGAACTGGTATACTGTGAGATAACAACTGGAAATGTTTCCTGGTCTGGATGTTCCTCTCTGGTCATGCTTTCATGGGCTAAGTCCAGTTGAGGTAAATCCTGTGATGGGCTGGTGTCTACACAATCCATCACACTACGTAAATCATTTGAACTGATGTCTAGTGTCTTTTCCTGAGCTGCAGCCTCAAAGATCACAAGGGGTTCCGGGTCATCCTTCATCCCACTGTCACTCAAATTTAATCCCACTTCTTCCTCGTCTGGGCTGAAGGGAATAATAAAGTCTGTTACCTTTCGATCTCCGACCTCCTTAAAAGATGTCCTCAGGTCATCTTCCTCTTGAGTTTCACCTCTTGTTGAAGTAAAATGAGATTCCTGGGAGTCTTGTACTGGCAAACCGTAGTGCAAACAGTTGTCCTCTGGGTAACTGTTACTAGGTAAATTATCTGAACTGATAATTAGTGACTCTTCCCGCGTTGCAGCAGTGAAATTCACCTGGGATTCTGTTCCTTCCTTCCTCCCTATTTCAGTCAGATGTAATTCCACTTCGTGATTCTGTGACCAGAAGGGAATGTGAGAATCGGCTAGGTCTCCGCCTGCGACCTCATTAAAGGTTGTCTTCAGTTCCTCTTTCTCTCGAGATTCATTTCTCGTAGCAGTCAAGTGGTTTTCCTGAAGGTCCTCTACTGTCAAACGACTATTGCCGTGGTGCAAACAGTTATCACGTTTGTGACTGTTTGAAATGCCCTTGGCACGTTTTTTCTTCCCTCTTTTCCCTTTAGGACTGGGTCGAATGAGAACCTGTAGTTCCCGGTCTACTACCTCTGATTCCGCGGTGGTTGGCAAAGATGTCCCTTCCTTCCTGGTTGGGTGAGCATCCATATCTCCTACCTTATGTTCCGCTAGAAAGGTTAGCTTCTCCGCATTGACTGCTTCCATATGCGTTTTCTCCATCTTTACTCCTTCAGTTTTGCTACACTCTTGTGCTTCAAAGAACTCATCATCTTCTTTAAACATAATTTCTTCTTCTTGGTCCCACCATTCTAACTCTGCTATGATATATGTTTCTAGTTGCTCCCCCTCTAAGCCTTCTCTTATGCCCCACCATCTTGCGGTCTCTGAGAAATCTGCGCGCGCCTTCATGTCCTCTTCGGGATTCCGGTAACGTAAGGCCATAATTGCTAATGACTATATTCAGGTAAGCTCCTATGTATATATCAAAAATCAGATCTAAGCTAGAAAGACAAGAGTTAACTACTGCCAGTCTACGCTATCCAATGTGTATAGTTTAGCCTCAGCAGTGAAAGACAACTGAAAATAATATTCAAGTAGTACCTGGCGACAGCAGTGAAGTAAGTGTGAGAGATATACTACACAGTAATCAACAGTAATATTTATCTAAATAAACATTCAAATACACTGCATACATGTCAAAATGAACATGGCATATATTAGCATAAAATGCAAATCAGTCAAGCAGTTAAATCATCAAACACATCAATGTAAATATGATTAAAGTGTCCAATTATCAATAAATGATTAATGATAACACTAAATGATAGATGATGGTAGTTTTCTCATAAGTTCTTATCTGTTATACTTTTGAAAAGTTATATATGTACTCTGAAACTTCCTCAAATAAAAGTAGCTACATTTGATGATAGTCTATTTTGATGATTGAAGATTACAAGAGTTAACTTTTAAAAATCGTATGTCTAGGGTCTAGTAGAATCACTATGATTACTAGAATCCTGAATCAGGATCCCGGACGAGCCCCCAATCTGTCAGAAGTCGGGGTGCCCCACCGGCTAGATGAAAGTATTTTTCACTGGCGAGCAACCCCAAATAGTCAGAAACTGACTAGGGACAAAAACTATATGGCTGAACTATAGATTAAGCCCTGAATATCCAACGTACAGCTCCAAGTGGCTCGTTACAAAATGAAATGAACTGTGCTGAATATTCGCCAAGGAATAGGAAAGAGAAGTTTAGCTAAGATATATGTTTAAGTCTAAATATATGAATATAGACGACTATCTCAGTACAGGTTTTTCTCCCTGACTGCTCCCTTCCTTGGTGTGTAAGTGAACCCCCACCAATGTACACACACAACACGTATGCACAATTGGAATTAAAATATAACGACCGAACTATGAGTTACAATACTACAACATTTATTTATTAATCATAATCATAGACATCTGATGGTTCAATATGAGGATGATGAAATCATATACATATTGATATTGATGACAAATATTACGTAACTTTACTTGTTACTTGCTCTATCTGGATCTGTGGTCCAGATCCCCACTCTCCAGTAGACACAAAAAGAAAAACAGCTTGCCGGTATTCTGACGATCCTGTCAGTCCTGACACTCCTAGTCAGTAGTCTCTAGTCTTGAGATCTATAACATATGTGCTCCTTGTGAGAGCTTGAAAGAAAGTCAAGAATGTGTTATATCAGTTCTACATCAGCGCAATCCTAATTAAAACATATCATAACACAAACATATACAATGACCAGTCTGGCCAAGTTTATCTTCCAGCTCTACTGCGTTCACCATCCTCCTTCTCCCTACTGTCTTTAGTCTGGGACAGGATTTTCAATTGTCTCACACGCCTGTAATGATTACATTTCTGCCGCCCCATGTCCATGTCGCTAATACAGAAATTCTGTGTCGTACAGCCGCTCCGTCCAAAGTTAGTTTAGCAGCTCACAGGGTCGGTAAGAGTATTATAACACTGCCTGATCATCCGGGCTTGCAAGCCGTGACCAGTAGCTGTGCCAGGTTTCCATGCATTACCGTGGACGAACGCCCACAATACACTGAGAAAGTTTAGCACCATATACCAATTGTGGGTAATGTCTGTACCATTACACCTCTGCTTCCAACACAATCAATGGCCAATGGGCCAATACGCAGACAATAGCATAACACTTCATATTGGTAGGTTTGCATATGACAAATCAATATATCAAACATCCAATACACATAAACATATTGATTAAACTAGACATATTATGATACTTTAACATCATAGCATAATGCACTAGTTAGTTTATGAAATTACACATACATACATCCAACATATCCGTAAACATTATATTACTTCAAGATGGACATCTAATGATACTCAACATAATAGCATCAGGCATTATTAATGAGTACTAATATTGTATAGCTACAAAATGAGATATACAACAAGTCTAATTGAAGTTACCACACAGACCAGCCATATTTGCTGAGCTGCCCGGTTTAATCACACTTAGTTACTGCTGTTGTAAGAATTAAATAAATAGTCAGTTGACTATATTCTGTACAACAAATGCACACACCAAAAAGAGACTAGTCTAGTTTACGAAGAAATGACAAGCATCTACCAAGACACCTAAAAGTATACTTAGACAATGATATTTATTGAAATAACCTATGTCCGATATAGACTGACTAGTTACTAAGAAATAATTCTCCTAGTTAAATCTAGCAACATAAGAATCATACATATGACTACCAAACATTGAGCTGGCTGCCTACCTGTTCTGAAGTCAGACTTAATCTAACATAAAACAGGCTAGGGACCCTTATTTAAGCTGAGTCAAGCAGACCGTATTATCTCCTTGGCATTCCCATCATAAATTCTTCTTATCTCCACCGGACGGTAATTGCACTTATCACTGCAATTGGCCATCACACCTGTGGGTCTGACAATTATTAGCCCACTGAGTCTTATCAGTGATTTCACACCTTGCGCCTCTAGTCTCTACCAGATGGGGTCATCCATCGCGGTTGGGCGATTTCCTAGCTATTCTTATCAGGTGTCATGTCAAGGGAACAATTAGGTTCTGATGGTCAACAGCCAGTTTACAACTCTGTTGGTAAACCAGGTTTGCTTGCGTCATGCCTGGTTGGTTTTAATTACTATTCAGTCCCCTGAGTCTGCCCTCCCGTCTGGCTGGATTGATAAGACTTTGAAACTGATCTGGGGGTGACCGGTACTGGTGTCAAATTAACTTCCCAAATAGAAAGCCATTCCTGGTGGTTGTTTACTTGCAGGTTTTGCAAGCTTACGTCAAGACAGTATAGCCTTGAATATAGAGAAAACAGTTTTGTTCGTCTGTTGATCCTCTACATGGCCCATCAAAAGTGAACCGAAAATTGTTCTGGGAAGTAAAGGCTGCCAATTCGTGACACAGATGCAAGCTCATTTATAGTACACTTAACTTCTGTTATAGTGGGAAGTGTGTCCAGGTGGTCAAGAGTTGGTAGGGCCTCTATGGCGTTGAGGGCATCATCTGCTAGCTTGGTCTCACTTGAGTAAAGCTCTAAATAGTGCTCGACCCATCTATCCATCTGCTGTTTCTTATCAGTGATGATTTCTCCAGTCAAGGTTTTCAGCGGTGCGCTTCTTTTGATCATTGGACCACAGGCTTTCTTTATCCCTTCATACATGCTTCTGATGTTTCCCTTATCACTTGCGATTTGAATGGACTCACATAACTTGATCCAATAGTCATTCGCACACTGCCTGGCAGCCTTTTGTACATCCTTCCTCGCTTGCTTCAGCTCACTCAGAGTGTTACGCGTTGATCTTTCCTTGTTTCTTAAGAGAGCTATCTTATTTTTATCAATCAAGGGCTGCAGTATCTGGCTGTTTGCCGCAAACCAGTCCTGCCTCTTATGATCCACAGTGCCGTAAACCCCTACCGCTGTTTTATAAATAGTTTCCTTAAGTTTACTCCATTTATCATTTACTATACAATTTTCTGATGTATCATTGAAAGCGTTTTCAAGTTGCTGTTGAAATTCAAAGCACTTTCCAGGATCGTGAGTGTTAATAATATTAATCCTGGGGCTAGACTTGTGTTTAGCTGTGTAGATTCTCTTTGGTCTCAGTCTAACCCTTGCAACAACCAAAGAATGATCTGTATCACAGTCAGCACTGTGGTAACTTCGAGTTAATGATGTATGGTTCAGATGTTGTCTCCGTGTGATAATGAAGTCCAGCTGATGCCAATGGCCGGATCTTGGGTGTTTCCATGTGACCTTATGCATCTCTTTTGTTTTAAAAAAGGAGTTTGTAATACATAGGTCATTTCTAGTGCAATGCTCCAGCAGCCTTTGCCCATTATCATTCATGCGACCGATGTTGTATTTTCCAAGGCACACTGGCCACGAACTCGAGTCCTTGCCCACACGAGCATTGAAATCACCGAGCATATAAATGTAGTCGGATTTTGGAACTGCCTTGATCACAGAGTCTAGCTGCTCATAGACCATATCCTTCACATCATCAGAGGAAGCCAGTGTCGGTGCATATGCAGTGAGATTTGTGGCAAATCCACAAGAGGTTTCCAAGCGCAGTGATAATAATCTTTCATTACCTCCAGCTGTGATATCAATCATTCCCAGTAGCGAATTCTTCACTGCAAAGACCACACCATGTTGCCTTTTTTCTGCTTGCCCTCTTCCCTTCCAAAAAAAAGGTGTAATTGTTTTCCCTGAGTGACCCTTCCTCAGCGAGGCGAGTCTCCTGCAGGCCACCAATATCAATGTTAAGACGATTGAGTTCAGCATCAATCACAGCCGTTTTCCTCACATCGTCAATATTTGTCAAGTCAGTGGAAAATCCTGGACACATGGTTCTCACGTTCCAGGTTGCAAGCCGTAGCTTGAGGTTTCTATTAATCTTTTTATTAGTACCTGGTGCATTGGTTTTACAGCCTGCGATTCAGATTTTGCCCTAGCCCCAAGCACCCATTGAAGCAGGCAGGCTGTGGCGGATCAGCACCTAATTGGGCGGGGGCTGCCCAGCTTGAGGCGGGCGGTAGCTGATCAGTGACACCTGTAGGTGTCTCCCACCGTCAGAGGCAACGCGTGGCGCCCCATGTCTACGCCAACTGACAAGGACTTATAACCCGTAACAGTGGCCTCTCGCTTTGATTCCGAGACCGGTTAAGACCAGGGATGGAGTTATTGCCTCTCCATGGCACAAAGCCTGGGCTAAAATAAAGAAACCATGTGTTGCCCATGCAGCATAATCCCTCTCTCGGCCTGCCTAGTTCACTTCAGAGGAAAGTTAACACCTATACATCTGGAACAAGACAAGCTGCAGAAGCTGCCGGATCAGCAAAGCAATGCTCTAACTGTCCGCCTGTCGGAGCTTCGATCTTAGACCAGCTGCCAACCAAGACCTAGGGCCTGGTCTGCCCTGCCATGACTTATTTTGTCTTTGGGTTGCATTTCCTCGCACCAGGATAAGGCTAGTACCCTCCCAATTGCGCTCTTCCGCCCGAAGCCGTTCGCACAATGTGGGGTGTCAGGTTTGGTAAGCGTCGCCCAACATTCGGCGCTGACAGAAAGCAGGTAGACAATAACACAATAGCACACAGCTAAATATACTGCGGTTGACTGCGGCGTATTGCAAAAGTTATGCAACTAACTTTTTAAAAAAATATATCCAGAATAGGCCAAGAAAAAGCTGTATTTAAGAAAATGAATGCGTCTGATGCAATATGTCACTAACCTGAACGTCAGACAGGGAAGAGTCACATGGAACCTGTATCGCTGACTGGTAGTGTACCACGGAACTTGAATGAACAAATTAGGACGAGTTTAGAAGCAACGGAGATGTGGTTTCTGGAACGAATTTTGTAGTACTTAGACCTGGCTTAGCAATTCATAATAATTTTCTGGGAAAGGACAATGGGAAATGACAATGAAATTATAACGTTATTTATAACTATGAGAAAGAGAGATGCGGTGTTCTTTGGTCATATACATGTATTAAAAAGAGAGGCATTGGAAAGCATTGTTACAAACTGGAAGAATCAGTAGCAACTGAGGCAGAGGCAGACCGAAAGAAACGATGCTGGATGGATTGAGACGTTGACATAGAGGAATGTTATCATCATGGTTGATCCAGAACACCAAGGACCGAGATTTATGGAGTGTCATGAACGCCTACGCCAGGCAAGGTACATGCTGATGATGATGATCTGCTATACTCTGTCATGGTGAGATTTAAAAGAAAAAAAAGGATTACGAGACAGTCCTTCAAGAAAACAATAAACACCGTAAGTTGATTAGAAAAACTAGACAGTTGAGATTTTCTGAACATGTTATAGGAGAAATAAACTTCAAACCGTATTGATAACTTGCGAACTTGATGAAAAAAGAGCAATGGGGAAAACAAACAAGATAATTACCCGGATGGCGTGACATCGTGGTATACTCGGGGCAAAACAAAACACACACACAACGAAATTCCCCCATCCAAGATTCTGGTGATTGCGTGAGGTGACGAATACTGCTGATCGACGTATATCTAAAAATGTTTGCATATCCTTTACAGGACATCGCTGTCAACATCAGCATCTTTCAGCTGATTGTTGAATTCTTGGCAAGATTACGTTCAGAAGTTTGCCATTGCTTTCTGAGCGGCCGGCTCACATACCCCGTAAGTTACCGACGCGGATGGAACCGCGGAGATAACCAGCAGTAGATAGTGAGCTTTTACCAGAACACGATTACAAGTAACAAAGTGGACGTTGCGGCTAAAGTCTTCGTCAGCAAAGAAGAAACAAACACGAACCCAAACAACTACATGAAAAATACAACGTGAAAATATAAATATAAAAGTTACTTATCTGTATCTTGTTGTGAGCTGGATATGTCTTTTAGACGATCAGCGCGTATCGATATTTATCCTAGTGTAAATTATGTGGGATTGTACTTTAACGTTGTAAAGCAAACAGTTATAATGAATAACTGTCATTTACTGCCAATATAATACCTTGAGGTGTATGGGAGAGGGTCTTTGAGCCTGAGGAATTAAGGCCGCCTGGCTAGTGCAGTCGCCGCGAACTGTGTAGGTTAGGATTTTCTTTTTGCCCCCGACATAAAAAAATCCCCGACATAAAAAATTAAATTAAAAAAAAAACAAAATATCCTCTGGTCTCTGGGTGTGAGATCGAACGCCCGTGTGTATTGTTGCGCACGTAAATAATCCCTTGGCAGTTGGAAATCGAAAAAGAGTAGCCTAATCGCGCTGCTCGGGCAAATTTTCGAGTAAAAAATCTACCCAAAATATTTCAGGATCCTCGCCGGTGCTACTGAGTTCATGCACTGAGCTGAAATTCTCTGGACTCAGGCTTGAGTTAGGAGTTGAAAGGATCACTTATGGGTTACACCCGTGTACTGTGATGTTGACCCGTCGACTCAAAACTATTCGTTCAGGATAATTGCAGCTGATATGATAGTTGACATGCTCCGTAGTCCCACGATCCTGCTTCCCTTGGGCGCACCTGGTAGAGGTTAGTCGTCTCCTACCTTCCTCACACACACACACACATACACACACACATTCACACACACACACACACACACACATACACACACAAGGGCTATTCCAAAATCAAGCGCCAGTTGGCTGGTAACACTTTAAACAAACTGACAATAAAATCTAGTTGAGCTGAGTTGTGCTAAGATCTTACATCACTGCACTTAGGAAATTCCCCTGGTTCAACAACCAGCGAAGAGTTATACTACTAATCGTTCCCACAGCTATCTGATTGAATGTTCTCTTTGCCTTCCCTCTCACTTTTGAGATTCTTACAGAACCCCTGCCGACCCCCGGCAATCTCATAATAAAATAGAAACAATAACTATGTTACTATTGGGTCACGTAAGTGTCTTAAGGAAAGAATGTCCTACGGATTTATGAAGAAAGGGGGTATTGCTTATTCAAGCCATTGCGAAATGTCAAGGCGATACATTCTTGTCAAGTTGACACATACAGATAACAAGACTACATGTTCATGTATTTGAGAACTCTCGCGCATGCCCGTATGCCCGTATGCAAGACAAGTGCCTATATGAGACATATCCGGGAATCGTTAGAAATGGGTCGGTTGGCTTAGTTCACGGTGAGTCAATTAAGTATTCAAAGAATCTATATCCGGAACAAGGTTATATTGATAGAATCTGGCTCAGTTCAGTTCAGTATTTCCAAGAAAAATAAAATCAAAATTTCGTTCAACCTGCTTCTGCAGCTTCGGTTATATTTGAGCTTCGTGTGTGTGTGTGTGTGTGTGTGTGTGTGTGTGTGCGTGCGTGCGTGTGTGCGTGTGTGTATGTGTGTGCGTGTGTGTATGTGTGTGTGTGTGTGTGTGTGTGTGCGTGCGTGCGTGCGTGTGTGCGTGCATGTGCGTGTGTGCGTGTGTGTATGTGTGTGTGTGTATGTGTGTGTGTGTGCTTTGATAAATAGTTCCTTTCTTGCAAGGAAACATAATCATGTTTTTTATTGCCGCCGGAAATGCTGATGTTGATTTACATAAACAGCAAACATATTATTTAAAATGTTATTTTATCTAAATAGACTAAAACCATATTCAGAATACATATTAGGTGACTACCAGGCGGGTTTTAGACAAAACAGATCAACAATAGATCAGATATTTATCTTACGACAAATAGCCGAGAAAAATTGGGAATATAAAAGAGATCTCCATAAAATTTTTGTGGATTTTAAAAAGGCTTATGATAGTGTCCATAGGAATAGTCTATGGAAGGTTATGCGGGAATTTGGAATACCAAGGAAGTTAATCAACATGACCAGACTATGCATGGAAGATAATTATAATATAGTAACATATAAAGGCAGGAAATCAGACCCTTTTCAAATAACATCTGGCTTGAAATAGGGTGATGCACTATCGCCGCTACTCTTCAATCTGGCTCTAGAGAAAGTTGTAAGGAAGGTAAAGGAGGAATGTGATATTGGAGGAACATCCAAGCTGCTTGGTTATGCAGATGATATAGATATTATAGGGGAAAATGAACAAAAGACATTGGAAATATTGACTCACTTAAAGGAATAAGCCCAACAGATGGGGCTGGTTATCAACCAAGATAAGACAGAATATATGGTAATTTCAAGAGAAGGAATGGCTAAAAACTCTGCCCACATACAAATAGATAATATGACCATTAAAAGAACGGAAACATACAAATACCTGGGTACAATCTTCAACTGCTCCAACATCATAAGGGAAGAAATACAAACTAGAATCAATTCTGGAAATAAGATATACTATGCACTACAACATCTACTAAAATCAAAGGCGCTATCTCGTAACACCAAGATCACAATATACAAAACATTGATCAAACCAGTTGTGCTACATGGCTCTGAAACCTGGAGTACAACGAAAGGAGATGAAACCTTGCTACAAACCTTTGAGAACAAAGTTTTAAGACGCATCTTTGGACCCATTAGGGATACACAAAGTGGAGAGTGGAAAAGAAGAAGTAAAAAAGACATGTATGATCTGTTTAAGTCTCCGCTAATCACTGGTATCATGAAGGCTAATAGACTACAATGGCTGGGGCATATAGAAAGAATGGAAGATAATAGGGAAACAAAACTCGCTTACACTCATTAAATAAATGACCGTAGACCCCGAGGTAGACCAAGAAGACCGTGGAGAGATAATATATATACAGACCTACAAGCACTTGGAATCAACGACTGGCAAGAGAAGGTCAACCAGAGAGACGAATGGAGACGGATTGTATCTGCAGCAAAGAACCTCAATGGCTCGGCAAGCTGAAGAAGAAGAAGAAGTTATTTCATCGTTTGTGTTTTCTGTCTGAATTTTCACGCATAGAGTAGTCGCTCTCTGATGGCTGCAGCAATGCATTATAATGATTTGGTTGCCACAATATCTTTGTTATGCGCCTTGTGCTTATAACAGCTCGTATTCACAATAATGTTCCAATCTTTGCAAATATGGAGTATTTTATTGAGGGCAGTGGCGTCACTTAAAAACAAGCACACCCTGCTGATGGGGTAAGCTTCCCCCCATTTGGTTTCCGATGATAATATTCGTCCAGGATAATTGTAGCTGATATGACAGTTGGCATGCTCCGTGTGGTGATATATATATAGAGAGAGAGAGACGTTACTGTGGTCCCGAGTGTCATGAATATATATATATCAGACTACTGAATATTGCAAGCAATGAACGGTGTCGCTAAGACAAACAGTTATTTCTTTTTCCAGCCAATCGGGAGTTGATTTTGGAATATCTCTCGCATGTCAGAGTAGGGTGGACATTTGTGCACGTTGAGGACTGTAATAATTCAAAGTAGTACAAGGTAGAACACTGAGGAGAGTAGGGTGACGTCCCGACAACATTTCACCACTAGAAAACATTCCCAAATGCAAACATGATTGCATGTCTTTGAGAGCGAAAGCACAATACGCTAATCAAATTTATATCCACGTCTTCTACTTCTTCTTCTTCTTATTATTTCTCGTCATCCTCTTCTTCTTCTTCTTCTTCTTCTTCTTCTTCTTCTTCTTCTTCTTCTTCTTCTTCTTCTTCTTCTTCTTCTTCTTCTTCTTCTTCTTCTTCTTCTTCTTCATCGCTATTTTTCTTCTCCATCGTCGTCTCCTCATCATATCTCGTAACTGAAATACTGTTGTCATCTTAAACACCACAGTGGGGAAGACGGTAACAGAGGTCACGGCTCCTAAAATAAGAGGAAAAGACTGAACAGTGTACAATGGACTCTAAAGACACGTTGGGCATTAAAGTGCACGAAGCAGGGAAATTGCGGGCTGTTATGAGAGGGATGTTCAGCCATGGACCTGGAAAATGATAATGACAATGTCGATGATGATTAGTGTGATGATGATATTTATGATGATTATGATGATGAGTGCTTGCATAGTGATTGTGTAGTGATTGTGCAGTACTTGTGTAGTGCGTGTGTACTTAGTATGTAGTGGTTCTGTAGTGATTGTGCAGTATTTGTGTATTTCTTGCAACGACGAGGATATCTCTTATACACATAAGAAGACGGGGGACTATGCACATTTCTGCGATAGGATGGGTAAGAGATTTTGCTTCTCACCGAAAATATCTCTTTTACTAATTAATCACAATGAACCAAATCGCAGGCAAACGGTTTCCAAATAGGGTAATACTCTCTCGGTTTGTTAACCTCAGATTGGAAGAGAGACATACGTAGTATATACCCTACACCTCAATTCATGCGACAGCGGCCACCCCCCGGGCAACAGCTGTGACAGGCTGGCTAAACCAGGCGTGGGTAGCCGATCTGGTATCAAACCAATCGGTGAACTAGGGTATGCCTACCCAGCATGTGAAGACAGGATTCGGCAGACTGCGCGGAAGAAATTGTTGTTGATTCAACGGGCAAGACGGCATTTACCTGCAAAGCGTTGTGGAACGTAATGAGCACGGCAAGGCATGTATAGCACCCTGGTCATCCACTGCACATGTATTCGTCTCCAGTCGTCTTGACTTGTCTTGCCACTGGACTCAGATGGACTCAGGCGAGAGAGTGAGGTCGACAAATTGCGTAACTCTTCCTCACTTTAATCCAATTCATTGCGCAAGTCATTCTTCATCCAACTTCATACATCACCTTCAAGCCCTATGGCAAAGGACGAGCATCGAAGCAGCAGGCGTGCGTACGCTGGCAGCCGTAGTCACAGACCTGCGTAGACCGGAGCAGCAGTGGGGTTCGGTAGCCTCCTCAGTGACTGAGCAGCCCTCTATAGGAAAGCACTGCTCACCTCCTTAGCATGAGGAAGGGGCTAGAAAAGGTGCCCTAAACATTGTTTGCTCCATTATTACCTAACCAGCTAGCCGCGGTTGGTGGGTACCCTATACTGCGGTCGACATACAAACAATTTTTTTAACTTCATCTTGACACCTGGGAGACTGCTTCCAAAGACCGAAATTCGTGGCGTACATCATTACGCAAGGGTGCAGTCACTTGTGAAGCAGCCAAGACTGCAAGAACTGTAAAGAAGAGGCTGGACAGAAAAATCCACTGCAGGAGATCCTCCTCCTGGAACAGCAAGCATTCCTTGCCCAAATTGTCAAAGAACATTTCGAGCCAAAATAGGCCGTATCAGCCAACTTAGAACCCACGGCTCCATACAATCAAACCCTCTGGATGAAATGAATGGTCATCTTCATTCTTGACGGACAAACAACATCACACCTCAATTCTCTGCCCATAATCATTCAGTTTACATAATCACAATTGGTTAAAAAATTATAACTGAACTAACCAGTAAATACTTACTATAACTTCCTAGTAAATATATTGTTGTTAAACAATCTGTTCCAAGTTTATTACATGAGATTAAAAATGCAACAATAGTTATTTATCTTCGAGCAAATTTTACAGCGCACCCAAACTCTTAAACTAACTCTTTCAGGAGCCAGAGAATGCCATAAGTAGCTGGGCGCTCCCACTGCTTCTGCATCTCGGTAGGTTCGTATATCCAATATATTCTTTTCTTTTCATCTCCTCTGGATGATGATTGGCTCTCCTGCAGTAGTCAAGGTACTGATGACATTCTTGTGTATCGATAAGGTAGAGATGAACAGACGATTGCAGGTGCCATGCAGGGTAAACGTGATCAAATTTCGTCCTGTTATGTTGATACCAGGGCTCTTGTCAACCCCGCAAAGGCATCAATTACATGGTTCTCGTTAAACAATCATAATATTAAAACACATCTGCCAACAGCGGGAATATACGAGAACATTATAATTAGAGCCAAGCTGATGACATTTCTGAGCGTGAGGTTTGATCGCAGTCTGTCCTACAGAGATTATGTCGATTATGGCATAACAAAATCCCCAAAAGTTATGTCTGCAATGAGAGTCATGGCAACTGCCAATATCGAGCAAAAGATGTTAATATTTCTGGTCCAAATACTCGTACTTTCACCCATTGAATAAGCCCTGGCCATCCTCACTGTCAGCCCTACGCAGATTGGAAGGTTTGAAAAGATACAAAATGAAGACGCACGAGAGATACATGCTGTGAAGCAATGAGATACCTCCTTGACTTTCCAACCATGAACCACAGAATCAAGATCTTACGGGCTCGTGCACAGTTGAACATAAATGCTGATGAGCATTACCCTCTGCATCAAGCTCTATTCAGAGAATAGGGTGACAGGCTAAAGAGGGGAAAATCATGGAAGGGTCGGGCGGAATATGCTGTCAGGCAGGTCTGCAGTTTTACCAATATCAGTCCCGTCAAGGAATGGGTGTCTGTGACTCCAGCGCTTAATTGCATCTTCTTCTGATTGTCACTCTTGACAGACGGTGCAGAAAGCAGTATCCTGCTGCCGTAAATGTAGAGGTCAACGCGCGCATTAGATGATTACGATGTGCTAATCTATAGAGATGGATCTGTTATACAGAAGCAAAGAAGTACGCGGGCATTCACAGCACGTTCAGAGGGCCGTACGGTTCAAGAATCCATTGGTGCCCACTCTGCGACCACGAACAGCCGGACGATGGAGGTGATGGCAGTAACACGGGCTTTCATGTGGTTGGAATCACAGCAGTATACCAACGTTTGCGCACTAAGTGATTCAATAAGCAAGTCCGAAAAGTCGAGGCGGGATCTGTACGTAGATAGTGGACTGAATCGTTGCGGAGGTCTATTGCCTGTATGTCACCTTCATCTTCGTTCCGGGACATGCGGGAGTTAAGGGAAATTAACAAGCTGATAAACTTGTTGGCTCTGCATCCTCTGAAGATGGCCAACCCAAGGCTATATTATTAACGCCCTTGGAGAGATGTCGAGAGTGGAGGGCTTTGACGAGATTGAATCAACATCATTGTCCACAATGAGAGGCTCGGGAGTAAGAATTAGCACGGCCAGACACGAGAGGCACATTGGGAGAACGAGGAGTCATGTAAACCAACATAGAACTGGCACTATTAGCCACCGGATGCTGACGCATATGTTGGGGGAGGATCTGAGCACCTATGAACTTGTCTGGGGTGCAAAGATGATACTCCAACAGATAACAGATAATAGCTAAGATATTTTACTGTATTTGGTTACGCTAGAGTTTCATTAAGTGTTGGGACCTTCGGTGACTGTAGAGCAACTTAATTATTCATAGGATTATTTCCTTGTGGTAACATCAGCCATCCAGATCCACAAGTTAGTTGCAAACCTTTATAGAATGTTGAAGTCAGCACTAGCATGTTTGTGCTGCTTATGAGTTTGTGGTAAGTTTCAATTTAGCAGCTTGCCATTGCTTTCTGAACGACACATCCACAGACTTCGTTAAATACATTCGTGTTACAATTACACCACACAATTAAGTTGTTACCTAATGACTGGCGTATTTTTGTTATACTTCTGACAGCTCTCCTTTGATCCACTGGATACACCGTGACAACTCTAGTCCTAGCATTCCTTTTCTCATTTCTATGTTGCAAATGGGTCTATGGGGGGGGGGGGGTGAGAAATATATATCTCTTTAATTCATTATAAAAGCACTGAATGAATGTCCAAACTTCATGTCACATACCCGTGTGTTTCCTTTCCATTACGCGACGTATTAAGTAATTGTTAGTTACCTCCCGTTGGTATATCACTTCGTAGGTGCACTCCGTTGCTTGCAGGGCGTCTTTTATGTTATGATTTCTCCTTGGCGAATTTCTCAATGTCACAAGCGAATGTAACTGGCCGGACGGTTCGATTTGTACCCCTCAGAATCATATCTGTTATCATAGCTCTGGGCGGGAAGTAAGAGGTGATATTATACCATTTACAGCTAAGTGGGGTTTTCATAATCTGGGATGGCTCAATTACACAAAAGAAATATTTAATTTCAAATTTCATTAAAACATGTGATGAAAATGTTACAGAGATTTCACCGTGAAAGGCAGGAACAGGCTTTGTCTTAATGGGAATCAGAACAGCTGGTTTCTAACATGAGAAATCCGGTTAACCAAGCTGGTTTCTGCTCAGGATGTCCCAACAGGAAGACGAAGCGAGGTCTTGGTCATGATGAGCCTTTCATATGGCGCATCCATTCCTCAGCATCCTATGTATAGCAAACAAGTCAAGCAAAGGACCATTCACACGCCTTTAGCCGTATTGGGCATATGATCTTCTCCTTCTGCTCTGTATCCTCCCATAGGTTCTCAACCATACCACACCAAGCCACCCTGTCTGTTGCTATCTCCAGCAGTTGCCTCTGTCCTCCCAATATTATGTATATTTTTCTGCAATACTATTCTCCAATTGTTTCTTTGACTCCCGGTATGTCATTTGCCATATTAATTTCAGACAAGAGAAAATATATTTATTGCAGTGGTTCTCAACCTTTGTTGGCCCATGGACCCCTTCACCAAATGTTCAGAATGTCATCCCCCAATTTTTCACATTTCCTCCCTATAAATTCCCCTTCCCGCCCCTACACAGTATATGTAAAAATGGAAGCTAAATTTAATAACACATACTAGGACAAGTCTAGACGCCTACATAAAACGTAATTTGCGGGTCTACTTACGTTATAAAATGAATTTCAGAAGGGCGAGAAGTACAGAACCGTAAAGTATGGATGGAAAAACAATATCAGGTAATCGGTTCTTATATAAATGCGATCTTGAAAAAATCTTAATTCCCCCCCCCTACCCATGGAAACCCTAAAATTCCCCCCCCCTCCCTCCGGGGGAGGGTGGGGAGAATTCCCCACCGGTTTAGAACCACTGATTTATTGTATCCATAGGTGTTCTCAGTGTGTGTCCTAACTAGCGCCAGGGTCTTTTCTTGGCCTCTTGGTTCACTGGAATATGTTTAGTTAGGTATATGGCGATAGTAGAATATTGTATAGAATAACTGGCACTTGCTGGGTGATTTGGTAAATACCTATAGGCCACATGTTACCTCCCAGGACACAGGACCTTGCTGCGACTAGCTTTCATCAGCAAACAACCACATACACGTTATATAATCACGGTGAAGACCCTCCAGTGACCACATTAAGGCATAAGAAAGGGATGAATGAATAAAAAGATGAAAAAATGAGAACGAAGAAGAGAATATGAAAATTTTAAGAAAAATATTGCTACTTATCTCAGAATAAAAGGCTGTGATACTAAATAGTATTAAGGTAAACTTCATATTAGAATCACAGCTTGGGATTCTGAGATACGTAGCAACATTATTTTTATATTTTCATTTTCTGTTCATTGTTCTCATTTTTTTTGTTTTCATATGTTTATTCTTCTCATCCCGTTCTTATGCCTTAATGTAGTCACTGGATGGTCTTCTCCGTGATTATATATTGTGTTTTGTTATATAGTTGTTTGCTGATGAAGGCTAGTCGCCGCCATGTCCTGTATTTTTGTCATAATTCTGTTCTGTAAAGCCACATTACTTTGTGTTATTTTATATTGTTTATATTTCCACAGCTTCACCGCAGTTCCACTAATGTTATTAGATTTTAGACAGGGCGGCCTGCGAGCTCAGGTCAAGTTGTAAAACTCCGCTTCGATGGAGATTGGAACATATGACTGCCGCGCCGGTATGCAAACATGATAGACACTGCGCTATTGCTGATCCCCGATTGGAAAACTAGTAAACACTATTATCTCTTACAGCGTTATCATGTTCATTGTTAACTTTAACATTCTCATCAATTGATAGTCACTTGGTGTCGTGAAAACATCAACTATGGAACGCCCATGAGTGTGTTTAACACAAAGTCTGGCTGTCTGCAGGTCCTGACTGCCGCGATAAAGAGATGATGTGCAAGTTGCTGATTTACAGCATTCCCAATTTCTGTGTCATGAACCAACACTCGCAGTATGCTGCCGAAAACTGCCAGCAGTCGTGCGACTTGTGTCAAGTCAGGATTTCATCACGTGAGTGTTTGTGTCCGTGTGAGTGTCAAGGTGGACTGAAGGGGTCGTTGAAGGCAAAACCCATGGCAAGCGACCTAGGATGATGAGGTTTGCGAAGGAAAGCATTCGTTGCCCAGATAACATAGATCTTCTGTCTGTCCTTGAAGACAAATGGACTGCTAAAGAGATCACCAGAGAAGAGACAACTTTGTGCATGGCGAAGCAGATTGAGGAAGATTGAAAATAGGTTCAAAAGCTGGGAGGAAATATATACACAATTATATATTTCATTGGTGCACAGCAGGTGTCTCTCGTACATCCCAAATCAATGCACCGAATCTGTTAAATAAATCGTAGATTGTGTCAAAATTATTGTCATAATATTGTATATAAATGACCTCCCGGCCTCTACTAAGGTACAAAGATGCGTGTAAGCAGGACATGATTGATACATGAACTGATGATGCACGTTGGTAGTAAGTCACTGCTGATCGCGTTGAACGGAGGAAACAGATTAGGAATGGAAGAAAGACACAATAGAAAATTATTCAGATAGATCACACACTGAGCATGTGGGACGTCAGATGGTGTGTGATGGTGGAAATTACCATGTGTTCGCAAGCATCCCTTGTGCACGAACATTTACCGAGCGATTTGGTATAATCTTTTACATTCGCTACAGCCATGGATTGAAGTTATTATGTCTTATTTTTTTAGCACAATGTAAAAGACTATTGCTTGTCAAGACGGCAAGATGACAGCAGGACCTGTTTGGTCGACATCCGGCCTGTTAAACCAAGATATCTTAATCTCTGCAGAAAGAACCAGCATGATATTTTCCCAGGAGCTGAGAATACTATCAATCTATAAATTTCGCACTAATGCAGGTCCTCTTTATTTGGCGGCATAACCGTATGCCATTCTCTCCAGTTTGCTGTTATTTCCTCGGTCTTTCAGACCTCAAAATAATGGGTGTATCAATCGAGACCTTCTACCCCGACTGTTGACAGTGAAGTAAATAAACAAGTAAATGAACCTTTCACCCAACTTAACATACGGTGCACGACCCAGATTTGTATAGACCAATCGGCACACCGTTAGTGACACGGTCAGTATCACACCGGTCATAATTACTTTCCAAGACATTCTCTGGTACCCACTGTAGGCCAGGTCAATTTGGAACCGTAGGTCAATTTTAAAAATCCGCGCCAATGCTGAGTCGAATCGTCCACACGGCCAGTCGACCAGCGAACGACTAGCCACTACTCTACTGCGGCTGCCTGTTAGTGAAGTCTGGTACATAAAGTTAACAAACTAAAGGACCCTTAAGGCCCATTGGGCATTTGGTACTAGACGATATTTGTATAGGCCGATCGGCGCTTGTTGAGTGATGTGGTCAGTGTCGCGCCGGCCGACTTTACTTTCCTGGTAGCCATTATAGCCTGGGTCGACCTCGGTTAGGTCAGTTGTAAATATTCGAATCTCCTCTGATGCAGATTGAACCCATGACCACCAGGTCAGCAGGCGAGCGTCAAGGAAGTATGGCACGTGAAGAGCTCAAATAAGATATTGACAGGTGGAGACTAACTTTGCCTCTTTCTTTGCTTCAGCAATATGACAGTTGTGTCCCTTAATCATGAATGTTGTACATGTATTTGACTTTTTGGAGATTTCGAGTTGTTTCTCTAACTGGGATTGTTTCTAAGAATGCATCCCAATAAAATGTGCTATCATGTCAGAGAAACCTCTGCAACGCTATATTTTAGTATGCATCATTGATTCATTGAATTATTTTGCACTGTTTCGTCAAGTCTGTTGCTCAGTACATCCGACTTCGACAAGCATTCTTCGGGTTTGCCCTCCTTAGACTGTCCCCAGTCTGTTTGTGCCCCTCTTCGTTTAGTTCTATCTCTTGACCTGTCCGACGTAAGAGACCCTACTACTGGCCGCGCTACTGTCGGTATAGCCCTTGCGCTCATTGAAACACTCAAACCCCTCTACCTCAGGAAGGTTATAGACTCGACAGATGATGATGTTATATTAAATCAACGATTGTATTTTTATAGCCCATGACTTGTGGCGGTTGTGACCATATCTGTCCACAGCAACCTGTGAACTGACAAGCAATCATTTCTAATGCTGATGTTCCTCCATTCAGTGATGTCAGATTGTCCAGTATCTTCTCTCTTGGCCTCCCCCTGCCTCTCTTACTCTCCAACTTTCCTTTTGTGGCGACATACCTTATCTATCCTCTTCTTATGATTTGCTCAAAGAATGTGAACTTCCTCTTCTGATGCGAGTAACCAGTTCTCTTTGTGAGTTCACTTATTTAAAGACATCTTTCTATCCCTGAACGATGTTCTCATTATTCTTTTATAAAACCACATCTCAACAGCTTTCACATAGTTCTTCGCTTGTCTGCTAATTGTCAATGATTTGCTTCCATATAGAAGAAACATCCAAAATACACTTATCGTATTCTTTAAATTCTTCAGTCCCAGAAGACTTCCGACCAGATTTCCAAATGAGAACAACCATTTTGAAAAATCAACAAATCATTACTTTCAAAGATACTAAACACACAGAGAACGGCACTGGCGAAGTCAGATGTCTTTAGTACGTTCTGGCCAAATGTAAACAGTTAAAGAACAGATTACGTGATGGTTGGGATTCAGTGGGAAGAATCAGTGACACAACACGTATTGCTAGGTACCGAACGAGTTAATTACAAACATTCTTGTTTCCGTTTCCTTCACTATAATATAACTTGGGATGGCTAGGTATATATATATACTACCGAGTTCGTGATTTGTGTGAACCTGTCGGCAAGTGGCTGGCCGAAGTGCGGAGACAGACCCAGACAGATGGGGTACAATCTGGTGCAATGAAATCGGTCTTCTCGCCGGTAACCTTTAACCTTTGCTGTCATCCCCATTCAGTACTCTGAGTGTAACTCACTGTCAAACACACAACGCTCACTGTCCCAACAACAACACTCACTGCACTCAATATAAATTGTTGCTACGTGGCCTTGATTTTTATCAGTTGATTAGCACTTACAGAAGTAAAAGTGATAATTCCTAGACCGTTTTGTTGACTTTTTAAATATAATAATAGCTCCTAGTATATGTGCCGGCTTCCTGGCCTAGAGGTTAGCGAATTTTCTCCGTAATCTCGTATACTCTCGTAAGTAACGTGACGACGGTGAGAATCAGCAGTGGTTCAAATCGCGTGGGTAACTTACGGGGTATGTGAGCCGGCCGCTCAGAAATCAATGGCAAACTACTGAGCGTAATCTTGCCAAGAAATCAACAATTAGCTGAAAGATGCTGATGTTGCCAGCGATGTCCTGTAAAGGATATGCAAGACATTTCCTAGTATATGTGAGATGTGATTATATTAAAAGATGCCTCGGGAAGATTATAATAAGAATCGCCATGACTAAGGTAGCCTTTGGCAAGATGAAGAACGTACTGGCCAATAAAAACATGTAAATTGCAACAAGAAAAAGAGTGTCGAGGTACTACATTGAACCTGTACTTTGTATGGATTCGAAGCGTGGACAGTGAGCAGTCAAGCTAAAAATCATCTAATAGCTGTGGAAATGTGGTTTCGGAGGAAAATGCAAAGAATACCATGGACAGACAGAAAAACCAATGAACAAGTCCTACAAGAAACAAATGAAACTCTTACACGGATTAAAAAAATTAGACGTATACAGTCAAAATATTTTGGTCATGGTATGAAAATAAATAAATTGGAAAACTTGATGACAACTGGCAAGATCGAGGGGAAAAGAACAAGGGGAAGACAGAGAAGTAAATACCAGTATGGCTTGGCCACGTGGTGTGGTCGAGATAAGAACACAGATCTGATACACGATTGAGATGGCGAATCATGACCGCCCACGCTTGTCGGCATGGCACATGATGAATGATTATATCACACTGTTGCGACAAATACTGCAGTGAGAGTCACGAGTCCAGTTAACCGACAGCCGGACGTTTGACCTCAAACACAATGCCGCTATTATTAGAATTGCATACTATTTCTCTTCCTCCATTTATTTACCTTAGTGAAGTGGTTGCACGGGGAGAGATGGATATTTGAATAACGAAGACATAAGCAATAGATTGCACGATTTATTGCCTGGCATATTTCACTGCATCTTGTCAGGTACATACTGTAGAATTCAAACAACATAAAGTAAAATAACTGAATAAATCCCTTAAGCTGAAATATACACATGTTCGCACGGTAATGCCAGTTGTCTAACAATGTAATTTTAAACTGACTATCATGTCTTTCTGTTTGCACAAAACTGGCCTATGAAGATTAATCATTATGGCTTCTACAAACTTTAACAAGATATGCCAGGCAATAAATCGTGCAATCTTTTGTTTGTGTCTTTGTTATTCAAATTCACTACGAGAAAACATTGTAGGGATTTGTATATTTTGCACTTTTTCTAGTACGCTTTATAAGTTGGTATTCATTTCTCTAAGGTTGTTCTTGATACCATTGCTCTATCTTTTACATGGTCTTCCTCTTGCTCTGTATCCATCATATTTCTTCTATTGTGGCTGATTGTTGTTGTTAGTACCAGGACATTCTTGTTGAGGTGGTCAAATCATGTAATCTGTTGTTCTGTAATCAACTTCATGACTGATTCCAGACCTTTAATTTTCTACTTTTCTTGTTCCTAATTTTATCTCTCACAGTTTCAACCGCAGCTCTTCTAAGACATCTCAGTTCTGCTGTTATGAATTTGCGATGGTTATTTGCAGTAAGCTTTCACGCCTGACACTGATAGCATATTGTCGGCCAAAAATGTGTTATTAGATTTGCTTTGCTAGTTATAGATATCTTTCTATGCGTTAGAAGTGGTTCTATTAGTCTCGGTACCTGATTTACCTTTGCATAACGTATGTTGACTTCTCTATCCATTCTCCCAGCTGAAGTGTACATTGACCCTAGATATAGGATTAGGAATAGAATTGCATTGCATTGCCATCGTAAAATTACATTGCCATCAAAGAAATAATGCTCTCTGACAATGCTCGTATTTTTGTTTCACTTATGTTCGACACCGACTGTGTCTTACACATTGAGTTTGCTCCTACTTGCCTTTTCGTCTCTCGGGGTTACATTCCTATTGTGAAGCCGGTGCTCGGCTTAAACAGTTAACTCTTCAAGGTTCAGAGGTCAGCATTTGGTGACAACTGGCAAGATCGAGGGGAAGAGAGCATTGGGAGGGCAGACAAGTAAATACCTGGATGTCTTGGCCAAGTTGTGTGGTCAAGACAAGAACACTGATCTGATCCACGACTCTGGTGATCGAGTGAGATAGCAAAACATGACCGCGCACGCTTACCGGCATAGCACATGATGATGATGATGATGATTTGGTTCAGACGTTTCCACATGTCCTTGAACAGATTCAATATACTGAACTTGTTGTTTTGTTTTGCCTTTGTTGTAGAAGTCGGTCTACGGAAAATTCTCTGGACAGGCAAATTGGGTAATCTAAATGTTTTGAAGGAGGCTAAGTAACAAAGAGAAGAAGAGTGTTGAAGTGCTACATAGAACCTATACTTTTATATGAATGTGAAACGTGGACGATGAGCAGACATGCCGAAAAACATCTAATGGAGGTGTAAATTTGGTTTCTGGGGAAAATGCAAAGAAAACCATGGACAGACAGAAAAACCAACGAGCAATTCCTACAGGAAGCAGATGAAAACCACAAACTGATTAGAGAAATTGCATGTAGACAATTCAAATTGTTGGGCATATTAGAAGAGAAGATATAAACTAGAGAACGTGTGACAACTGGCAAGATTGGGTGGAAAATAACAAGGGAAAGGCAGAGAAGTAAATAGCTGGATGGCTTGACCACATGATATGGTAGGGACAAGAACACGGAGATGATCCACGACTCTAGTGATCGTGTAAGATGGCGAAATATGACCGTCTACGCATACCTGCATGGCACATGATGATGATGATGATGATGAAGAAGCAAAGACAACCAGTCACAAACATTATAAAGAGGCTACCGTTATCTCTAGCCACATTAGAGGAAAAGTAACTTTGAAACATGTTGTGACAATTGGAAAGATTATTGAAAGAGATATAAGGGAAGACACCGAGAGAAGATTCTTGACAGCCTTGTCATGGAACGAAGAGAAATCAGCACATGAACTGATCCAAGTTTTTAGAGATCATAAAATGTGGAGGAATCATGATCGCACACGAAAGTCAAAAAAGCACATGGTGATAATTAAGTTGATGGTATATTTTAATTATTTCAATTATTCTACTTATAGCATTCATGTAGTTTTGGAAGCTACTCAAATAATTATCTTGTAATCTTAACTGATGATTAATCGTCTTAAGCAACTTCCCGTATCTGCTATGGACTGATACATCGCCGAAATGTTGTTGTCTGCTACCATATTAGTTGCATATCCTTTACAGAACGTCGCAGTCAACCCCATCATGTTTTGCTTTTTGTGATCTCTTGGCAAGTTTGCGTTCAGTAATTTGCTATTGCTTTCTAAACTACCGGCACCCATATCATTTCGTAAAATATCAAATCAAGGCGGTCTGCTGCTAAATCGCCCGCAGCTGTGTTTTGAACGCCGTATGCAGGATTTCAAACTGCGCCCGTAACTCCTTCGCCACGGAGCCGACTGTTACCATATTAACAGCTTTTATGTCATAACTGTGACACAAGCCTACATCCCATTTTCTGCAATCTATTTTTGTTTGGCCCAAACCTACTGTTGGTTTACTCCAAATCTACTGTTTATTTAGCACAAATTCTGTTAAAATATAAATTAAAAGACAAAGAAAAATATGCAGAAAACCTCGCCGTCGACTGCGCAACCATACAGGGTGCTAACTTTCGCGCCTATTTTCTTCTGCCACTTACAGCCTACATCCTCAACCCACATGAACCAGACAGTTCTCTAGCTATTTCCTTCCGCTCCCTTAGTGTCCTCCCATGTGATCTATTTCTGTCTCTAATTCTCTTCTCTGTGTGTTTCAACTCTCTGATTCTCTTCTTTGTGTCTTCCAACTCTCCTTTATTTTCCTTTCGCCCGCTCTATGGCGAAGGAGTTAACTGGCGCTATTCGTAATCCCACATACCGCGATCCAAACACAGCTGCGCGCGATTTGGGCGCAGACCGCCATGCGTTGGTTGTTATACAATGATAGTATGTAGGTCCTTCAGACAGCAATGGCAAACTACTGAACGTAAATTTGCCTTGAAATCACAAACAACCAAAAACTTCTGGTGTTGACTGCGACGTTCTGTAAAGGATATGGTATATACGATATGCAACTAATTTTTTTAACCCTCTTGGGTTCCGCTAGAAGGATTTTCTCCTTATTTTCTTATCATGCTTTCTCAGTGTGTTTTTTCTAACCAGCGCCAGGGCCAGCGCCTTCTCCCCCCCCCCCCCAACCCCCTCCCCTTAGTTTGCTGGGATCTATCTAGTTCTCTCACTCAGCTCCACATAAGTGATTGTCCAGTACCATTATAAGAGGGAGATTCAAATGAAAACATTAAAAGTTTGAAAGAAATTACAGTAACCATACCACTGTATTGTAACCTGTCGATGTTGTTGTTAAGGATGTCAAGGGCCTCAGCACGTGACATCACGGTGCAGACGAGTACGGTGACGTTTTAAGGGTAGTTTAAAGATGACCCACTTTTGACATGCATCAAAGAAGAGCTGCATTCTGTTATCCGTTTCTTTTTTATCGGTGAAGGGGTGAAACCTATAGAAATTCATCGGTGAATGAAGGTTCAGTATGCCTGTCAGTCCAGCAGGTGTATAGTTCGAGTATAAAGTTTCAAAACTTTGCGGTCCGATGAAGAGGTACAACAGGTAGTGCATGAGTTGTTACACAGGCGACCATGAAAATTTATTTCTGCAGGAATCCAAGCACTTTATCAGCGCTAGAGGACTTGCATTGAATGCAGATGATACATTTGCTCTTTACTTTTCCAGAATATATTCTCATCACACACAAAATAAAAACATATACAGCGTTCATTTGAAGCCCCTCGTAATCCTTCTGTTCTCTGCAGACATCAGTTAATGAAAGTGTGTAGTTTATTAGTAATTGGTTTAGTCGTTCTCCGTGTGTCAGATTTACACACAGAACTGACTGCATGTTAGAAACATCCACACTTGTCGTCGTCATACTGTGGTTCCTGAAGATTGTGACGAACTGGACCGCCGAAGGTCAATAACATTTTAAGTGGGGGCTTGGATCCCAGCTACGTCACACAGCTGTGGGAAATTGGAATCGTGAGAGAGAGAGAGAGAGAGAGAGAGAGAGAGAGAGAGAGAGAGAGAGAGAGAGAGAGAGAGAGAGAGAGAGAGAGAGGAGGGAGGGAGGGAGAAAGCGAGCAATAGACATTAAGTGGACGGGAGAGCGAAACAGAACCGTTTTAAACATTGATGCTTATCAGAACGCCCAGAATAACAGTCAGTACATATACTTACTAATACTTATCGCATCTACGTGTTGCAACTACGTGTAGCAGAGCAGCGTAAACATCAGCACAAATGTACGGCAACTGCTTGTGGTATTCACAAATTACACTTAAAGGCATGAGTTATATCAATTTGTCGAAAGACATGAGCAAGACATCGATTGACTCATTGCTAACGTGTGTTTATTTTCTGCTCGTGCGATGCTTTTTCATTATCCCTCCATCAACTCGTTCTCATCTCATCTCATCTCCTCATGTTCCTCTTGTACCTTGCGGTGTCGAGGTGAAGTATAAACATCGTGAGAGTGCCCGCTTATGGGCTTCATATATCGATATTCCCATGGGCTCTGCTATTCCCTCCGTGCAACGTTTACGTGGTCGGCCTCTTCCTCTGTTTCCATCTGATCTGTACATCATTGCTTGTTGTAGCATGCTGTTGACTGGTAACCTACTTGCATGGCCAAGCCATTTGACTTGCTGCTTTCTAATAAAATCTAGTACTGCTATAACCCCCACTTTAGTCCTGATTTCTTCATTTCTGATCTCATCTCTTCTTGATACGTTGAGTATTCTTCTCAGGAATCTCGTTTCTGTTGTTGTGATTTTTCTTTTCTCTTTTTCTGTCATTGTCCAGGTTTGGCATTGGTAGCATAGAGTTGGTAGGAAGATTGTATTGTAAAGTGCTTTCTTAGTAGTTATTGATACATGTTTGTTCTTTAGTATTGGTGCCATTTGTCCAATGAGTTGGTTTGCCTTATTGCATCTATTTTCGATCTCGTCTTCTGATCTGCCATTTGATGATATTATACTTCATAGGTACTTGAAACTCTTTACTTGTTTCAAGGGATGTCCGTTTAGGTGAATAGTTGTTGTCTTTTCTTCTTTTGTTATAGTCATTACCTCTGTTTTGCTTGTGCTAATTTTCATGTTATGTTCCATACACATTTCGTTTAGACTATTTATGTGATCTTGTAATTCAGCTTCTGATTTTGCTATTAGTGCTTGGTAGTCCGCAAACAGGAGTTCTCTAATGGTTAGATATGCAGATGGTTATTCTTTTCTTTGTGAAAATAATACAGGGTGGCCCCTCTATACGTCGCTTCTGTTTACGTCGTTTCGCTATAACGTCGTTGTCACAAAGGGGACATAATTTCACTTTACGTCGCTACCTTCCGCCATAACGTCGTCTGCTCTATGGGAATACTGTGCTAGAGAAAACCTAGCTTTTAAGATATTGCTGCTATTGGATAACGCCCCTGGTCATCCAGTCAATCTGGTCGACTTGTCCGAGAACGTCCAAGTTCGTATTCATGCGACCAAACACGACTTTATTGATCCAGTCAATGGACCAAGGTGTAATTGCAACTCCCAAAAGTTATTATTTGCGTCGCACCTTCTCACAACTCGTCAAGGCTACGGACGGTAAAGGTTAGCCTACCATCAAGAGATTCTGGTGAGATTACAACATCCTCAAGGTCATTGACAACATTGCGGATTCATGGAATGAGGTAACGTCATCATACATGAATGCTGTGTGGCGAAAACTGTGGCCAGAATGTTGCACGACTTTTGTGAATTTGACGACGTTCATGCTGTTCGCCGACAGATCGCTAACTTCGCCAATAACGCTGGCTTTGAAGGGATGTGGGAAGCTGACATTGATGAGTTGCTTGCATCACATGGAGAAGAGTTGTCTAATGAAGACCTAATGCAACTCGACGTGCAGAGAGCTCAGCAAGAAAAGGAGCACCCTGTTTCAACCACCACCCACCCCCCTTCCTCACCAAACCTCTAAAGTTGACAGCTGAACGTTAGTCACAATTCTTACAGTTGACTGATATGGCAATGGACATAATAAATGAGGATGACCCGAACAGAGAAAGACGTTCCACAGTGTCGAGGGCAGTAACAAGCGCCACCAAATGTTACAAGGAAATTTACTTAGAGGAAAGGAAACAGGCTGTGCAGCGGACATTGGACACTTTCTTTGTTTAAGCAGAGAAGAGCCAGGAAAAGAGGCAGAAAGAGGTTACAAGTTCATCCTCAGATGAAGAGGCAGAATTTAATGCCTCTACGTCCCAATAGGGGAACCCTTTGAGGCCACTAAGACAGTCCACAAACAAACACACGCAGTATTGTGTTTGTTCGTGTACGTCCCAATAACTCTATCACTCGCCCTCCAACCCACATCCATTTAACCAATAAATATCAACAACCATCAAAATAAACATTACATAACAGACGTCAGTTACTTCTGTGGGAAATAGTGTTTCGCTATACGTCGTTTCACTTAAAGTCGCTTTTTTCCAAGAACGTAACCCGACGTTAACCGAGGCCTCCTTGTACATTGCGATGTTTGGCACCAGTTGTCGTTTCTAGGATCAGTGATTCTCAAACTAGCAATTCTTCATATCCATCCCTGGCCGGGGGGGGGGGGGCCTCAGTGGCGAAGTAGTTAGTCCTCCTGTCTCGCAGTCCTAAGCTTGTTATTTCAATACCACACTGCAACATTCGGTTCACGAGTGCAATTTAGTCGGATACCCTGCCCTCCTGGGGGTCGTCGCTGTCGTTATGTAATTTGTCCTTCTGTATGACACTTTTGGCAAGACGTCCAACGGAAAAAAAGCTACGCGATATAGGATAAACACCCGGTGCAATGAAGTCGATCCACGTGACGTTTACACTCTTTTTAGTCAAGCCTGACATTAAGTATGCCAGAAACCATAACATATTATCGTTGCCATAGAGGCATGACGCTAGTGGTCATTATTTGTATTTTATGGCTGGCATGGCTTTTTTTAATAGCTGTCCCTAAAATAATTAACGTTAAGTTTAAAAGCCCACCCGCACGTTCTTTAATTTTCCTCGTCTGCTTCTTTCTCGTCTTCTTTCTTCTTCTTCTTCTTAACCTCTTCCTTCTCCTTATTTTTCCCCTTCTTCTCCTCCTCCCTCTCCTCCTATTACTTCTTGGTCTGTTTTATATCACAAAGAAACATAGGCCCTCATAAATAATAATCAATTCTCCCTGTACCATAAAAACCACCTCCTTCTCCTCTCCTAATTTTTGTTCTTCTTTATCATCTCTTCCAGTTCTTCTTCTTCTCCTCACCCTCCTCCTTCTCCACCTCCTCCTCCTCCTTCTACTCCTCACCCTTCTCTTCCTCCTCTCTCCCCCACTTCTTTTTCTCTATTTGTCTCCCAAACGAAGCATAGACCCTCAAGCAGAATTAATCAGTTCCGCTCTTTCTTTGCTACCTCTTATAGCACTTTCAGTGGCATTCTTAATTTGTCAACATACTTTAGAGTACAGACAGATTATACCACTCAGGCATAGTATACAATACAGACAGATGATACCATATCGACATATTATACGATACAAACAGATGATACCATATCGACATATGTAATACAGACATATTGCACTATACTGACAGATTATACCATACAGATAAACTAAACCATACAGACCATACAATATAGACATATTATACTACACGAACAGTTTATATCATACCTACATAGTATACATAGATAAACGATGGTATATAACAGATTATACCATACAGATAAATTGTACAATACAGACAAACTATACGATTCAAACAGATTATATCACACAAACAGATTATACCATACAAACAGGTGAGTACATAAAGATAGATTACCATACAGTCAGACTGCACCAGACAGGAGATGAATGCTGTCATTAACCCAGAAAATGCATGTGTCTTGTGGTGCTCTCTGGACAAAAGTATTGGTAAAACTTGTCTCCCAAGCCTCACAATAAATGATAGATCTGTGAATAGAGAAAGTAGGCTGAAGTACCTGGAAATCACTGTTAATTGATGCATGTTTTGTTAGGGATCATTTTGAAGTGATTGTTACACAATTTCAGAATGGGTTTGGTGCACTGAAGCGTATAGCAGCAAAGGACACGGAGCAGAAAATGTTATTCACACTTTTTCAGCACTTGATCATTTCAGTGGTAGAGTATGGACTAGGAATGTTCACTGTCTCAAATAGTCAGTTAGTGAAACTAGAGCGCATACAAAATATAGCCATGCGGGTGATTATGGGATGTACCAGGGACACCCCAATAATGTGTTTGCGATACATCCTGGCGTTGCCGACCATTGCGGACAGATGCAAGGTGTTGCAGGCAAGGTCATATCTCAAGGTAGCCATGGACAAGGAAGACCTTCTTCATGATTCCCTGGATGTAGTCAACGGCCACAGGCTTCTAAGAGGAAGATGACTCAGGCAGAAGATACTATCAGAGAAGGTGCACACTTGAGAAGACTGGCAGAGGCAAGGAGTGGGTCAGAGTGACGAATAAAAATTCAGACTTGTGTGGGGTTATAACCACATGGGGGGGGGGGGTGAGTGTAGGGTGTGGCCAGCAGGTGCTACGGAAGTAGAAATTCAGCGATTAATTCAGGACTACAATTGTCCTAGCGATGCGATTTACCGATGGCTCTGTGTTGAGAGGCAAAAATAAAAAGTGTCAAGGGATTCATAGCAAAAGCAAACGGCCAATGTTTACTAAAGGAGAGCTTGACATATGACACAACAACCTCACATATGAGAATGGTGGTGAAGAAGGTTGCTGCAGCTTTCTGCTGGTTGGAGAACAAACTGTAATCGCATGTTGTGATTGTAACTGATTCACAAAGTATGCTGACAAAAGTGAAGGTTGGCAGGCAGATAGTTAGTTAGTTAGTTAGTTAGTTAGTTAGTTAGATAGTTAGTTAGTTAGTTAGTTAGTTGGTTGGTTAGTTAGTTAGATAGATAGTTAGTTAGTTAGTTAGTTAGTTAGTTAGTGAGTGAGTGAGTGAGTGAGTGAGTGAGTGAGTGAGTGAGTGAGTGTGTGAGTGAGTGAGTGAGTGAGTGAGTGAGTGCATGAGTTAGTTAGTTAGTTAGTTAGTTAGTTAGTTAGATAGTTAGTTAGTTAGTTAGTTAGTTAGTTAGTTAGTTAGACAGTTAGTTAGGTAGACAGGTAGTTAGTTAGTTAGTTAGTTAGTTAGTTAGTTAGTTAGTTAGTTAGTTAGTTAGATAGTTAGTTAGTTAGTTAGTTAGTTAGTTGGTTGGTTGGTTAGTTAGTTAGTTAGTTAGTTAGTTAGTTAGTTAGTTAGTTAGTTAGTTAGTTAGTTAGATAGTTAGTTAGTTAGTTAGTTAGTTAGTTAGTTAGTTAGTTAGTTAGTTAGTTAGTTAGTTAGTCAGTTAGTGAGTGAGTGAGTGAGTGAGTGAGTGTGTGAGTGAGTGAGTGAGTGAGTGAGTGCGTGAGTTAGTTAGTGAGTGAGTGAGTGAGTTAGTTAGTTAGTTAGTTAGTTAGATAGTTAGTTAGTTAGTTAGTTAGTTAGTTAGTTAGTTAGTTAGTTAGTTAGACAGTTAGTTAGGTAGACAGGTAGTTAGTTAGTTAGTTAGTTAGTTAGTTAGTTAGTTAGTTAGTTAGTTAGTTAGTTAGTTAGTTGGTTGGTTAGTTAGTTCGTTAATTAGTTAGTTAGTTCGTTAGTTAGTTTAGTTAGTTATGCAACTTCATAAGAGTTTGAAGTTTGAGTAGTTTGAAATCAACAGTGGAGTTAAGCAAGGTTGTGTACTAGCTCCAACCCTCTTTGGAATATACTTTTCACTTCTACTGAAATATGCCTTTCGTGATCAGGATGGCGGTATATACATTCACTCACGCTCAGATGGCGGCCTCTACAATGCTCAGAGATTGAAGGCCAAGACCAACATTTAGAGGGTACTGATCAGAGAGTTGCTTTTTGCAGATGATGCTGCAATTACGACCCACTCTGGGGAAGAATTACAACGTCTACTATCTGCATTCTATAATGCATGTTCTGAATTTGGTTTAATAATTAGCAAAAAGAAGACACAGATTGTGTCACAAGGTGCGCATGGGGTACCATCAATCTTTATTGACGACGACGAACAAGAGACATTAGACCATTTTACATATCTAGGATCAGGGGTAAATAGCAAATTATCCCTAGATCAGGAAATCAACATCAGGATTGGTAAGGCAATAACAACAATGAACAGGTTAAGAAAAAGAGTCTGGGAGACTAGGAAACCTACTGCCAAAACAAAAGTCCTTGTCTATCAAACCCGTGTCCTTAGTATTATTCTTTATGGCAGTGAAGCCTGCACAACATACTCACACCAAGAGAAACGTTTAAACAGCTTTCATACTCGGTGTCTGCGAAGAATACTTGGTATTAAGTGGCAAGACAAAATAACAAATACTGAAGAATTGGAAAGATCAGGTTTTGTGACGGTATATTCCATGCTCTGTCTTCGTCGACTTAGATGGATAGGACACGTTAGGAGGATGGATGATGGTAGAATACCAAAGGACATCTTTTTTGGTGAATTACAGGTGGGTAAGAGATCTCAGGGTCGGCCTCTACTACGATACAAACATGTGTGTAAGCGGGACATGATTGATACATGCATTGATAACGCACATTTGGAGCAAGTCGCCGCTGAACGTGTTGCATGGAGGGCAAATATCAGAAATGGAATAAAAGCAAAGGAGAAAATTATTGCAGATAAGTCACATACCGAGCATTTGAGACGTAAGATAGTGCATGATGGTGTAAATGACCATGTATTCACATGCATCCACTGTGGACGAACATTTACAGCGCGAATTGACCTTAACAGTCACATTCGCCACCGCCATGGGTTGTAGTTATTAAGCCATTTTGAAGCACAATGTAACAAACTATAGTCTGTCAAGACGGCTAGGTGCCAAAGGAGTCTCGGCAAGCCAACAACTCGCTCAGGTACACTGTGCATTATGCCACCGCCAGAATGTTAACACTAAAGTCCTCCGCGAAAAATATAGTTCATCGTCGATGGAATGGGCAGTCACCAGAAAGACTTCATTAACCCGGGTTTTATCCCACAATGATCTGTCTCTTTCTGCAAGACGACCTGCCGAAAGTGCCGCACAAAGCATGAACTCCGTGGCTCCAGCGACAATTCCCAGAAGACTCCTGAAAAAATACACTCGTTAACCGAAAAGGCAAACCAGTCAATTTAACGACAGCCGGCCATTGTTCCGAACACGCAGTTCACTGTGCAAACAACAGCGGACAGATGTAAAAGCATTCTACACGAATCTCACAGCTCACAGTGTCGCGCCACGCACTCACTCCCAACATGAGGAAAATACTAATGCAAACCGTAGCCACAAGCATAAACACGTCAGAGAACTAAACGGTTCATTACCTAACTCCATCTTGGGGACCGGAAGTCCTCGTAAAGCAGAATGGCATGAATCGATTCAGAGGTCGCAGGTTGTGAGTATTCACTGGATCTTTTCTCCGGGACACTGGTGTAGTTGGAAATGAACAGGTAGACAGATTGGCTGGTGCCGCATCATTAAGGGGTGAAATTATGCATGATACGGCGGATGTGGCGAAGGCCCTCTGGGAGCATGTGAATAATGCAGAAGAACAGATAGACTATCATGGTCTAGAGCAGGGATGGGCAACCTTTTCAGCCGGCGGGCCAGATTTCAGAAATAATATTTCCTGCCGGGCCACGCACCTATTTGTGTGTGTGTGTTAAATTAAAGTAAACAAGTAAGCGTGCTACAGCTTCGATCACATCGTCGTTTCCCACTCTGCGGGATGCAACATGACTACCGGCGGGCCGCATACGGCCCGCGGGCCTCGTGTTGGCCACCCCTGGTCTAGAGAGAATGCAGCAGCAAGGGGCGGTCAGAGGATTTGGTAGATAGTCGTCACTCAGAGGTAAAGCAAGGCGGACATTCTCCCCCCCCCCCTCTCTCTCTCGCTCGCTTTGAACCCTAGCGTAGTCCATACTCACTATTTGCAGTAGTGATAGACTGAATTTTGCATGTGGATTAGCTTTCCCTATTAACAGTGTCCCTCGCCATCAGGCGAACCTACTCCGACTTCAGAGGTGCTTGTAATTAACGTCCCCAAGTCAAGGACGACAGGTCAACATTTTAGTCCAGCTGTCCGGTGTAGGGCTTGAACCGCTTATCTCGGCATCAGTACACCGGATGTTTAAGAACATGCGTTCTTACCCATTCGGTCATGTGGATCTGCGCAAACCTGACACATAATCAGATTTCAACGGACACCATTAGTACTGGAATTCTTCTCTGGCTGTTGAAGATGAAGACTGGGCGTTTATGGAAATGCCCCGAGTGCAGTGATGTCAGTTCTTATCTCATTTCAACTCAATTCAACTCAGCCAAACATATTTTATTATACATACAAATTATTGAATTAAAAATAAATATTATACAATACATACAGATTATTCAATACAGATAAATTATACAATAAAACCACATTATATAACACAGACAAACTACACCATACAGACATCATATACAATAAAGACATACCATACCAAACAAACACATTACATAGCATAGAAAGATTATATTCCACAGACATATATTTTACAGTAATTTATGAGGAGTTTTTGTTTTGTTTTTTTCCTATTTTTTAAATGTAACAAGCGTTGAGATGATTCCATCCTCTCCTCATGATTCTGACAAATGACCTAGAGTCAACTATATATAAACTATAGACAAGGGAAAGGTGGTCAGGCACCTGTGGGACCAGGTGGAGAAAACGGTGGAACAGACTGAGAACCCGTATGTGAAGAGAATCTTCTTCTTCTTTGCGTTCATCCGGAGTTTTTTTTTTTTTTTTACAGATGTGATAGCGCAGAGTTGTTACGCACCCTTGGGCTGAAACCCTTGGGCCAACTCATCCGACTTCTGCGTGCATTTTTGACCAGGTTAGCATTCCTGGGAGACTCTCACTTTTGTGGTACCGTCCACATGCCAGCTGGTCAAGTTGGAACAGTCGAAGACTCCACGGTCACCCTCAAGGAAAGGCAGGGACAGTCCATGACATTTTCCGCCATCCAGGGTGGCTTTCATAGTTGCAGGGCTGACACACAGCGCCCTGGTGTGTGAAGAGAATGATATGGCAAGGACCGATAGGGTTTCTGGACAAATCTCAAAACTTAGCGTGAAGACAACAAGAATTTTTAATCACATGGCATTTGGAACGATTAGCAGTATGACTTTTCGCTGGCTGTTGAACGAGGGGACAGAGTGGGTGTGGGAATGTCCTGAGTGCAGTGATGTCGTGTCTTAACTCAACTCAACTGTAAATTCCCGTCAAGTCAGGTGTACATCGTGTCTCCTATTTTATAGTCCTATATAGACGTAACTTGTCGGAGAAGTGTAGGTGTCCGATATACCTAGTGATCGATGAGTTGTTTAACATGCTCTAATTCGATATTTTGCTGGGGAAATGACGCTTGGGCACGTGCCCAAACCAATTCTAACTGGATGCGGTCCTGGGGCTATCTTGAAGCAATCAACCAAACTAGGTCATAATCAACTCTCGATATTTGAGCTCATATCACCCTTAACCAACCAAACATCAGGCATAAACCACACCCCACATATGAACTCACATCATTCTTAATCAAAAAACATAAGACATAAACAAAACACTCCACATATGAACTCACATCATCCTTAATCAACCAAACATAAGACATTAAACAAAAGACTCCACATATGAACTCACATCATTCTTAACCAACCAAACATTAGACATACACAAAACACCCCACATAGGAACTCACATCATTCTTAATCAACCAAACATAAGACATAAACAAACCACTCCACACATGAACTCACATCATTCTTAATCAAACAAACATAAGACATAAAAAAAACACTCCACATATGAACTCACATCATTCTTAACCAAACAAACATTAGACATACACAAAACACTCCACATATAAATTCACAACATTCTTAATCAAACAAACATAAACGACTCTGCACATATGAGATCACATAATTCTTAATCAATCAAACATCAGGTATAATCGACACACAACACATAAACTATCATCACCTTTAAGATGTCCTTTCAAAGACAAATGGAGGCTTATTTGGCTGAGCGGTTACAATTTCTGTTGCGGACTCAGAAAATATTTGGTTCGAATCCCTGCACAGAGCTTTGAACGTACCCACTGGAGTCTAGCGATATCGCACGTCCCTCTGACCTCTTGGGTAATGAAATTTGATGTCTAACCCTTTCCAATAAAGGTGAAAAACAGAAGGCCAGGGGTACACGTAGTGCACATTAAAGTTTTCACGATAGTTGTAAATCGCAAAGACTTAAATCTAAAGCCACTGTCCTGACATATTGTTAGGAAAGTAAACTTACCCACGCGTGTAGAGATCTCGACACCTAGGATGAAATCTGTCTATCGAGAGCAAACTTTACATAAATTCAAGCCGAAGTCTGTCACACTGACCCATAAGGTAATAACTGGGTGTAAATCATTACCTTCGTAAAAGTAGCGAAGACGAAATCCTGACGAAAGCGACTTGTGATAAATGATGCACAACAAACACAACTGTGGTAAACACAGTTAAAGAGACTGGAAAACTGGACACCTCAACACCTAAGCAGAGCAGAGCAATTGTGTGTAAGTGTCAGTCAGAAATTCGTGTCAAAGGCCGAGTCTAAAACCCACCAATATAGATACGAAAGTTAAGGGGAAACCATCACATTGTTTTTCTAAAGAATGCGTCTATGAGCAGGTCACAAATCCGGAATGGAGCTATTTGTAATTATCAGAAGCGCTATACCAGTCATTGAGCTGAATAACCAGACACTACACGACATGGCATCGCGCGATGTGAAATCACATAACATGACATCTCAAGAAAAGAAAGACAGTCTCTACTCTCTACGGCTTCAAACTCATCTACTCGCATAAGTGCAGCGGTGCAGCCGTGCAGTGACGCATCAGAGCGGTGGCCCGGTACTTTTGTGAGTAACCACGGCGCGCCCTGTCTTTTAAAATAACAGTAACCATTTAGTTTTTAACAGATTCAGTGCCAACGGAAATGTAGGTTTTGACAAAACAAAAGTGGATGACTGAAAATGGGAAGTAGGGGAGTGTCACACAGTTATGACTTAAAATTTGTTTAAATGTTGCATTACATATCAAATTAAAGGTGGTTATAAAGGGAAAACTACTGAATTGATATTTAAACTATGTTTTAATGTATGAGCCCATGGCAATTTCTGGAAGTTTTAATAAGACATTTATCATCCCATGGCAATTAATCAGTTAAATAGGCTTTTTGAAATATGAAAGTGGTGTGTGTCTGGCCAATACCAAACCTGACGTAGAACAATGCCACCATTGTTGCACAGCCATAATATAATACTCATTCTTTTGGGAGACACTTGAGACGGAAGGAGCTGCAGTTGCATGGTGGCTATAGTATGTTCCGATTTGAATGCCTTCATTCACGATCAATTATTTTGAAAACTGTCTGTTGCATCGTTATGAAATTTGTCCAGCCGTCTTATATTTACCCCCACCCAAGGAATATGTCTTTGATAGGTCCAAAAACAACTTAAATCATCAAAAGCGGCGACATTCCTTTGATGTTTTGCTGAACAACTAGTGATTTCTCGCTAACAAAGATAAGTTTACAGTAATTGGAGACCTGCCAATTCAGATGACACACAAAGGCGTATCCGGATTCGTATGGGAGTGGGTGCAATGAAAGAAGTAGCTTAAATTCGACAGGGTCGGCTGTATTGCACCGGGTTTTTATCCCATATGGCTCAGTTTCTTTCCGCAGCGTGGAAAGCGTCGCACAAAGCACGAACTCCTTAGTTCCAGCGACGACCCTCGGGAGTCTCCGAAAAAATGCACTCGTGAAATGAAGGACGCGGCCCGGAATCGAACATACAACCTTCAAAGCCCGAGTCAGACAGCTTGACCACTTCACCACGGAGAATCCCGAGAGGGGTGCAATGTGTAATATTAGTAAAGACAGAGAATTTACAGAGGCACGGGGTAAAAAAAATTTGTAAATTAACAGGAAAGTAGAAGGACTATATTTCTTACCTTATTTTTAATTTCCTTCTTGTTTCTTCAGCTGATGCTGATGCTGTAATGTTTAGGGCCTGCAATTCGTCTGAATAGTTGGAGAAAAATATCCCAGTAAGTGTGTACGTAGATTAAGGTCTGCGATCTGCTCAGACCTTAATCTGTGTCGGACGATTCCAGTAGGTTGATGATTGCTCTCGGTTGCATAAAATTCAATCCATCCTTTCTCCAATAGTCCTCTTCCTCTTTCAACACATGGTCCTCACATTTTTTCCAGTAACTTTTATCAATATTTAATAGCGCGGACAGACAGACAGACAGACAGACAGAAAGGTAGGTAGGTAAGTAGGCAGAAAGGTCGGTCGGTCGGCCGGTGGGTTGGCCGGTCGGTGGGTCGGCCGGTCGGTGGGTCGGTCGGTGGGTCGGTGGGTCGGTCGGTCGGTCGGTCGGTAGGACCGACCGACCGACCGACCGACCGACCGACCCACCCACCCACCCACCCACCGACCGACCGACCGACCGACCGACCGACCGACCGACCGACCGACCGACCGACCGACCGACCGACCGACCGACCGACCGACCGACCGACCGACCGACCGGACGATAGATAGATAGATAGATAGATAGATAGATAGATAGATAGATAGATAGATAGATAGATAGATAGATAGATAGATAGATAGATAGATAGATAGATAGATAGATAGATAGATAGATAGATAGATAGATAGATAGATAGATAGATAGATAGATAGATAGATAGATAGATAGATAGATAGATAGATAGATAGATAGATAGATAGATAGATAGATAGATAGATAGATAGATAGATAGATAGATAGATAGATAGATAGATAGATAGATAGATAGATAGATAGATAGATAGATAGATAGATAGATAGATAGATAGATAGATAGATAGATAGATAGATAGATAGATAGATAGATAGATAGATAGATAGATAGATAGATAGATAGATAGATAGATAGATAGATAGATAGATAGATAGATTCCCGCCAGAAGCCGGGCCTTGTCAGTTAGTTTATTTATATAATCACGTTTCATGAAAAAAAAAACATTTGGAGACACCTCTGAACAATCCTGAATTACTCCCGTGTGTTGCCGGGGCCCATAAGGGAAGCAAAGAATAGCAACACTGTAGCCTACCACGCATGTCGTAAGAGGCGACTAAGGGGGCTTGATGGTTCCGTCGACCTGCTACTGAGTGAGTGCGTGGCGCGACACTGTGCGCTGTGAGTTTCGTGTGAAGTGCTTTTGAATCTGCCCGAGGTCTTTTGGAACTTGACTGCATGTTCGGAGCGATGGCAGATGGATATGTCCCAGAGTTGACCGGTTTTTGCCTTATGCAGAAATGCGTGGCTGCTGGGCTTCTGGTTGACTGGCACTACCATCGACGATGAACTGTATTTCACGGACTGTGGGTGAACACCTAGGAAACATCCAGATGGGAAAATGACTGCCGATTCCATCAGAAATGAACTGGGTGTTTTGTGGGGGACTATTGTGTTGACATTCTGGTGGCAGCATTATGCACAGTGTATCTGTGCGGGCTGTTGTTTGTCGAGACTCCAGTCTTTTCCACTTTTCACATTGGGCAGTGGGAAGCAATTTGTGTGATATTCACTGGCACAGGAACGGAGCATAATGGGGACGACCCGTTGCTGTGAAGTTGGAACTGCGACTAACTAACTAACTAACTAACTAACTCTGAACAATCCCATTTAACTTCGCGCTGTTTGTTTCAAAACGAAAATCACGTGAACATTAAAAAAAAAATGCGGGAATATGTCTTGGTGAAGCTGTAATACTGTTAAAATGATGGACGTAATCTCTAAGTCGTAATTTATATACCGCATATAAACTAACTTTGAAATCTGCTGTAAAATCTCCAGAACAAAAAACATTTTTGTTGGGTGGACATAATGATAAGGTTATATACTAAATCTCATCATTTTCCCTCAGTTGGTTACTGAGATATTGAATTTTATATTGAGGCAACAAAACAAAAAAAAACAAAAAAACACTATAAACGCTTGTCTGCTGGCCCAGAGATCGTGGGCGCACAATTGAATCCTGTCGGATTTTAAGAAGTGACCCGGGCTTCTAGGTTGACCCAGCCTAGGTGGGTATTAGGATATGACTTGGGATATTGACCACATCACCGGTAGAGAATCGATTGATGTATGTGCATATGTGTCTAGAACCATATGACCAATATAGCTTAAGCCGTTTAAAATGATCCTTTGCTTTCTTACTTGAGACGAAAGTATGCTACCGCACTGTCTTCTATGTGTCTGTCAAAACTGTCTTACTTGAGACGAAAGTATGCTACCGCACTTTCTTCAGTGTGTCTGTCAAAACTGTCTTACTTGAGACGAAAGTATGCTACCGCACTGTCTTCTATGTGTCTGTCAAAACTTTCTTACTTGAGACGAAAGTATGCTACCGCACTTTCTTCAGTGTGTCTGTCAAAACTGTCTTACTTGAGACGAAAGTATGCTACCGCACTGTCTTCTATGTGTCTGTCAAAACTTTCTTACTTGAGACGAAAGTATGCTACCGCACTTTCTTCAGTGTGTCTGTCAAAACTGTCTTACTTGAGACGAAAGTATGCTACCGCACTTTCTTCAGTGTGTCTGTCAAAACTGTCTTACTTGAGACGAAAGTATGCTACCGCACTTTCTTCAGTGTGTCTGTCAAAACTGTCTTACTTGAGACGAAAGTATGCTACCGCACTTTCTTCAGTGTGTCTGTCAAAACTGTCTTACTTGAGACGAAAGTATGCTACCGCACTTTCTTCAGTGTGTCTGTCAAAACTGTCTTACTTGAGACGAAAGTATGTTACCGCACTTTCTTCAGTGTGTCTGTCAAAACAGAGTATAAACAATAAAGATAACAGTTAAAAGTTTGTTGCATAACCTTTACAGTACATCAGTCAACCCCAGCATTTTTGGCTGTTTGTTATTTCTTGACAAGTTTACATTCAGTAGTTTGCTATTGCTTGTTAAACGACCCTTACTCATACCACTTTGTGGAAACCAACGCAAGGCGGTCTGCTGCCATATCGCCCGAATCTGTGTTTAGAACGTGGTATGCGGGTTTACGAATTGCATTTGTAACACCTACGCCACAGAGCCGGAGATACTACACTATACAACTACAAATGATGATTACCATCAAAATCATGCCAACAACTATGACACGATATTATGTAGTAAACATCGTTACCTCGTTACTTCTAGTATTTCATGACACAGTAAATCAGTTTATAAATTGCCTAGGTATCAATTAATTTACGACTATACCCGTGCATACATATTTTCTAAGACTTTACTGGTTAACAGAAGCGACGTCACGGCACTCAGGAAAAGCCAATAAACCCTCAGTCTTCTTTAATGTATACTGAAGTGTATAGTTACCAACTACCATCTGCTCCTCTCAGTTGGACAAACATATTTCCCGGCCATGTAATCAGCATGTAGCACTATTTCCACTATACACGTTATTCTCTTATGATATGTCATCGCTTACATTTCCATTATACACTTTATACTCTTTTGATATGTCATCGCATAATAGTAGAGTGTATCATTACATCTAAGTCTTCTTTTGTTCGCTTCCACAAATGAAGATCTGTCCACGAGAATGCTGCGTAATAAAGGTGCTGTAGAAACTAAAACACACACACGCTGACACACGTAAACAGCTCTTTCCTAACTTGCAGTAGACAGATGGAAGATGTAGGTTTGAACTCTCATTGGTGTTCACATCGTCCTAGCCATGAAACGGATTTGCCTGTGTCGAAATAAATTTGATGTACAGATGTTTCTCCAGACACACACACACACACACACGCACATGCACACGCACACATGCACACACACACACACACACACACACAGAGTACAGTCGAGCAGTATCACGCTGCAAAAGGACACCTTTACTTAAAAGTCCACGTCGTTTGGGTTTGATTGCGGGTCGAAACTTCCTACTCCACTCATACACTTGCTGGACTGACAAGCTAGCATCACCATACTGGACCTTCATTCGCCGAATAATTTCTAAAGGTTTCATCCCATCACTGAATTTAAAAAAAAAACAAAAAAAAAAAAACGATAACGGACCGGTACATGTCAAAAGTGGGGCGGCCATCTTTAAACTGTCACCGTGTTCGCCTGCAACGTCATGTCACGCGCATAACACTCTTAACATCCTTAACAACACTTTTGACAGGTTACAAGACAATAACATGGCTATTGTAATTTATATCACACTTTTAAAGTTTTCATTTGAAGCCCCCTTGTATATATGAGCATCGTTTCCCAGAGACCACAGTTTGAGAACCACGGTTAGGAGTTGACACGCTAAGTATACTTTAGGCTTCAAGAGGTTTATACTCAAGTCTGCGAAGTTCTATATCAAGAAATCCCTTTGTTCCTCCAGCAACAATTTGAATTAATACTATTTCTCGAGTTTTGGCAACCAGAAGGCCAATCGTATTGTGCCTTGGAATGTCTCAGTCGCATGTGCCTGTCGATGACCAGGCGATTTATTGTAGATCACGGTCCAGTGATATTTCTTTCAAGAACGCTAACCCAGTACAACCAGTGTCCCGTCTAAACATGTTTAGCTTGGTGGTAATTAAATGTCCTTAGCCCACGGCCGTCTGAAAGTTCCTCCCTTGCCCTATTTTCCCCCTAAGTGACCTTGCCTAGCTTTGTTTGTCTGCATAAACCGTTAAACCGTTCAATATAACCCATAAATGTAAACTGTCTATCATGTAACGGTGGAATTTATGGTCCACACGAAATGTCGTCACATGCTGAATGCTGGATGTATAAAAAGGGAAAACAGTGTTCGGTTTAAATATTACTAGATGCCAATAGAAGTCTTTATATCATTCGTTGGTGAACCGTGTGTGTGTGTGTGTGTGTGTGTGTGTGTGTGTGTGTGTGTGTGTGTGTGTGTGTGTGTGTGTGTGTGTGAATGAATTGAACCTGATATTTAAAAAGGTAGGTCAGTAGGCGGTTAAAAAGAAAGACAAATGGACTGACAGACAAGAGGGGTGACAGACATACAGGCTAGAATTAATGCTAGACAGACAGGTCGGAAGGCAGGTAGGTGGGTAGGTAGATAGGTAGGTAGCTGGGTGGATGGATGGAAAGATGAATGGATGGATGGATGCATTTTTGGTATTTCTATACTCAACGACACGCATACTCCCTCTCTCTCGGATACATACACAAATATGGCATTGGAAAACGTCGTGGTCACTAGAAAGATCAGCGGTAGAAAACAGGGGGATACGGAGAGAAATAATGTTGAATGACCTCAGACCGTGATATAGAAGAATATTATCTCTAGAACTGATCCAGAACACCAAGGACCGAGATCTGTGCAGATACATGACCGCCCACGTCATTTGGCAGGGCACGCAATGATGATGATGATGATGTTCATACAACACACGATACTCTCGGCCTAGCATACAGCAGCACACTTCAAGTCATAATGGCGGGGAGATCAGAGGGCTGATTTCCAAGAGCCGACTTCCGGTGGCATGAATACAGCGCTTTGACTTTGAACTGGTCAACTGCGCAGAAACAGGCCAGCCGCTCGGGACAAACCACGGCAGTATTCACAATATTATCACAATAACAACACACGAATAACAAAAGAAGCAACATATTACAAGAGGCAACATTGCTGATGTAGACACATTTTAAAGCTAACAGAAGAGGGAGAAAAAAATAACACACATGAGTAATGCTCGTCTGTATGAGAAATTGTTTACCGGTTGTGTTGTGGACATTTAAGGCGCTAACGGTTGATTCCCGAATTGGTTTTATATACTAACTTCAACGACGTTTACTTTGAAGTGATTGTTCAAACCTTTCATGATAAAGTGTAATAGTATTCACGTTAAGGAAATTAGTTGATACTTTTGTACAACCGCTTACCAGATATTTAAAGCTAGTTTATTTAATTGGCAATACGTTGATGTCATTCGAGTGCCAGCTTTCTCAACCACTTGGGCCTTATTAGAGGTAAAGATTCGTGGTGATATTTCGCTCACTTTTATGGTAAAATTGTGGATATGGAAAGAACAGTTTTGCCGCTGGTAGGAGTTCTTATACTGACGGTCGTCACTTTGTTCCGTGTAGGCGATTCGAGTAAGTTTTTGTGTTGATCAGTTTCATGTTATGTGGTATTTTCAATGCCGAGTAGTGAATTATATAATGTTTGATATTTGATTTATTCGTTTATCAATATGTTTAGTGTGAGTGATTTATTTTGTCAAGAGATTTGTGTCAGTCTGTGGTTCATTTTAATGTATGTAACAAATTATATGCCAAAGAGGTTTTATTGTGTGACAAAATATTTCTCTTTCAGTGATTTATTTTGTTTCAAGTTATGTGTCAGTGATTTGTTTCGTTACAAATTTTGTGGTAACCATCGGTGTATGTTATCTCAAGTTGTGCTTTATTCAGTGATTTATATTCTCGATCACCGCGTGTCGGTTACGTCAAGTTTTGGGTTCATACTTATCGGAGCGGAACCGTCGTAGCGCAGCTGCTAGCACGCCTGACTGTTAGCCTGGAGTACATGTGTTCGAATTCCCATTGAAGCGGGGATATTATTTTAGAAGACCTGGGCTTCCAACTCGACCCAACCTAAAACGGATACCAGGAAGTGGTTTGGGAAGCAAACGCGGCTGTCGGGACACTGACCACCCACCAGTTGAGTACCGACTGGTGTATATAAATATTCCACTAGCACCATATACTAGAGATTGTGAGAATTGTATGCATTTTTTGCCCTGGTCACGCGGTGGTGCGGGGGAATGAACAGGCTGATAGGCTGGCAGGGAATGCACCTCTTGGTCGTAGATTACCTTTGAACAAGGGAGAGGTGGTCGAGCGCTTGTGGGACCAGGTGGAGAAGGCGGGGGTACAGATTGAGAACCCGTATGTGGAAAGGATGAGATTGTGAGCGGGGGAGGGGGGGGGAGGGCTGGGGTTCTGTAAGAATATCAACACTGAGAGGGAAAACCAGGAGAACTTTTAATCAGATAACGATGGGAACTATTAGTAGTATGACTCTTCGCTGGTTGTTGAACGAGGGGACGGAGCACGTATGGGAATATCCTGAGTGCAGCGATATCAGTTCTTAGCTCAACTCAACCAATCCAGATAAGACTACAGACGGGAGAAAATGTCCTTTACTTATCTACTAACAGAATCGATTGTGGTTTAGTGGTTGGTATTCTTGGCAACCAGTGTGTTGGTCGTGGGTTCAAAGCCCAGTGGTGGCATATTTGTCTTCCGACTACTATTAATCTCTGGTCGACATAATCTTATAAAATGGGCACTAAAGGTGTTTCTTGACAGGAAAGACGAAAGCGGGCAGGTTGGGTTATTCCAGTCTCCCATTGCCGTGACGTAATATGTGTGAGCAGTTTCGTGCCTCTACATGAATATCCACTATGGAATTCGGATGACACGTTCTGATTATAAGAACACTTGGCTGTTATTTGGAATTCCCTTCCTGGCGGATGTTTATGATTGACCTTGGCTACTAGTTCTAACCTAAAATGAGTTTCCATTGAATATTTTGGGCAGTGACAGCGGCCTTGATGATACTGACCGCATCAGCCTTGTAGCGATGATTGGTCTATACAAATATATGGCTAACACTAAATGTTCAATACTCCTGAAATGATTGAGTGTCGAACAAAACGTACATTTGGACCAAACAAGGGACACAATCAAATGAACAAGTATTCTAATGTAAATTTCTTTTCACGGAGCATTAAAAGTGCGGAAGATGCCTCGAAACAAAACAAATAAACAAGATAACCGTAGTATGGCGATATATCGTACTTCTGTCCAAATGTGAGGCCACATTTGGCGATATACAATCCTTCGGTACTAAATCAATTAAGGCCCGTAGAATTGTCATTTATTTTCACTTCTGTTTCTGCTCATCTCCCAAAGGGGCATAAACCCTCAACCAACCCCCGCCATGCCGACCTGTCTGTTGCTGTTCCCTGCAGATCCCACCGTGATCCTCAATATTATCCATGTCTGTAATTCTCTTCTCTGTGTGTTTTTAGGTCTCGCGATATTTCGTTTGCTTTGTGGGTTCCAGACAAGGAAGTGTCTTTTCCCTACTTCCTGGTTCACTAGAATTTGTTTAGTTCTTTCCATAAATTCTACATTGGAAATTCTTTCAAACCATTTTATTCCCACTGTTTTGCGCAGGCACCAATTAGTGAATATTTGTAGTTCATTACTTTCACTTACCCAACCATCATTACTACTGCAGGTGTGTATGAACACCTAGAGAGTTTATTTACGACTGTATAGGCAATAGGTGGCCATATCTCGGAAACTGAAATAATTTCACATAATTTCGCCATTTTAAACGTAAGAATGGCTTAGAAAGAACAGTAAAGGGAAATGTGGTTCCTAGAATATGGGCAGCGGTTGACCGATCGGACGGTGGTCACAGAACATTAAATACTGTCTTGGGCATGAAAATGAAAATGCATGGGGGGAGGGGGATCTTTCTGACGTGCAGTGCTGAGAGCAAGGTTTAGCAAAAGGCTTGATACTTGATCATGATGAGGTAGCCATACATATATATATATATATATATATATATATATATATATATATATATATATATATATATATATATATATATATATATATATATATATATATCATGTGCCATGCCGGAAATCATGGATGGCTCAGGCGGAGAATACGATCAGACAGGTGTGTCCCTTGGGGAACATTAGGCTAGGTGAGGAGTGGGTCAGAGTGCCAACGGAGCAGTCAGACTTGTGCAGAGTTATAATCACATTGAGCCGGGAGTGCAGGGAGTGGCCAGCAGGAGCCACGGAAGTGGAAATAAAGCAACTAATTCAGGATAATGCTCGCCCGGGTGATGTGATTATCTACACAGATGGTTCGGTGTTGAGAGGTAGTAGAAGTGCCTGGGGTTTCTTGGCAAAGGTTAATGGTCGACGTTTGGTGCAGGAGAGCCTGGCATATGATACCACAACATCTAGCTTAAGAATGGAGGTGGAGGCAGTCAGTGCAGCTTTCCGCTGGATGGAGAATACAATACACACACACACATCGTGATTGTAACTGACTCAGAAAGCATGCTGAATAGGGTGAGGACAGGCACGCTTCGTGCCGAGTGGCTTGCTTCACTTCGGAAGTCACGGGTGACAAGCATCGTCTGGATCTTTTCTTCGGAGCATGCTGGTGTGCTGGGGAATGAACAGGCAGACAGATTGGCTGGCTCTGCAAAACTTGGTGGAGTATTGATGCATGATAAGGCAGACGTGGTTGCGGCCTTGTGGGAGCACGTGTACACCTCGGAGGAGCAAATGGATCACCGTGGTCTGGTAAGAATGAGACAGCGTGGAGTGACGAGGGGATCTGGCCGATGCTCGACGCTTAGAGGAAAGGTGAGACGCACATATAATCAGATTGTTACTGGTACTATTGGGGTTGGAACTTTTCGCTAGCTTCTGAGGATGGGGACGGAGCGCTTATGGGAATGCCCCGAATGCTGTGATGTCGGTTCCTAAATCAATCAGTCAATCAATCAATCAATCAATCAATACGTGTTACTCTTGTACTCTTTCACCAGACATAGCTTTTCCAGCCATGAGCTGTTTCCCCATACATGATGATGATTGTGAGGTGGCCACACATATAAATATTGTGACTTTTATGTTTCCCACACAAAGATACAAAGTTACAAAGATAGTTTAGTTTTAGTTTTAGTCGTTGGATCAACATCACGGCACACGGTTTAACCCATAAGTGCTCCGTTTTTCCCCCTAACTCAAACCGGAGTTTGGAGAAACTCAGCTCAATGCACGAACTCCGTTGCTTCGGCGAAGATCCTGAAATGCTTTGGGTAAATTTTTAACTCGAAATTTTGCCCGGGCAGCGCCGTTAGGCTACTCTTTTTCGATTTCCAACTGCCAAGGGATTTTTTACGTGCGCAACAATACACACGGGCGTCCGATCTCACTACCCAGAGACCAAGGGAAATTACTGGAAGTCCAGGTGGATTTTTTAAATAAATCCGGGGCCTGAACCCGGGACCTCCAGCACTCGAGGCGGACACCATACCTCGAGACCACTCAGCCCCCTTAAAAAAGATATACAGATAAAGAGATGCAAACAGAAAAAATATAAACATACAAAGATATAAAAATAAATCATATACACATATACATAATGCACAGATACAAAGATACACAGATACAAACACGCACAGATTTTACATACAAAGATACACGGATGACAGATACTAAGGTACACAGATACAAAGATACATAGATAACAGATACAAAATTGCACAAATACAAAGAACCACAGATAGATAAACATTTTTTTTTTTTAAATTCGCATATCCTTTTACAGGACATCGCTGCCAACAGCAGCATCTTTCAGCTGTCTGTTGATTTATTGGCAAGATTACGCTCAGTAGTTTGCCATTGCTTTCTGAGCGGCCCGCTCAGTTATCCCGCAAGTCATCAGCGGGGAACGAACCGCTCCCAGTTCTCGTCCGCTACGAGACTCTGCGTGATTAACGGGATTACGGAGAAAGTGGTGTAACCCCTCGGCCAGAGAGACCGGCAGATAAACATATACACATCTAAAACGTTGCAAAGATATACGGATACAAAGATACACATATACAAAGATATACAGACACAAAGATTCACAGATAGCAGACAAATACACAGATATTAGATACAAATTTACAAAGACACATAGATAATAGAAACAAAGTTGCACATATACAACGATACACGGACAGATAACAAGATACATAGATACAAAGTTGTGCAGATACACAGATACAAAGATACACCCAAAGACAACATATATACATATAACAGACACAATGATACACAAATACAAACAATAAATAACAGGTACAAAGATACACAAATACATAATACACAAGTATTAAGATACACAGATAACCTATACAAAAATACAAAGATACACATATACACAGATAATCTATAGACAGATAATCTATACAAATATACACAGATAACCTATACACAGATATACAGACATAAAGATTACATATACAAAGATACACGTGTAAACAGATACACAAATACAAGGGTAACCTATACACAGATACATATATACAAAGATACACATACACAAAGATAACCAATACACAGGTACATATGTATACAAATACACATTCACAAATAACACCTATACTAAGATACACAGGTAAAAAGATAACCTACACAAAGATATACAGATACAAAGATACTTTTACAAAGATACACATATACAATGATAACCTATACAAAGACACACAGATACACATGCCTCAAATCACAGATTCAATGATACACTGATACTAAGATACACAAGTATTTAGATACACAGATAACCTCTACAAATCTACACAGATAAACTATACAAAGATATACAGACACAAATATAACCTATACAAAGACACACAGATAACCTATACAAAGATAAACAGATACGTAGATAACCTATACAAAGATACACAGACACAAAGATAACATATACACTGATACACAGATACAAAGAAGGAGTATCTATTGCCGACAAGGCTAGTGAAATATCCCGAGAAATAAATTTACATATAATGACTGGCATTCATTGAGGTAAAAGGACGACGTGGGGATCAAGTGACACATTAGATAATATCACGGTCACCTAGCCGTCTTCACAGACAATAGTTATTGTGCTGATTATATCAAGGTCACCTAGCGTCTTGACAGACAATAGTTATTGTGCTTTACATAAAGGCATAATAATCTCTCCATAACACAACGCCTGGGCTGAATTGTAGAGACCATGTGTTGCACATGCAGCCGGATCTCTCTCTTAGCCTGCCTAGTTTACTCCGGAGGAAAGGTGACACCAATACCTCTGGAACAAGACAAGCTGCATAAGTTGCCGGATCAGCAAAGATGATTCAATGCCAAGCAAAACTAAGTTTGGACGAAACTCTCATCTCATCATCTCATCATGTTCCTCTTGTACCTTGCGGTGTCGAGGTGAAGTATAAACTTCGTGAGAGTGCCCGGTTATGGGCTTCGTATATCGACATTCCCATGGATTCTGTTATTCCCTCCGTCCAGCGTTTACGTGGTCGGCCTCTTCCTCTGTTTCCATCTGGTCTGTACGTCATTGCCTGTTGTGGCATGCTGTTGACTGGTAGCCTACTTGCATGGCCAAACCATTTGACTTGCTGCTTTCTAATAAAATCTAGAGCAGCTTTAACCCCCACTTTAGTCCTGATTTCTTCATTTCTGATCTTATCTCTTCTTGATACGTTGAGTATTCTTCTCAGGAACCTCATTTCTGTTGTTGTGATTTTTCTTTTCTCTTTTTCTGTCATTGTCCAGGTTTGGCATTGGTAGCACAGAGTTGGTAGGAAGATTGTGTTGTAAAGTGCTTTCTTAGTAGTTATTGATACATGTTTGTTCTTTAGTATTGGTGCCATTTGTCCAATGAGTTGATTTGCCTTATTGCACCTATTTTCGATCTCGTCTTCTGATCTGCCATTTGATGATATTATACTTCCTAGGTACTTGAAGCTCTTTACTTGTTTCAAGGGATGTTCGTTTAGGTGAATTGTTGCTGTTTGTTCTTCTTTAGTTATAGTCATTACCTCTGTTTTGCTTGTGCTAATTTTCATGTTATGTTCCCTACACATTTCGTTTAGACTATTCATGTGGTCTTGTAATTCAGCTTCTGATTTTGCTATTAGTGCTTGGTCGTCCGCAAACAGGAGTTCTCTAATGGTTAGATTTGCAGATGGTTCTTCTTCTGTGTTCTCGTCATGCGGTATTCTTGCTGTCTCTGCTTGGCTGGTTTCTTTACATATGTTGTCTATATATGTTATGAACAAGAGAGGGGACAGGACACAACCTTGTCGTACTCCAGATCTTATGGTGAAGGGTTCTGAGTGTCCTCCAGTTGCTCTCACTATGCATTCACTGTTGTCGTATAAACTTCTACATGGTACACAAACAAGTGAACAGATATTATAAAGTCAATTTACCTTCACTGAGCATTGAAATTGCGGAAAATACCAAGAAACAAAACAGATAACACGATGTATGCCGATATATCGTCCTTCTGTAAAGATGGAAGGTTACATTTGGCGATATATCGTCCTTCTGTAAAGATGGAAGTTTACATTTGGCGATATATCGTCCTTCTGTAAAGATGGAAGGTTACATTTGGCGATATATCGTCCCTCTGTAAAGATGAAAGGTTACATTTGGCGATATATCGTCCTTCTGTAAAGATGGAAGTTTACATTTGGCGATATATCGTCTTTCTGTAAAGATGGAAGTTTACATTTGGCGATATATCGTCCCTCTGTAAAGATGAAAGGTTACATTTGGCGATATATCGTCCTTCTGTAAAAATGGGAGGTCACATTTAGCGATATATTATCCATTAGCACTGAATCAGTTAGGTAAAGTCGGTAAAAGACCCTTTAACGTGCTTTACAGTGTAACGGATATATAGTTCAAGATCAAATTTGTATACACCAGTCGGCACTCTATTGGTGGTGTGGTTAATACCACGTCGTCCGCCTTCCCTTGCAAACTATTTCCTGGTACCGATTTTAGTCTGGATCGATCTGGAAACTCAGGTCACATATAAACATCCGCCTCGACGCGAACTCGAACCAATAACCACGAGGCCGGCAGGCGAGCCTTTAGCTGCGGCTCTCATAATCTCTTATTGACTATTATTTATGGTTACCAGTCACTGTGTCGTGTTAGATTGCGCATATTATGTTTAGTCTGAGCATACTACAGAAATCTGACCACATATTTATGGTTTATAAGGTGTGTGTATTTGTGAGAGTATGTCAGGCCTTAGTCAGATATGACTGAGCTACCATATGATAGTGCCGGTCTCTCTGGCTCAGGGGTTACAACACTTTCTCCGTAATCCCGTTTATCACGCAGAGTCTCGTAGCTGGAGAGAACTGGGAGTGGTTCGTCCCCCGCTGGTGACTTGCGGGATAACTGAGCCGGCCGCTCAGAAAGCAATGGCAAACTACTGAGCGTAATCTTGCCAAGAAATCAACAGACAGCTGAAAGATTCTGCTGTTGACAGCGATGTCCTGTAAAGGATATGAAAAAAAAAAAAAAAAACCATATGATAGTAGACGGTACTACCTGCTTTCTGTTAGAGCCGAATGTTGGCGGCGCTTACCAAACCCGACACACCATATTATTATTATACTAACGGTTTTGGACGGAGGGGTGCAATTGGGAGGGTACAAGCTTTACCCAAGTGCAAGGAAATTAAATCTAAGGCTAAATGTCGTGGCAGGGCAGACTAGGCCTTAAGCCTTGGTCGCCAACTGGTCTATGGTGGAAGCTCCGACAGGCAGAGTATTGCTTTGGTGATCCGGCAGCTTTCGCAGCTTGATTTGTTCCATACGAATTGGTGTTACCTTTCCTCTGGAGTAAATTACACAAGCCGAGAGAGAGAGGGGGGGGGGGGAGAAACAGAGAAACAGAGAGAGAGAAAGAGAGAGATCGTGCTGCATGGGCAAAACATGGTCTCTAAATTCAGTCTAGACTTTATGTTATGGAGAGGTATAACTCCATTCTACAAACTATCGTCTGTTATAACGGTGAGGTGCCAGTCATATTTGTGAGAGTAATCATTATCGTCACAATGAGTGCCCTGCAAAGTGGCTTAGGCGTTCATGCATCTCCACAGCTGTTGATGTCAAAGTCAGGGTATCACCCGTGGACATAACAATTAGTCCAGAGCGGGCTAAAGTAATGTTAAATTGTGGAAGTGAAGCGGCTACACGCTCGCCTGTCATACCGGGGTCTTGTATTCGATTGGCATCTGGGCAATTTACAATTTTTTTAAAAAAATGATCTGTGCTCCCAGGTCGACTTGCCTAAAATGGGTACCAGGTATTGCCTTGAGAAGTAAAGGCAGTGGACGTGATACCGACCACATAATACACTGATTGTCATTTGGTGTGTAAAAAGTTTGGTCTCGCTCCGTATGCTCAACGTTTTAATCGTGTGAAAGGGTACCTTTAGAAGTAAAATAGCCGTCTATTACCGAAGGTCTTAAGTTAACCACCAGGACATAAACTGGAAATGATTAATAATCCACAGCTGTGTAGTTAACTAATAAAGTGCCATGGGATGGTTAATGGTCTTAAGTACTCTTAAGTGACTTCTCGTATCAGTCATGAGCTTAAATAATCTTTGAAATGTTGTCCATGCATTATAATACAACATGTCTGCAACCATATTAATAACTCTTAAGTCATAACTATGGCACACCAATACTTCCCATTTTGCGCCATCCGTCTTTACTTGGTCCAAGCCAACTTTTTGCTTGGCACAGAATCAGTTAAAAGTATTAATTGTCTATGATTGGAGGAGTCCAGAAAACTGGCCCTTATTTGGTCTCATGAGGTATAACTGAAATACGTATGATACCACAAACAGTACACACGTTTTGATTGTAACGGACTCATATAGCATGCTGAGAAGGGTGAAAACAGGTGTGCTTCGTGCAGAGTGGCAGGCTTTAATCGAAAATATTAAAGATAGGGAGCATTCTGGTGGATTTGGTGTGGTGAGAAACGAGTAAGCTGGCAAAGTGATTCGATGTGTACCGTTGGGGTGGGTAGTGGTGCAAGTTAAGGCAGACGTGGCCAGGGATCTTTGTGATCATGTGTGTAGTGTGAATGGAAAGAATGGTTCGGCTGGAAGTGACCAGAGGATTTGGCCGACATTCAATACTCCGAGTAAAGTACAGGCACATAATCACACTGCAACTAGTACTATTAATCAGTACTGGAACTCTTCGCTGGCTGTTGAAGATGAGGACATAGCACTTATGGGAATATCCCGAGTGCTGTGATATCGGTTCTTGGCTCAGCTCCATTCAAAGACTATGATACGATGCTTCTTACAGAATGAGCCCGCTGGTTATTGTCGTCACGTAGTTGTGTAAGTAAGCAAGTAATAATAAGCGATCATGTTTTTACGTCTTGAAACTTATTGGGTATAAGATGCAAGTCTATTATTTGTATAGACAAATTGCCGGTCTCTGTGGCCAAAGGCTTAAGAACGAGATTTGTGAGCCGCTTACCACGCGTCGAAACATGGTTTGACTGATTTGGCAGCAGACCGTGTAGCGTTGGGGATTTAACGTGTTAGTATGGGAGCCGGTTGTTCAGAAAGCAATGGCAAACTACTGAACGTATAACTTGCCAAGATATCAACAACAGCTGGTGTTAATGGCGATGTCCTGTAAATAGGATATGGAACCCCCCCCCCCCCCCCCCCCCCCCAAAAAAAAAAAAAAAAAAAAAAAAAAAAAACAAATAAACAACAACAACAACAAAACATCGGTACTCAGTTGATGAAGTGGTCAATATAAATCGGGTGGCCTTTATTTTCCAGAACATTTTCTGGTACCAATTTTACGCTGGTCGATCTAGGACACCAGATACAGTAAAATAATATAATCAATTCCTCGAAGTAATTCGAACACATGAGCACCGGGCGGGCAAGCTAGCGCGCTAGCCACTGGGTTACAACAGCTCTCACTTCCATGCATGTGTTCATTGCCAAATTTGGTAACTGAAAAATTTGAATTATTTCAGTTAATCACGGGACAAATCTAATCTGGGCTCAAACGCCGCAGGTGAAGGTGTACACTGTCTCACGGTTGGTGTCTATACAGGGGGATCCCAATACATGGGTCACCAACAGAAAACCCCAGGTACACAGTTCATGTTCCACGCTTGTCTGTGTTTCTGTTCACAGCTGTCTATGTTTATGTTCACGTCTGTGTTTCTGTTTATGTCCACTCATGTCTCTGTTTCTATTCATGTCTATCTTATGAACATTTCCCCTATCTGAGTGTCTTTTTGTTTCTTTTTATGTCTGTCTATAGACTATAGTTTTGTTTATGCTTGTCCATGTTTCTGTTAATCTCTGTATTTCTGTTCATTATATGTATATATGTGTGTGTTTCTGTTCATGCCTCTGTCTGTTTCTGTTAATTTCTCCCTAGGTCTCTGTTCATATATGTTCCACATCTGTCTGTGTTGTTTTTTAATAGCGTTTCCTTTCATGTCTAGCGGTTTCTATTCACGTCTGTGTGTCTTTGTTTAGATATTCCAATGTTTCTGTTCATACCTTTTCCACCGTTTTCTTTGATGTTTATCTATGTTTCTGTTCAGTTCGTGGCTCTGGGGGAACTACATAATCTAGTGTATACAAGACACTTTGGAGAACCACATCTCAGAGGTCACCATACAGCCATATATTTCCATGTGTAAAGACACATTGGGGTATCATATCACTGGGGAAGCCATATACCTTACCCTTTACAGTATACACACAACTGTCTAGCACCACATCTCTGGGACACTATACTTTACACTTTACACTTTGTGGCACTGTGTCTCTGGGTATTCTCTATACTTTACATTTTACAGCATACACAACATTCTGTGGCACCATGTCTCTGTGGACACTACTTTACACGGTATAATATATACAACACTTGATAGCACCAGTCTCTGTGTATTGTCTATACTTTACACTTTACAGTATATACATCACACTGTGGCACCATGTCTCTGGGGACACTACTTTACACGGTATAATATATACAACACTTGATAGCACCAGTCTCTGTGTATTGTCTATACTTTACACTTTACAGTATATACATCACACTGTGACACCATGACTCTGGGGACACTATACACTTTATAAAATACACAACACGCTGTGACACCATGTCTATGGGACTGCAGTATACACAACACACTGTGGCACCATATCTCTGGGACACTATACACTTTACAGTATACACAACACACTGTGGCACCATGTCTCTGGGGACACTATACACTTTACAGTATACACAACACCCTGGTACCGGTACCATGTCTCTGGGGACACTATACACTTTACAGTATACATAACACCCTAGTACCATGTCTCTGGGTATTGCCTTTATTGTACACTTTAAAATATACACAACATATCATGTTACCATGTCTCTGAGAACACTATTTTACACTTTTAAGTACAGTTGTAGCACCATACTGCTTGGATTATCCTATACTTCTTTAAGCACAAGGTATTCTGGAGCACCATACCATCTGCAGTCATCACACAATGTGGGCTGTAAGGCATTCTTCTGAGTCTTCAGAGCATCTATACCTATGATTGTGAATGTTTTGTCCCGGTATTTCTGTCATCACATTTAACGTTTCCCATTTCTTAGGTGACCTACATAAGTGCGCCACATTTCACCTGGGAGTTCAAGGCTCTAGACTTTCACTGGGAGGACCAGACCCTGTTCTGGAGTGAAAGTATGAACAAGAAAATACAGGTAAATAGTTTTGTCAATAACAAGTGTTTCTTGCTGATTATAATGTGAATCATTTACACAATGAATGGAGATACAGACATAAATAAACTAAAGTGCAAAAAGTACTGAAGTCTTACACAATGGAAAGAGATACTGACAGAAATGTACTAAAGTGCTAAAAGGAAGTGAATGAATCACCAAAAAATGAGAAGTTTATTGTGAGCTTTACTAGAACATGATTACAAGAAACAAAATGGATGTTGCGGCTAAAGCCTTCGTCAGCACAGAACAAACAAACACAAACCGACACACAACTTCACGAGAAACACTACATAAAAATACAAAGGTTACTTATTCGAATCCTGGTTTGGTCGAATGCGCCTTAAGCACTTACCGTTTGATGTGAATGGAAAGAACCGGATGTATGGTTTAAACGGGTCGATGGGCGACAGGGATTGGCTTAGCCAACCGGTGGGAGGGATGGTGGGACGCTCATGTGAACGAACAGTGAAAAGCGGATTAACAGTGAACTATAGCTGGCTCTGTGGCAAAGGTGTAGTACGCACGACCGCATATCGCGTAGGAACACAGCATCAGGCCCTTGGAATGCAGTCCACCATGCATTGGTTTGTATAGAATGGCATGAGTGCCAGTCGCTCAGAAAGCAATGACAAGCCGCCGGAACGCAAACTTGTCAAGAAATTACAAATGGAAAAAGTAATGTTGAGGCTGATTGCTACATCCTGTAAAGGATATGCTACCACGTTTTTCTAGTGGGCTATACGACTTCAGGGATGGAAAAGAGGGGAGGGGGAGGTTGGAAGTTAGATGAAACTATGTTGGACATTGAGGCCGTGAGGGGAGAGTGAACCCAACTGGAAGATGAGACGGTTTTCCAATGTCTTACGATCACGTTTGTGGTATGCGCATGATTTGAGCGTCGTGACCTGTATATCTGTCACACCACAGTGGTCAGAACTGTTAAAGTGTGTGGATACCGGTTTCTGGGCACCACTGTTGATATCAGATAGGTGTTGTCTAAATCTGTCAGCAAGATGTAGACCTGTTTCTCCAGTATATCTCATGTCACAACATGTGCAGATGATCACATAGTTAACGTGATTCGTGCATGAGAAACCCTCACGAATGTGGAAAGTGGTCTTAAGGAATGCCAGACTCTGGGTTTGAAGTGCATGTGGGCAGGTCTTACAACGTGATCAAAAACAAGCCATCGTGCCAGGAAGAGACTGTTGAGGTTGGGGTAAAGGTGCTAAAGTGCTAAAAGTCTTACAAAATAGATGGAGATACTGACAGAAATGTATTAAAGTGCTAAAAGTACTGACGTCTTACACAAGGAATGGAGATACTGACAGAAATGTACTAAAGTGCTGAAAGTACTGAAGTCTTACACAATGGATGGAAATACTGACAGAAATGTACTAAAGTGCTAAATATACTGAAGTCTTACAAAATAGATGAAGGTACAGAAAGAAATGTAATAAAGTGCTAAAAGTACTGACGTCTCACTCAATGGATGGAGATACTGACAGAAATGTACTAAAGTGCTAAAAGTACTGAAGTCTTACGCAAAGGATGGAAATACTGACAGAAATGTACTAAAGTGTTTAAAGTACTGAAGATTTACACAATAGATAGAGATATGACAGAAATGTATTAAAGTGCTAAAAGTACTGTAGTCTTACACAATAGATGGAGATATGACAGAAATGTTCTAAAGTGCTAAAAGTATTGATGTCTTACAGAATGGATGGAAATACTGAGAGAAATGTACTAAAGTGCTAAAAGTACTGAAGTCTAAATACTGACAGAAATGTACTAAAGTGCTAAAAGTACTGAAGATTTACACAATAGATGGAGATATGACAGAAATGTACTAATGTGCTAAAAGTACTGAAGTGTCAAACAATAGATAGAGATACTGGCATAAATGTACTAAAGTGCTAAAAGTACTAAAAACTGTATTACACCATACTTTATGACGTCTGACCTAGTCAGTCTACACATAATGTCAAGCTGCTTGCCGAGAGCATCCTGCAAAGCATGAACTCTGTAGCTCCAGCAATGACCCCAAGATGTCTCAGGGGGAAGGGGGGGGGGGGGGGAGGAGAATAACTTGGAGGATGTGTGTACATGCTGGACAAGTTAAACAGCCTTTGACTGGTGAAAACTGAAGATAGCCAGTCTAGGTATCATCATCATCATCTTCCATATTTTTCCATCAAGTATTGTTGTGAGGAATAAATGACGATGGGCGGTACTGGACAGCATCATTTCGTGTGATTGTACAGTGTCTTTCATGTCGTCAATCCATTTTCTTCTTGGGTGTCCTCTTTTTCTCGTAACAGATATTCTTTGATGTAGGGCCAGTGCTGGTAGTTAAAGATGTTGCATTCTAACAAATGGCCAAACTATTTGATCTTCTGCCTTTTAATAAATGTGACACAAGGTTTTGATCCCACTGTCTGTCTAATAATATCATTTCTTACTCTGTCTCGGATAGTTCATTTGCCAGCGCTAACCAGGTAACATTTGTAAATTAGAAAAGCTTGAGACACTCCACAGTGCTTGATTTGTTCATCTTTATGAGACCATAACAGTTTTGAGCTTTTGTCTCCTGCAGATATCAGGAAGACAGTTCTTTAATTAATTAAAGCCAGTTATATGGAACACTTTATTTGGAACAATTTCTATAGAACACTTTATCTGAAAAAAAGTGTAATCTAGAACTCTGTATTTGGAACACTGTATACTGAGAACTTTATGTGCAACACCTTTTATACAACACTTAATCTGAAAATCTTAAACTGGAACACTTTATATGGAACACTTTATCTTAAAATCTTAATCTGGAACACTTTACATTGAACATTGTGCATGGAACAGTCGGCTCCGTGGCAAAAGGGTTACGGACGCAGTTCATAATCTTGCATACCTGCGTTCAAAACACAACTATGGGCAATTTGGCAGCAGACTGCCAAACGTTCGCTTTTTATGAAGTGGTATGGGTGCCGTCCGTTCAGAAAGCAATGGCAAACTACTGAATGTAAACTTGCCCAGGAATCATGAACATCCAAAACATGCTGGGGTTGACTGCTACATCATGTAAAGGATATGCAACAACTAACTAACATGCAACATTTTATCTGCAGCACTGCTTATGGAATGCTATATATGGAAAACTGTGAATGGAATACTTTATCTGTAACTTTTTATATGGAGCAATTTATATGAGAAACGTAATCTGGAATATACTACATAGAACACTGTAAATGAAACACTTTACCTCCAACACTGCATATGGAATTCTGTCTATGGAACACTACATAAAACACTTTACCTCGACCACTCCATATGGAATGCTGTCTATGGAACACTGTACAGAGCACTTTATCTGGGATAATAAACTGGAACACTTTATATGTAACACCGTAAATGGAACACTTTATCTGGAACAAAGTAACAGCTGCTGAACACTGACATATATCATCATGTGACTGCAGGCAGAAAGCCGAGGGTTCAAGTGCTGTTGTAAAGATGGCAATAACAATATAACTCAGTTATATGTCGGATATTATTTCCACTAAATACTTCATGTGCTAACAATACTAAGCTACATATTGGATATTATTTCCACTGAATCCATCATGTTCCAACAATAGCCAGTACATATTGGATATTATTTCCACTGAATCCATCATGTTCCAACAATAGCCAGTACATGTTGGATATTATTTCCACTGAATCCGTCATGTGTCAACAATAGCCAGTTACATGTTGGATATTAAATTAAAAAGCAAAGGACCCTGTTACATGACTTAAGGCGCATCGGGCATACAGTGATAGACAGTACATTATAGACCAATCAACACTCAGTGTGTGATGTGGTCAGTAGGCCTATCAGGCGAGCTGCTTTTACTTCCCAAGACATTTCTTGGTACCCATTTTAGGCTGGCTCGACCAGGAAGCCTAGGACAATGTTAAACATCTTAATCTGCCTCGATGAGGATCGAACTCGAACTCATGACCTCTGTCATGTTGGGTATTATTTGTACTGGATCCATCAAAACAGTTAGTTGTATGTCTTTTACAGGATGTCGCCGTCAAGCCCAGCAGTATTTGGCTGTTTATGATCTCTTGATTGTTTGTGACTTCTTGGCAGATTTATGTTCAGTAGTTAGCCATTGATTTCTGAATGACCGGCAATTATACCATTTTATAAAAATATGTAAGGTGGTCTGCTGCCAAATTTCCTCCAGCTGTGTTTTGAACAGGTATGCAGGATTACAAATTGTGTCCTTAACCTCTTTGCCACAGTGGTGGCAATCCATCATTTGCTGATAATATCAATGCATTGTGTTTATCAGAGCCTGGTTCTCAATGGTTCTACGGACACCAGGGCTCTGTTTGCTGGGACATCTCCTGAGGTGTATGGGATTGCTGTCGACTGGTTGTCTAGGAATGTTTACTTCACGGATGCCCTCTACAACTGGATCATGATGACATCCTCGAACCCAAACCAACATGCATACAAGATAATAGTACAAGACAAGCTGGACTCACCTCATGGCATTGCCGTGTATCCACAGAAAGGGTGAGATGATGTTGTTGTGTTGTTGATTTCTATGACTTCTGTTATTAATTCCATACGTAATATGGGACATGCAGTTGTGCAGTGGTGTGCATGTTTGTCTGTTGACCCAGTGGTCGTGGATGCAAATTCACATCGAGACAAATTTGTATAAATGTAATATAGGCTTATATAAAGTTTGGGAACATATTGACATATATTCCTTGAGTACCAGTTAAACTATACAAATATCCGGCCATCACCCTATGCTAAATATGCCTAAAGTATGTGCATGGGGGTCCTCTAATTTACATATATAATACTTTATATATATAATACTTTACATATATTATACTTTACATATATAATATTCTCTAATTAAGATAATCTGGCTTTTTACAGTTACATGGTACTGAAAAGTTCTTAGAATCTCAAGAAGCAAGAACAAGAAAAATGATTACATTATACAATATACTTTACATATAATACGTTACATACATACTATTCTCTAAATAAGAGAATCTGGCTTTCTGAAGTTAAATGGTACTGAAAAGTTATTAAAATTGCAGGAAGCAAGGACAAGAAAAATACTTACAATCTACTGTACATATATAATATTCTCTAAATAAGAGAATCTGGCTTTTTGAAGTTACATAGTAGTTATTAGGTCTTAGAATCACAGGAAGTAAGAAGAAGAGAAATACTTACATTATACAAGATGTGAACATTAATTAAAACTGGCTCATTATTAGAATTATGTATTGGATACTGAAATAATTGGCCTGTTGAATGTCACTGTGGTTTGGACAGAACAGTGATGGAAGTCCAGGAAGAAAATGCTTGGGTTGACCAGCATGAAGATGGACACCAGACACTGCAGAGGCCTTGAGCAGTAGTATTCATCTCAGCCTGTAATTTTTTCTCTGTGTGATTTTAGGTTTTATGATATTTCATTTGTCTTGTGGGTTCCAGACAATATAGTGTCTTGTTATAGCTATATGTTATAGTTATACATTATAGTTATATGTTATAGATATGTTTTTTTCCTTTTGGTTTGCATATCCTTTACAGGACATCGCTGTGAACATCAGCATCTTTCAGCTGATTGTTAATTTCTTGGCAAGATTACACTCAGTAGTTTGCCATTGCTTTCTGAGCGACCAGCTTACATACCCTGTAAGTTACCAATGCGGCTAGAACCTCCACCGATTCTTGCGCACGTCACGTTACTCATGAGAGTATACGGGATTACGGGAAAAGTCGTTAACCCCTAGGCCAGGGAGACCGGGGCATCTATAAGCATCAACTAACGTTTTGGCAGGCCATAATGAGAGTGAAGTTCTGCAAATTACCTGCTTCATGATGATAGTGAGCAATATACTATTCTTATCTCTTAAATGATGTTCGGTTTTGCTGCACTATCTTTTCTCTCTAGGCTGTAATTCACTGCTTAAGATGAAGTGTTAATTATATCCATGGTTTTCTAAACAATGTTGACATTCTAAGTGGCAACAAAGTGTAATTACATGATTTTTAACTAGGGCAAAACTAACAGCAAGTAAAACATGCAAATATCAACCCCAAATTCTGGTTTCTAGTGCCTGTAATAGTTAAGAATATGTTGTAATTTATGGAAACAAAAACAAACACATGTAGAAGTCCTAGAAAAGCTTGGAATGAAAAGACAGCTTGTAGAAGTAACAAAGAAAGCGACAAGTCAGAAATAATAGCCACATTAAAATATATAACACTCATATGAAAAGGATACTGGAGAAAATCTTACAGGGCGATCCACAGGGATATGTGGACAACTCTACAGCTGAGCAGAGCACTCACTTACCCAGATTGTCGGAAATGGCTTTCAAAGGCAGAGATAAATAACCCCAGTAAGGATGTGGAAATCAAGGGAAAACCATCACATAATCCTAAAGAAATTCTGCATAGACACATTTCAAAATCAATGAATGACATTGACATTATAGACTAACATAGGACATGCTCATCCAGCCATGAGCCAATGGTGACACTAGCCCTTCAGCATGGAATATCATGTGTTTATTTGATCCATAAAACAAAGGATTGAAGTATGTGGGAAAGCATGAACATCTATACCACTTGATAGAGCACATAATGATGATGATGACCTACAAACAAGAGTATTTATAACATCTGTTGTTCTGGTATATACACATTTTGACTCTAGCCAGTGTCACGGCCTTCAAGCACAATTTTGACATTTTAAAGAAATTTCCGAGAGGAGACTGAAAACTTATGGAAGATATTCAATTCAGTGTTATTATGTAACCAGTGTCTTGTTACATTGTGTATTCAGTGTTACTGTGTACCAGTGTCTTGTTACATTGTGTATTCAGTGTACACTGTGTACAAGTGTCTTGTTACATTGTGTATTCAGTGTATACAGTGTACCAGTGTCTTGTTACATTGTGTATTCAGTGTTTCTGTGCAACCAGTGTCTTGTTACATTGTGTATTCAATGTATTTGTGTAACCACTTATCTGTTGCCCTCATCAGTCATGCAAGTAAAATTCTACTAAAAATCAAAATGGGAAGACTTCGTAAAAAATGGAAGAAGAAATCAACGTGGTTCAAGCTGGATTTAGACAAGGGAGAGGAACAAGAAATCACATACTCAACATGCATTAATAAAAGAGAAGTGCAGAAAATTTAATGTAAACATATTCGCATATTTTGTGGATTATTCAAAGACATTTGATTGTGTACAGCATCAGAAACTTTGGGAAATCATGAGGAAAATGGGCTTTCCATCACATGTAATACAATTCATAAAAATACTCTATCTAGACCAAGAAGCAGCGGTTAGAATAGATGGCGAGACATCAGATTAGTTTGACATCAAGTAAGGAGTCCGTCAGGGTTGTGTGCTATCCCCCTTTTTGTTTAACCTGAACACCAAACTTATAATGAGAAATGTGAGAGATGATATAAATAGGGAGCTATATGATGCCCTAAATATTGGTGGTCATGACATACCAGAGATTCGGTACGCTGATGATACAGTATTACTATCCACAACACATAATGGTATAGAAAACCTAATAACCTCAACCCAATTGAATAGTGAACATCACAACTTATATGTTAACATAGCAAAAACAAAGATAATGCATACAGATAAAATTACTATGGAGAAAGAAATATATGTTAATGAGGAAAAATTGGAGGTGGTGGAACATTTTGAATATCCTGGGTCATTGATTATCAAAAATGGTGACACAATGAAAGAAATTAAAAGACGAATATCTATTGCCCTTCAAAGACTAGAACAACTGAATAAATTGCTGAGTGTGACAGATAGAACTACAAAAATTAGATTTTTAAGAGCATGCATCTTTCCCATTGCCTGTGAGACCTGGACACTTATTAAACAAGCAGAACAGTGCATAAATGCCTTTGAATATAAATGTCATTAATTAATTAATTAATGTCTTGTTACATTGTGTATTCAGTGTTAATGAATTCCAGTGTCTTGTTACATTGTTTATTCAGTGTTTTGTGCAATGAGTGTCTTATTACATTGTGTATTCAGTGTTATTGTGCACCCAGTGTCTTGTTGCATTGTGTTTTTATTGTCATTGAGTAACCACTGTCTTGTTACAATATATGTTTATTGTTTATATAATTATGAATAACATCTGTTAATTATGCGGTTTCCATTTTCAGTTACCTCTTCTGGTCTGATTGGGGAGAGAGACCAAAAATAGAAATCTCTGATCTGTTGGGTGCAAATCGACGGCCACTAGTTGAAAAGGATATAGTGAAACCTGGAGGCTTGTCAGTGGACTACAGTCGTAACTTCCTCTACTGGGTGGATTCATTCAAGGCTACAGTGGAGGTCGTTCAGTTCAATGGTCAAGGTCGAAGGGTCATTCACCAAGAAGAAGGCACAAACTTTTATGGAGTGGCATTGTATAACGTGAGTTTTCTTTGCTTAGCTCTTTCATCAGGGGACATTTAAACACCTGAACTAAATTATTCTTTTGTTATCTTCTTTATCATCTTGCTGAGCCTGTAGGAAGAATCTGTTCCAATTTCTGTCAATCCCAGATAATGTTGCTCTGAGTCATTGTAGTAATTCTTTAACATTCAGTTCTTCACGGTCTCAACATCTTCATTTCATTCATGTGTCTCTAGTACTGCACTGTCTCAGCGACGCATTGGTATAGCGGTTAAGATGTTACGCTAACAGTAGTATGAACTCGGATGGACAAGGGTTCAATGCCTGCTCTCAACAGTTGCTATGGGAGGGAGAGACTGGTCACCCATTCCTTTATACACTCAGGCCTGCTAAATGTGATAATTCTAACAGTACTCATACCACAAGCAGATTCCTACTATAGGACTTTTTTTTTTAACACTGTCTCAACATCATCATTCATTTCTTTTACATATAGTTCTACATTGTCCCAACATCATCATTCATTTATTTTACCTATAGTTCTACACTGTCTCAACATCATCATTCATTTCTTTTACATATAGTTCTACATTGTCTCAACATCTTCATTCATTTATTTTACATTTAGTTCTACACTGTCTCAACATCATCATTCATTTCTTTTACATATAGTTCTACATTGTCTCAACATCATCATTCATTTCTTTTACATATAGTTCTACACTGTCTTAACATCATCATTCATTTCTTTGGTGGGAGTCTTCGTGGCCAGGTGGTCAAGCCGTTTAACTCGGGCTCCGAAGGTTGTGGGTTCGATTCCGGGCGGCGTCCTTCAGTTCACGAATTAAAGTTTTCGGAGACTCCTGTGGGTCATCGCTAGAGCTACGGAGTTTGTGCTTTGTGCGACGCTTTCCGCGCTGCGGAAAGAGACTGAGCCATATGGGTAAAACCCGGTGCAATGAAGTTGACCCTGTTGACTTTTAAGCGACTTTTTGTTTTTTACATATAGTTCTACATTGTCTCAACATCATCATTCATTTCTATTGCATATAGTTCTACATTGTCTCAATATCATCATTCATTTCTTTTACAGATAGTTCTACATTGTCTCAACATCATCATTCATTTCTTTTACATACAGTTCTACATTGTCTCAATATCATCTTTCATTTCTTTTACATATAGTTCTACATTGTCTCAATATCATCATTCATTTCTTCTGCATATAGTTCTACATTGTCTCATTATCATAATTCATTTCTTTTACATATAGTTCTACATTGTCTCAACATCATCATTCATTTCTTTTACATACAGTTCTACATTGTCTCAATATCATCATTCATTTCTTTTACATATAGTTCTACATTGTCTCAACATCATCATTCATTTCTTCTGCATATAGTTCTACATTGTCTCATTATCATAATTCATTTCTTTTACATATAGTTCTACACTGTCTCAAGATTATCATGTATTTATTTTATATCTAGTTCAACACTGTCTCAACATTTTCATGTAGTTATATTATATCCAGTCCTACACTGTTTCCACATTATGATGTAATTTTATATCTAGTTCTACACTGTCTCATTATCATAATTCATTTCTTTTACATATAGTTCTACACTGTCTCAACATTATCATGTATTTATTTTATATCTAGTTCAACACTGTCTCAACATTATCATGTATTTATTTTATATCTAGTTCAACACTGTCTCAACATTATCATGTAGTTATATTATATCCAGTCCTACACTGTTTCCACATTATGATGTAATTTTATATCTAGTTCTACACTGTCTCGACATTATGATGTAATTTTATATCCAGTTCTCCACTGTTTCCACATTATGATATAATTTTATATCTAGTTCTACACTGTTTCCACATTATGATGTAATTTTATATCCAGTTCTACACTGTTTCCACATTATGATATAATTTTATATCTAGTTCTACACTGCTTCCACATTATGATGTAATTTTATATCTAGTTCTACACTGTTTCCACATTATGATGTAATTTTATATCCAGTTCTACACTGTTTCCACATTATGATATAATTTTATATCTAGTTCTACACTGTTTCCACATTATGATGTAATTTTATATCCAGTTCTACACTGTTTCCACATTATGATATAATTTTATATCTAGTTCTACACTGTTTCCACATTATGATGTAATTTTATATCTAGTCCTACACTGTGTCAACATCATCATTCAGTTATTTTACATCTAGTTCAACACTGTCTCAACATCTTCTTCCTTATGGTTTTCTGTTTGATATAATTACCTGATGCTGGACTCACATCACACCTTCAACAAACTATTAAACAGTTTTTGTTTGCAAATGCTTTACAGGACATCGCTGCCAACATCAGCATCTATCAGCTGATTGTTGATTTCTTGGCAAGATTATGCTCAGTAGTTGCCATTGGTTTCTGAGTGGCCGGCTCACATACCCCGTAAGCTACCGACGTGGAGAGAACCGCTTCCAATTCTCGCGCAACGTTACGTTATTTACGAGAGTATACGAGATTACGGAGAAAGAGGTGTAACCTCTAGACCACAGAGACCGGCTATTAAACAGTACTGTTTGTAAATTTGTATATTTGTGAAACTATGAAAGCGTGCTGTTTGTAAACTGTCAGTATATTTTTGATAATAGGACACAGTGTTGTTTGTAAATTATAGGTATACCTGTAAAACTAGACTGTTTACAACCTGAAATTAACAAGCTCGAATGTCTTCACTTTATATATATGTGTGAATGTGAAAAATCTATTGTTAAAACTACCAAACAATACTGAATGATTTGTTCACTTATCTTACAGGATTTTATCTTTGTGACGGAGCGAAGCCGAGGGATGCTGAAAGTTTTCAACCAACAACAAAGTCTGGTCAGCTTCACATTGGGAAATATACCCTATGACATCATCATGTATGACAGCTCTAGACAACCTGGCAACTCCTGTTAGTGTCTGTACTGTGTCATTGCCAGTATTGTTGTTTATGATTGTAAGAGGGATTATCTCCCTAGATCATTGTTACTGAATCTCCCTAGACTAGTGTTTCTGTATCTCCCTAGATTTTTGTTACTGTATCTCACTAGATCTTTGTTACTGTATCTCCCTAGATTATTGTCACTGTATCTCCCTACATCTTTGTTACTGTATCTCCCTAGGTCATTGTCACTATATCTCTATATCTTTGTTTCTGTATCTACCTAGATCATTGTCACTATATCTCTCTAGATCATTGTTACTGTATCTCCCTAGATTATTGTCACTGCATCTCTCTAGATCATTGTTACTGTATCTCCCTATGTCATTGTCACTATATCTCTATACCTTTGTTTCTGTATCTACCTAGATCATTGTCACTATATCTCTCTAGATCATTGTTACTGTATCTCCCTACATCTTTGTTACTGTATCTCCCTAGATTATTGTCACTGTATCTCTCTAGATCAGTGGTTCTCAACCGGTGGGGAATTCCCCCCCAGGGGGGAATTTTAGGGTTTCCAGGGGAGGAATTAAGATTATTTCAAGATCGCGTTAATACAAGAGACGACTACTTGATATTGTTTTTCTCTTCATACTTTACGGTTCTGTACGTCTCACCCTTCTAAAATTCATTTTATAAAGTAAGTAGACCCAAAAATTTTATGTGGACGTCTAGACTTGTTTTAGTAGGTACCGTATAACAGTAGACGGTACTACCTGGTTTCTGTTAGCGCCGAACGTTGGGCGGCGCTTACCAAACCCGACACCCCACATTGTGCCAACGGCTTCGGGCGGAAGAGCGCATTTGGGAGGGTACAAGCCTTACCCTGGTGCGAGGAAATGCAAGCTAAAGACAAAATTGTCATGGCAGGGCAGACCAGGCCCTAAGCCTTGGTTGGCGACTGGTCTAGGATCGAAGCTCCGACAGGCGGACAGTTAGAGCATTGCTTTGCTGATCCGGCAGCTTCTGCAGCTTGTCTTGTTCCAGATGTAGGGGTGTTACCTTTCCTCTGGAGTGAACTAGGCAGGCCGAGAGAGGGATCATGCTGCATGGGCAACACATGATCTCTATATTTTAGCCCAGGCTTTGTGCTATGGAGAGGCAATAACTCCATCCCTGGTCTTAACTGGTCTCGGAATCAAAGCGAGAGGCAACTGTTACGGGTTATAAGTCCTTGTCAGTTGGCGTAGACATGGGGCGCCACGCGTTGCCTCTGACGGTGGGAGACACCTATAGGTGTCACTGATCAGCTACCGCCCGCCTCAAGCTGGGCAGCCCCCAGCCAATTGGGTGCTGATCCGCCACAGCCTGCCTGCTTCAATGGGTGCTTGGGGCTAGGACAAAATCTGAATCGCAGGCTGTAAAACCAATGCACCAGGTACAAACAAAAATACAAATAGAAACCTCAAGCTACGGCTTGCAACCTGGAACGTGAGAACCATGTGTCCAGGATTTTCCACTGACTTGACCAATATTGACGATGTGAGAAAAACGGCTGTGATTGATGCCGAACTCAATCGTCTTAACATTGATATTGCTGGCCTGCAGGAGACTCGCCTCGCTGAGGAAGGGTCACTCAGGGAAAACAACTACACCTTTTTCTGGAAGGGTAAAGGGCAGGCAGAAAAAAGGCAACACGGTGTGGGCTTTGCAGTGAAGAATTCGCTACTGGGAATGATTGAAATTCCAGCAGGAGGAAATGAAAGACTATTATCCCTGCGCTTGGCAACCTCTTGTGGGTTTGCCACCATTATTACTGCATATGCACCGACACTCGATTCCTCTGATGATGTGAAGGATTTGTTCTATGAGGAGTTAGACTCTGTGATCAAGGCAGTTCCAAAATCCGACTACATTTATATGCTCGGTGATTTCAATGCTCGTGTGGGCAAGGACTCGAGTTCATGGCCAGTGTGCCTTGGAAAATACAACATCGGTCGCATGAATGAAAATGGGCAAAGGCTGCTGGAGCATTGCACCAGTAATGACCTATGTATTACAAACTCTTTTTTTAAAACAAAAGAGATGCATAAGGTCACATGGAAACATCCAAGATCCGGCCATTGGCACCAGCTGGACTTCATCATCACACGGAGACAACATCTGAACCATATATCATTGACTCGTAGTTACCACAGTGCTGACTGTGATACGGATCATTCTTTGGTTGTTGCAAGGGTTAGACTGAGACCAAAGAGAATCTACACAGCTAAACACAAATCTAGCCCCAGGATTAATATTATTAACACTCATGATCCTGAAAAGTGCTTTCAGTTTCAACAGCAACTTGAAGACGCTTTCACTGATACACCAGAAAATTGTACAGTAAATGATAAATGGAATAAACTTAAGGAAACTCTTTGTAAAACTGCCGTAAAGGTTTATGGCACTGTGGATCATAAGAGGCAGGACTGGTTTGCGGCCAACAGCGAGACTCTGCAGCCCTTGATTGATAAGAAGAAGAAAGCTCTCTTAAGAAACAAGGAAAGACCAACGCGTAACACTCTGAGTGAGCTAAGGCAAGCTAGGAAGGATGTGCAAAAGGCTGCCAGGCAGTGTGCAAATGATTATTGGATCAAGTTATGTGAGTCCATTCAAATCGCAAGTGATAAGGGAGACATAAGAAGCATGTATGAAGGAATAAAGAAAGCCTGTGGTCCAGTGATCAAAAGAAGTGCACCATTGAAAACCTTGACTGGAGAAGTCATCACTGATAAGAAACAGCAGATGGACAGATGGGTAGAGCACTATTTGGAGCTTTACTCAAGTGAGACCAAACTAGCGGATAATGCCCTCAACGCCATAGAGGCTCTACCAACTCTTGACCACCTGGACACACTTCCCACCATAACAGAAGTTAAGTGTGCTATAAATGAACTTGCATCTGGCAAGGCTCCAGGTAAGGATGGGATTCCAATAGAGGTTATCAGGAGTGGGCATGACACACTGACTATACAGATCCACCAGCTAATAGAGCTATGCTGGCGTGAAGGACAAGTCCCACAGGATTTCAAAGATTCAAGCATCATAACACTGTACAAGAACAAGGGCGATCGGAGCGACTGCAACAACTATAGGGGTATCTCACTTCTGTGTATTGTTGGAAAAGTATTTGCCAGAATTGTTCTGCGCAGACTTCAAGTCCTAGGAGATCAAGTCTACCCCGAATCACAGTGTGGCTTTCGACAGAACCGGTCTACCACTGATATGATATTCTCATTGCGACAAATGCAAGAAAAATGCCGTGAACAGAATCAACCACTGTTTATTGCCTTCATCGACCTCACAAAGGCATTTGATTTGGTCAGTCGTGAGGGTCTGTTCAAGGCACTAAAGAAGATTGGCTGCCCACCAACTCTTCTGTCCATTGTGGAATCGTTCCACACAGGCATGAAGGGTATAATCAAGTTTGATGGTGCAACTTCTGAAGAATTTGAAATCAAGAGTGGAGTTAAGCAAGGTTGTGTACTAGCTCCCACCCTCTTTGGAATATACTTTTCACTTCTACTGAAATATGCATTTCGTGATCAGTATGGTGGTATATACATTCACTCACGCTCAGATGGCGGCCTCTACAATGCTCAGAGATTGAAGGCTAAGACCAAAATTAGGAGGGTACTGATCAGAGAGTTGCTTTTTGCAGATGATGCTGCAGTTACGACCCACTCTGAGGAAGAATTGCAATGTCTACTATCTGCATTCTCCAATGCTTGTTCTGAATTTGGTTTAACAATTAGCAAAAAGAAGACACAGATTATGTCACAAGGTGCACATGGGGTACCATCAATCTTTATTGACGACGCCGAACTAGAGATAGTAGACCATTTTACATATCTAGGATCGGTGGTAAATAGCAAATTATCCCTAGATCAGGAAATCAACATCCGGATTGGTAAGGCAGCAACAACAATGAACAGGTTAAGAAAAAGAGTCTGGGAGAACAGGAAGCTTACTGCCAAAACAAAAGTCCTTGTCTATCAAGCCTGTGTCCTTAGTACTCTTCTCTATGGCAGTGAAACCTGGACAACTTACTCACACCAAGAGAACAATTTAAACAGCTTTCATATGCGGTGTCTGCGAAGAATTCTTGGTATTAAGTGGCAAGACAAAATCACAAATACTGAAGTATTGGAAAGATCAGGTTGTGTGACAGTTTATTCCATGCTCAGTCTTCGTAGACTTAGATGGATAGGACATCTTAGGCGGATGGATGATGGTAGAATACCAAAGGATATCTTTTTTGGTGAATTACAGATGGGTAAGAGATCTCAGGGTCGGCCTCTACTACGATACAAAGATGTGTGTAAGCGGGACATGATTGATACAGGCATTGATAATGCACATTGGGAGCAAGTCGCTGCTGAACGTGTTGCATGGAGGGCAAATATCAGAAATGGAATAAAGTCAAAGGAGAAAATTATTGCAGAAAAGTCACACACCAAGCGTTTGAGACGTAAGATGGTGCATGATGGTGGAAATGACCACGTGTTCACATGCACCCACTGTGAACGGACATTTACAGCGCAAATTGGCCTTATCAGTCACACTCGCTACCGCCATAGTTAAAAGTTATTATGCCTTTTTAAAGCACAAACTATCGTCTGTCAAGACGGCAAGGTGCCAATGTTATTAAATTTAGCTTCCATTATTACGTATACTGTGTAAAAGGGGGGGGGGGGGATTTTTAGGTAGGAAATATGAAAGGGGGCAATGACGTTCTGAAAATATGGTGAAGGGAGGCACGGGCCAAATTTTTAGGTAGGAAATACGAAAAGGGGGGAATGACGTTCTGAAAATATGGTAAAGGGGGGCACGGGCTAAAAAAGGTTGAGAACCACTGCTCTAGATCATTGTTACTGAATCTCCCTAGATTATTGTTAATGAATCTCCATAGATCATTGTTACTGTATCTCCCTAGATCATTGTCACTATATCTCTATACCTGTATTATTGTATCTCCCTAGGTAATTGTCACTATATCTCCCTATATCTTTGTCAGGATATGTAACTCTTTGTCACTCATCATCATTATGTGCCATGCCGGTAAGCATGGGCGGTCATGTTTCTCCATCCTACACAATCACAAGAATCGTGGATCAGCTCTGTGTCCTTGTGCCGACCATGCCATGTGGTCTAGCCATCCTAATATTTACTTCTCTGCGTTCCCCTTGTTCTTTTCTCCACAACCTTGCCAGTTATCACCAAGTTCTCTAGTCTGTTTCTTGTCATAATGTGCCCAAAAAATATGTGACTGTCTATGTCTAATTTCTCTAGTCAGCTTGCGGTGTTTAATTGCCTCTTGTAGGATTTTCTCATTGGTTTTTCTGTCTGTCCATGGTAGTCTTTGTATTTTTCTCAGAAACCACATTTCCGCTGCAATTAGATGTTTTACAGCTTGTCTGCTCATTGTCCACGTATCACATTCATGCAATACAATACTTTATCACTATATCTCTCATTGTTACTGTATTGCCCTATATTTTGTCACCTTATCTCTCTAGATATCATCATTTATCTACCTAGATCTTGATACTGGATCAACCTTGACCTTTGTCACTCACTGAGTCTCCATATCAGTTATCAGTTGGGGCATCTTCATTGCACTCCAGACAGGTCCATAGGTGCTCAGATCCTCCCCCCAGCATATGCATCAGCGTCCGGTGGCTAATATTGCCAGTTCTGTGTTGATTAACAAGGCACCTCGTTTTCTCGATGTACCTCTCACGTCTGGCCGTGACAATTCTTACACCCAAGTCTTTCATCCTGGACAGCGATGTGGATTCACTAACGTCAAAGTCTTCTGTTCTCGACATGTCTTTAAGGATGTTAATAACATCGGCACAATCCATGGGCTGGCCATCTGCAGGGGGTGCAGAGCCAGCCAGTTTATCAGCTCATTCATTTCTCTCGACTCCCGCATGTCCCGGGACGAAGATGAAGGTGACTTAACGGACAACAGACTTCCTCAGCAACTCAGTCCACTGTCTACGTACAGATCCAGCTTCGACCTTCCGAATCATGCTCATTGAATCACTTAGTACACACACGTTGGTATAATGTTGTGATTCTAGCCATAGGAAGGCCCGTGTTACTGCCATCACCTCCATAGATCTTTGTCACTGTATCTCTGTAACTCATTGTCACTGTATCTCCCTAGATCCATGTCACTGTATCTCTGTAACTCATTGTCACTGTATCTCCCTAGATCCATGTCACTGTATCTCTCTATATCTTTGTCACAGTATCTCTCTATCTCTTTGTCACTGTGTCTAAATCACTGTCACTGTATCTCCCTAGATCCATGTCACTGTATATCTCTATCTCTTTGTCCCTGTGTCTAAATCACTGTCACTGTATCTCCCTAGATCCATGTCACTGTATCTCCCTAGATCCATGTCACTGAATCTCTCTATCTCTTTGTCACTGTGGCTCAATCACTGTCACTGTATCTCCTTATATCCATCTCACTGTATTCTCCCTAGATCCATCTAATTGTATCTCCCTAGATCCATGTCATGATATCTCTCTATCTCTTTGTCATTGTGTCTAAATCACTGTCACTGTTTCTCCCTAGATCCATGTCACTGTATCTCCCTAGATCCATTTCACTGTATCTCCCTAGATCCATGTCACTGTATCTCTGTAACTCATTGTCACTGTATCTCCCTAGATCCATATCACTGTATCTCTCTATATCTTTGTCACAGTATCTCTCTATCTCTTTGTCACTGTGTCTAAATCACTGTCACTGTATCTCCCTAGATCCATGTCACTGTATCTCTCTATCTCTTTGTCACTGTGTCTAAATCACTGTCACTGTATCTCCCTAGATCCATGTCACTGTATCTCCCTAGATCCATGTCACTGAATCTCTCTATCTCTTTGTCACTGTGTCTTAATCACTGTCACTGTATCTCCTTAGATCCATCTCACTGTATTCTCCCTAGATCCATCTCATTGTATCTCCCTAGATCCATGTCATGATATCTCTCTATCTCTTTGTCATTGTGTCTAAATCACTGTCACTGTATCTCCCTAGATCCATGTCACTGTATCTCCCTAGATCCATGTCACTGTATCTCTCTATCTCTTTATCATGGTATCTCTCTATCTCTTTGTCACCGTGTCTAAATCACTGTCATTGTATCTCCGTAGATCCATGTCACTGTATCTCTCTATCTCTTTGTCACGGTATCTCTCTATCTCTTTGTCACCGTGTCTAAATCACTGTCATTGTATCTCTCTAGATCCATGTCACTGTATCTCTCTATCTCTTTGTCATTGTGTCTAAATCACTGTCACTGTATCTCCCTAGATCCATGTCACTGTATCTCCCTAGATCCATGTCACTGTATCTCTCTATCTCTTTGTCACAGTATCTCTCTATCTCTTTGTCACTGTGTCTAAATCAATGTCATTGTATCTCCCTAGATCCATGTCACTGTATCTCTCCAGCTGTTTGTCACTGTGTCTAACCCATTGACACTGTATCTCCCTAGATTCATATGACTGTATCTCCCTAGCTCTTTATCACTGTGTCTAATAACTCTTTGTTACTGTGTCTAATTCTTTGTCACTGTATCTCTAACTCTTTTGCCTTGTGTTACTGTATCTCTCTAACTGTTTTTCACTATATCCTTCTATTTGTCACCATATCTCTCTAACTATTTGTTACTGTGTCTGATTCTTTGTCACTGTGTAACCCCAGATCTTTGTCACTGTATCCCTCTAAGTCTTTTGCCTTTTGTTACTGAATGTCTCTAGTTATTTGCCTCTGAATCTCTTTCACCTTTTGTGTCTTTTTCATTCTGTAGCTCTCTCTTTTTCTCTCTCTGTCTCTCTCTGGTTCTCCCTTTGTCTCATTGCACATTTGTCTGTATATTAGTCTCTGTTTTGTCTGTTTTCCAGAGCTAAAAATGTTTATATGGTTACTTTTGGAAATTTGTGGTTGAACCCAGAGCTAAGATAAATCAGGCTATGTGGTTGCTTCTGATATTGCAGGGGTATACCAAGATGAAGGACAGCCAATTTTGAAGATGGAGGTTCGAAATATTCTTAAGCATATGAAAGCTGGCAAGGCCCCCGGTGCAGATAACATCACAACAGAAATTATTAAAGCTTTAGAAGAATTTGGACTAGAGCAAGTCACCAGACTGCTGAACACATTATATGATACTGGAGATATACCTCCTGAATTATGTAACTCTGTATTTATTGCAATCGCAAAGAAATCAGAAGCCTTGGAATGTGATCAACATAGAAAAATTAGTATAATGAGTCACATCACAAAGATTTTGCTATGAATTATCATGCAAAGAGTGAGGAAGAAACTACAACCTGAAATAGGGGAAGAACAATGTGGGTTTGTAGAAGGAAAGAGTACAGTAAATGCTGTGTATATGCTGCGAACAGTTATTGAACATGCTATAGAAGTAAACAAGGATATTCATCTTTGCTTTATTGACTATACAAAGGCTTTTGATAGAGTTAGACATGTCAACATGGTGGATATGCTTGCAGATCTACAAATTGATGGGAATGACATTAGACTTATAAAAAACATATATTTGAAACAACAAGCTGCCATAAGGATTGATAATGAAGTGAGACAATATCAGCCTATTAAGAGAGGTGTTAGGCAGGGATGTGTAATGTCTCCAGATCTTTTTTTCCCTATACAGTGAAAATATTTTCAGAAATGTAGAAGATATAAATGGAATCAGCATTGGAGGACGAAACATCAATAACATTAGATATGCAGATGATACAGTATTGATTGCAGACAATGCGCAGGATCTGCAACAATTAGTAGATGCGGTTGTTGTACACAGTGAGCAACTGAGGTTAGAATTTAATTGTAAAAAGACACAGGTTATGGTAGTCACTAGGAAGAACGAAATACCACAATGTAATATACAAGTAAAAGGGACTATTCTTCAACAAGTGAATCGGTACAATTATCTCGTAACAGTCATAACATCTGATGGGAGATGCCTTGAAGAGATTAGAACCAGAATCGCCATGGCGAAAGTAGCCTTTAGCAAGATGAAAAACATTCTGACCAATAAAAAGATGTCAGTTGAAATTAGAAAAAGAGTGTCGAGGGGATACATAGAGCCTGTTCTTTTGTATGGATGTGAAACTTGGACAATGAGCAGTTAAGATGAAAAACATCTGATGGCTGCAGAAATGTGGTTTGTGAGGAAAATGCAAAGAATACCATGGACAAACAGAAAAATCAATGACCAAGTACTACAAGAGACAAATGACAATCGTAAATTGATTAGAGAAATTAGACGTAGACAGTCAAAATTTTTTGGACATTTTATTAGAAGAAATGGATTGGAGAACTTGGTGACAACTGGCAAGATCGAAGGGAACAGACCAAGAGGAAAATACCTGGATGGCATGGCCACATGGCATGGACGAGACAGGAACACTGAGCTGATCCACGACTCTGGTGATCGAGTGACATGGCGAGTCATGACCGCCCATGCTTTCCAGCATGGCACATGATTGATTGATACCAAGATCTTAGAAAGATCTCAGCTGTGTTTTTGAGAGTGTGGAGGTGTACCCAGAGCTAAAAAGGGTGTAAACTATGTGATTACATTTAGTAGTGTTGAGGTGTACCCAGAGATAATAAAGGTGTAGGTTATGTGATTATTTTTTAGTAGTACTGAGGTGTACCCAGAGCTAAAAAAGGTGTAAACTATGTAGTTACTTTAAATAGTGTGGAGGTGTACCCAGAGCTAAATAAGGTGTAAACCATGTTATTACTTTTAGTACTATGGAGGTGTACTCGGAGAATCAGAAAGGTCTAGGCTATGTGGGTGTATACACAGAGTTACAAATCGTCTAAGCTAACTGATTACTTTTAGTGATATAGAAGTAAACACAGTCACAAAGAGCTAATGAAAGGTTTGGGCTGTGTGGTTACTTTTAGTAGTGTGGTTTTATACATAAGGCGAAAACAAAAAATTAGTGTGAGGGTATGCACAAAATTAACAACAAGTCTAGGCTGTGTTGTTAATTTTGGTAGTCTGGGGGTGAACACAGAGCTAATAAAAATCTAGGTTGTGTGATTCTATTATCTGATTTTTATCTTGACATTCCAGCAGAGTGTGAGGACTTGGCATGTGAGCAGCTCTGTGTCCTAGACCCGCTAACAGGAGCCAGATGTTTATGTGGAGAAGGCTACGTGCCAGAGGATGATCTTAGTATGTCTTGCAAACGTAAGTTGCCTCTTCTGCTTCATTATGGGACACCTATAGCTGATGTTTGCACATGGGCTCATAAAGAATACCTTCAAAGAAGACTATACATCCCAGTTAGTTAGTCAAATGTTAACTTAAACATGTTTGTATCATTGCTTTAATTGAATATATTCATTATTTTAACACCTTCTCCAGTTCAGTCATCATCATCATATAGCAGATCCTTTGCAGAACACTGCTCTTGTCACTGCATGCTGAAAAATTTCTTAATCTCTTGCCATTATTCCCACCTCATGCACTCTCTTGCCCAAGGTGTCTGCAATGACTTTTGTCCATCTTTGTGATTTTCAACCTCTCCCTCTTCTTCCAGAACCAAGCCTTCTATCGCTGTTCTTTCCAAGCCACTGTGATGCCTAATGTGGCCAAACTATTTTAGTTTCTGAGATGTGATACTGTTTGTGAACCAGTTTTCTTTGATGATTCAGTCTTATAGAATTTCAGTATTTTTAATATTGTTTAATCTCTGCATTTCACCAAGGCCAGTCTGGGTATAACTTCAAGATATTCAAAGTTTGTGACTAGGACTCAGTCCTAGCCTGTATTAAATTGACCATTTCCTTTAATGTTCAAAGCTGGTAAATCAAAAACAAAAATGATTAATTAATGTGAATGATTTAATTCATTTGCTACATTATTTTTATGGGTCTGAATTTTATTACCATTCTAGTTCAGATGCATGTGTACATTTTGTCTCAAATTCATACTTTGTCTGATTTCAAATAAGAATGATCTTCACCCCTACACCATTCGATTGGACTTAAATGTTGACTTCTTGTCCTTAACTTGGGAACATAAATTACAAGTACCTCAGAAGTTGGAGTGAATTTACCTGATGGCGAGGGACACTGGTAACAGGGAACGTTAATCTACACAATCAAAAATCAGTCCAGTATACTAGAAGTAGTAGCATGTGTACAGACAACGCTAGAGGTCAAAGTGGGTGAATGTACACATAAAAACAAGCCCATAATGTTTTGACTTATTGTGATTTACTAGGCAATTTTTACCTTCAGTAGTTTGCCATTGCTTTCTGAATGACCAACACTCATTCCATTGAATTAATGCAAGGCTGTCTACTTCCAAATCACCTTCTATTTATTACATAAACTAACTACTTACAAAGATATCACAACAATAAAGCAAGGTGCACAATAAAACAAGGTAAAGCAGTCCCATGGTTTTTGTTTTTTTATGTTGCATATCCCTTACAGGATGTTGCAGTCAACACCAGCATTTGTCAGCTGCTGTTGATGTTCTTGGCAAGATTACGCTCAGTAGTTTGCCATTGCAAATGGCTCTCTGAGCGACCGGCTGACATACCCCGTAAGTAACCAACGCGACACGATCCGCTTCCGAATCTTGCACAGCTGTGTTCCTCATGTGGATATACAGAATTACGGAGAAAGTCATTAACTCATTCACCAGGGAGACCGGCATTCCTATAGTACATAAGGCTGTTGAGGTGTGCAGTGTTAAGTTTTAAGCCTTCATATGTTCTAGGCCAGAACACATGAGATAGAGTGGCCAGTTTCCTTCTGTCATCTTTCTTCTGCAGACAATTTCAGGAAAATTATGAAAAAAATGCAAAATAAGCAAACAATTACTTCTCATTGCCACAATCTATTCACAAAATGTATTCTCACCCAAGTGAACTAACTTCTATATGTTTATCTATGCAGCATCCCAGAAGTTTGTTCACCCTTCCCACATCTATGCTATAAGAGATTCCATATGTCAGTACCCAGCAAACTTGGCGGACATGTCCCTGACCAATGTCACTCTGGACTCACAGTGTTTTCTGGAAGATAGACAGGTAAGATGTTAGATTAACAAATTAACAAAATGCAAACAAATTCACAATTATTGTTTGGTGATCATAGAAATAGAAGAAAGAAGGAGGGATTAAAGAACATGCTAGAAAATATACAAATTGAAAGCTATAGTTACTATACCAGAATTTGAACATGCCATCTCCAAAGTAGATATTAGAAGACACACTAGCTAACATAAAAATAGGATGCTATTGTTAGCAACAATATCTAGCAAACTATTATATCAGTGTAACAGACAGCTGTCGTTATGTCCTATTTGTCACAATGTCGAGACAGTCTCTGTGGCAACCAGGGTTATGCCACTTGCCTCACGCTTCAAAGGTTGCCTGCCCTTTTATGTGCTTTCAATCGTATTGGGTATATGTTGCTTGCCCAATATTTGTACAGACCAATTGACCCTAGATGGATTATGTGGTACAAATCGTGCTGGCTGTCTTTATGTACTAGAACATTTCCTGTACTCATTTTAGGCTGGATCAACCTGCAAGCCTAGACAATTTTGAAACTCCATCTTGATGGGGATTGAAATATATAACCACTGGACCTGGCAGGCAAGTATGATCTCCCAGTTAGAAAGGCACTTGATGATGAGTATAAATTATATAATAAAATAAAGCAGAACCTGCTGTAACAAAACATGTTTACCCATTTCAGGGTTATATGACCTTGACTTATGATGCTCGGGAGAATATGATTTACTACTTTGGAAACAACACAAAAATCATCAGTCGTCTGCCTCTGGAATTGGGCGGCAAGAGCAAGGTCATCACTGGAAGCACTGGGGTCGTCAAAGGTAAGCAGTATGCTTTTAGTGGATGAAATATGTTTGTTTTTATTAAATATGTTTGCAGTTAGGACAATGTATTTGTATTTTATAGGATGAATTTGTAGCTGAAAAATATATTTGTAGTTGATTGCACTGTGTCTGTATTTTATAGAATATGTTTGTAGTTAAGGTTGGCTTATTTTTGGTTGATGTAATGTATTTAACAGTAGATGACATATGTTTGCATTGTTTTAATTGTCTTTGCAGTTAAAGAATAGTGTTAGCATATTATACAATGTTTGTAATTGATAAAATAAAATGATTTGTCACTAAAGAAACATGTTTGTGGTCATGGATATTTGTAGCTGTTGACATGTAATTTTAGATTATGTGTTTGTGCTTGATGACATGTAATTGTGTTTGAATGAGATGGTATTGTAATTAATACCATGCAGTTGTGGTAGATGACTTGTGATTGTGTTTGAATGTGATGGGATTCTAGTTAATGCCATGCAATTGTACTTGATGACATTAATTGCATTTGAATGAGATGGGATTGCAGTTAATGTCATGCAGTTGAGCTTGATGACATGTGACTGTGTTTGAAGGAGATGGGATTATAGTTAATGCCATGCGTTTGTGGTAGATGATACGTGATTATAGTTGACAACTGATTATAGTTCGTAAAATGTCTATATTTTATAGAGTGAGTTTGTAGTTGAAAAGTATATTTGTTTAATTGCAATGTTTCTATATTTTATAGAATAATTTTGCAATTGAAATATGTGTTTGTATTTTAAACAATATCTTTATCATATTTAAAAATTAAAAACATTACAAAAACAGTGATGACATATTTTTAGTTGATGACCTTTGATGTTACATGACACAATAGATGTTGGTGATGTTTCTTACAAAATGGGGCAGCTGTGCTGTTGCCCCATTTTCATAAAATGAGTAATATCTGAGTCTTCAGGGAAATAAGGCAACATATTTGGTCACGACAGTTCCAGCCTGTTACCACTTTCCCAATATAGCCTAGTGACATGCACCAATTGATAGACGATCTCCATGGCAAAGTGACCAAGTAGTCTGTCTGCCTTATGCTTAGAATGTCAAGGGTTCAATTTAGGACCACAAGTGCAGACATCTGGGGGTCATGGCCGAAGCTACTGAGTGTATACTTTTGTAGAGAGAGACAGAACCAGACAGAGTAAACCCAGTGCAATGAAATCTATCCTTTAGCTTTTAATCTTTAATATGTAAATGTGGTTATTTTACATGGCCATATTGACAAAACATTTTGTTACTTTGATCCAAGGCATGGCTCTGGATTGGGTGGCGGGGAATTTATACTGGACTGATAGCACTAACGGTGTCATTAAGGTGGCAAGAAAAACTGGAGCATATCAGATGACAGTTCTGGAAAACCTGACTCATCCGGTTGGCATTGCTGTGCACCCTGGAAGAGGGTAAGTACACTGATATCCGAATGTTACAGTTAGCAGTGTTACATAGACAGATCAGAATGTTACAGTCAGCATTGTTACATAGTAGACAGATCAATATGTTACAGTCAGCAGTGTTACATAGTAGACATATCAGAATGTTACAGTCACAGTTACATACTAGACAGATCAGAATGTTACAGTCAGCAGTTAAATAGTAGACAAATCAGAATCTTACAATCAACAGTTACATAGTAGACAGATCAGAATGTTACAGTCAGCAGATAGATACTAGTCAGATCAGAATGTTACAGTTAGCATTTACATAGTAGATGGATCAGAATGTTACAATCAGCAATTACATAGTAGACAGATCAGAATTTTACAATCTGCAGTTAAATAGTAGATGGATCAGAATGTTACAATCAGCAGTTACATAGTAGACAGATCAGAATGTTAGTCAGCTGTATTACATAGTAGACAGATCAGAATGTTACAGTCAGCATTTACATAGTAGATGGATCAGAATGATGTTACATTCAGCAGTGTTACAAGGTAACATTATATTATTTACATATCAAAGATGCCAGGAGTTATGACCTAGGCAGAATACAACTTGTGTGTTAGTGTGTGTGTGTGTATTAAAAAGTCACTTAAAAGTCGACAGGGTCAACTTCATTGCACCGGGTTTTATCCCATATGGCTCGGTCTCTTCCACAGCATGGAAAGCATCGCACAAAGCATGAACTCCGTAGCTCTAGCGACAACCCACAGGAGTCTTCGAAATATTTCACTCATGAACCAAAGGACGCGGCGCGGAATTGAACCCACAACTATGGGAGCCCGAGTCAAACGGCTTGACCACTACGCCATGGAGACTCCAATATTTGTAATATGTATATTAAAAAGATAGTTGCATATCCTCTACAGGACGTCACAGTCAACACAGTTCTGCTGTTGTGATATCTTGGCAAGTTTACATTCAGTAGTTTGCCATTGCTTTCTGAATGACTGGCACTCATATCATTTTGTAAAAAACCAACATCAAACGGTCTGCTGCCAAATCGCATACAGTTGTTTTTAATGCGGGATTACGAACTGCGTCCGTAGTCCCTTCGCTATGGAGTCTGTGTATATTAGTGTGTGTATATTATTGTGTGTGTATGTACGTTTTTGTGTGTATGTTAGTGTGAGTGTATGTTCACGCTTAATTATTTTGGAGATTCTAAATAGATAATGGAAGTTATCCTGGCACACAACAAGAGAGTAATCCATCTTTATAATCTACTGTTTCCCACCACCAGATATCATGTTTCTGTTGCTTAGTGTGAGTTCCCATTTCCTCCAAATGTAATGCCATAACTAAAGAGTGTATGTAGGTTGGTGTGTTCATGTGTTGTGTGTGTGCATGAGACTTTGCATTTTCATTGCATTTACAAGTTATTGGAATATTGATATCTTAACAGGCAAATCTTTTGGACTGATCATGGACGCCAGCCAGAAATTGGGGCTAGCGTAGAGACTGCCAAAATGGATGGCAGTGGTCGAGAGATTGTAATGGCAGACAACATAGGAGAACCAAATCATCTGTACATTGACTTTGAGAAAGACGTGTAAGCAAGCAACCTTTCAGTTTTAACTTCAATTTATGTTGGAATTACTCTTGTGACATTGTACTTTTAGTTTTAAGCATGATTGAAATTGCCTGGTTTACTCAGTTTGTTAAACATTTCATTTGTTCTTGTTGAGACCTTTCATGACACACAATTTGTTAATCCTTAATATTTATATTTTTACATGTAGGTCTCTTCCCTTGACTTCCCCATAACATAAGAGGTTGTTGGGACATAACTTTTAATGTCACTCTGTGTGACTTGTTATCACAAGTGTCTCTCTGTTGTGTCAACATTGCCTTTCTGCCAAGATTTGTGCTCTTCATTTCTCATTGTTATTTACCAAGTGTATTTATGGTCTTTCTCTGTTTTCTTTATCTGGAATTGTTTTAAGCATAGTGCTTGCTTGCTTGCTTGTGTTCGTTGGCTTGAGCTCCAACGCAAAGTCCTGTATGTCGGATGAAGGCATCCTGTTGTCCAACATCAGTATGATGTCATACAGGACCTGAGGTTTGCGTGAGTATCCGTTGTCCCATGTCTGGCTTATTGGTGTGCAGACTGGTGGTTCCTCGCCATACAGGCAGACACTCTCCGACTTCGGAGGAATCGGCGATCCTATTGACTTCAGCCAGGACCCCGAAGGGACCTGTTGCCCAGGACGCTCGGCGAGGACGCGTCAATAGGTCTTGGCCAGTATATAACCCGGCCCTGGTGCCTTGGAAACACCTCTGCGTCCCTTTCAAGCATAGTGATAGTTGTTACTGGCACCTTGCCACCTTGACAGACAATAATGTGTTACAATGTGCCTCGAAAAAGGCATAATAACGACAACCCATGGCAGGGACCAGGGGTGAAGTTATACTCTACTTAGCACAAAGCCTGGGCTGAATTAAAGAGACCATGTGCTGCCCATGCAGCATGATCCCTCTCTTGGCCTGCCTAATTTACTCCAGAGGAAAGGTAACATCGATACGCCTGGAACAAGACAAGCTGCAGAAACTGCTTGATCAGCAAAGCAATGCTCTAAATTTCACTGTGTGGGATGTTTGATCCTAGATCAGTCGCCAACCTAGACTTAGGACCTGGTCTGCACTGATTCATTGAGCATGATCTGAAAAGTTGAGGCAGGTTTCTCATGCAGGCAGTGGATTTAATTCCTTCAGATGTCCACAGATTAGTAATGTAATATTTATCTTCATACCAGTACACACAGGGCAATGAAACTTTGTATAGGTTGACTGGCATTGCTGCTATATCACAAGGTCAACCAACAGATTGAGAAAGCATTGTGAATGCCTTTAAAGAGGCCAGCCTTAAAGAAAACTTTCAACTGAATGACGAGGTAGTAAAAGTCAAAATATAATGCATTCGGATCATACTTGCTGTGGAGGTCAGCATGATAAGAGATAGATAAGAGCACTCATTCTTAAACACCTAGTTTGCTGATGTCGAGGTGGCGGGTTAAGCTCCTAGGCTGGTTAGTTGGTCTAAAATGTTGACTTCTCATCCTTGACTTGGGAACTTCAATTATAAGTACCACAGAAGTCGGAGTGGGTTCACCTGATAGAGAGGGACACTTGTAATATGGAAAGCTAATCCACACGCAAACATCAGTCCATTGTACTTGGAAGTAGTCACACGTATATGGACTATGCATGAGTTCAAAGCGGGCAAACAGAATTTAAAAATATAACAACGCATGACCATTAGGCAAGTAGTAACTGCACTACAGCAGCTGCCCTGGCAAATTATACAACCAGAAAATAAATAAAGGTCCCTTTTACAACATGCTCAAGGTGTGATGGGTATTTCAAGCTAGGCCCATATTTGTATAGATCAAATAACACTCAGTGGGTGATTTTGATGCTATCACATCAGCACCTTTTCTTTCCAAGACATTTCCTTGTACTCATTTTAAGCAGGGTTCCCTGGAGCCTCGTTCAGTTTTAAAAATCCAAAACTGCCTCGATGTGGATCGAACTAAAGACAACTATAACTAATGTGGGATATAGCTGCTATGCTACCGCGGCTCCTGACAAATTAAATAATTCATTAATGTTTAAATTTGGGGTTGTCAGTGTTGGCAACATCGAGTAAATGTGACCTGACATGTGGCATATTGTCTAATCAGAGTGTACTGGGCAGACTCAGTCCTCAACCATGTGCGACGTCTGGATCTGGCTACAAAATCGATTACTGTCGTCTATGAACAGTCTATGGTGAAATTCTATGGTTTGTCATTCTTCAAGGTGAGTATGTTCTGACAGTATTGTGCAATCCTTATTATCATTTAATTAATCTCTGTTTGTGCTTGAAAATGTTCACAACAGCGGACAATAATTATGTTGTTGTTTTTGTTAAAAATTCGATTCCATCACAGTAAAGTAAAGTAAAGTAAAGTAAAGTAAAGTAAAGTAAAGTAAAGTAAAGTAAAGTAAAGTAAAGTACCCTTTTTTCACACCAGGGGGCATTTTAGGCATGTGGATCTAGCCCCATAATTGCATAGACCAACTGGCATTTAATGAGTGGTGTAGTCTATATTATGCTAACTTCCTTTATTTTCCAAGACATTTTCTTGTACACGTTTTAGGCCTGCTCAACCTGAGAGCTGAGCTCAATCTGACAATGACAATTTGTACCCATGATTATCCGGCCTGACAGGCAAGCATGCTAGCCACTTCATTACCTCAGCTGCCATTCCAGTCTACTAAGTTACAAACAGGGGGAATCAAGAAATGGTGCAAATGTAGTTCCCGTACTGTAAGCAAGAACCACACTCCCACTGAGGACTATCTATAAACAGACAAGTCAAACGGGTTAACATTGTTAAGTTTTAAAATGCTCTCTTATATCTACTAATTTCTTTTTTATTCAATGAATGGTAATCTGTACCTAAAAGTCATCTGGGTGCTATTGGGGCAAATAAAGGAAGCGAAGAAATGTAACACTAACTTACCTTACGTGTTGTAAGAGGTGACAAAGGAAGGTTGGTCTAAGTCTGGTTACTTTATTCATAGAAATCATAACTGCAAAGTCCAACAAATCATGAAAAAGTCTTTAAAGGGATAAGTGTGAGTTGTGACTGAGAGGCCTATACTCTTCTGGGAGATCAAAGGCAGAAGCAGAAGAAGAGCATCCAAGGCATGGGTAATTGATGTTACTGTCATAGATTCTTATAATATGCAAAGTTTGTAGTTCTACAAGCTGCATCATAGTGGAGGTCATGCTCAATTCTTTCATCATTAGCATACCAATGTCTTTTCAGGATGTTTTTAATAGTAAATGACACTTTTGCATGCCTTGAACGAACGAACGAACGAACGAAAATCTTTATTTTCAAAGTGTTAAGAATTGGGCACGCAGATCCGTCTGACATTCTGCCCTTCTTCTCTATTTCCTCTCATACATTCTTTCATTCAACATCTCTTATGAAGCAATTCTTGAGACATACTGAGCATATGGTTTTTGCCCCATATTTTTATAGACCAATCAGCATTTGACGAGTGATGCCGTCAGTGTCAGTATCAATACATGTGTCTTTACTTCCCACAAAAGATGTCTTGTAGGGGTAGAAAATGTCCTCGTAAGTCTGGTACTTTCTGCTGTGTCTATCACTGTCTCTGCATCCCAGTATTACTAGGTAAAATACAAATAATGATCTCTCCTTTGTGAATTTAACTGAATTTACTATCCTGGTCATGCAGAAGTTAGATGTGGTAAAAGAGATTACATGTTGGTTTCAAGGTGAACAGATATATTTAACTTGGATAAAGTGTAGATTCTGGTAGCGTTTCATCAACTCTAGGAAGGGGATTGTGTTGGTTGATGTGAAAATAAACCTAAGACTTCTGGAGTTAGGAAATCAAATGTGGTATTAAGCATTTTAAACACATTAAAGATTGAGCGAGGTTGTATATAATAGTAGATGCAGCCTACTCTTTTATATCTGTATAATCAGAATGGACATGAATTTTCCAAGATTAATGATTTATGTACACATAAATCATCATAATCATCAAGTGTCTTTCCAACTGTCCTTGTCAATCACGCTTCTTCACATCTTGCAGTCTCTAACAGAATGAATCACTTTGTGTGCTGGCATGTGTCTATGCCAGGAAAGATTGCCAAGAATTCTTTTTCAATGTCTTCCTCCGTTTCTCTTTTCATAAATGTGTCCAATTGTTATAGTGTGTTCTGGGAGCCCAAGTCAATTTTTGTGTGTTCTAGTTTTTCACTTCTCAAAATGGATTTAAAAAAATGACAACTGCCTCTTTCTGACAGTTACAATAAGTTGTCTTATTTTGTCTTTGTCTCTTTCAAAACAATTAGATTACTCATTTTGGCTTTCCAGCAATATTTTGTAAATGTACGTGTCTATGGCTTCAAGGTATTGATTTTACTTGCATTCTAATTATCCTTGATTCACAGCCATATGTTAAAGATGGTTCTGTGTAGGATACATGAATTCTGTTTCTAACTTTCAGTTGAAAAATAAGGCATTTTAATGCAAGAGGATCAACTTCATTGCACTAGGTTTGATCCTACATGGCTCAGTCTCTTTCCACAGATTGGCCTGACGACAGTGTCACACAGAGCATGAACTCCATAGCTCCAGTGACAGTCTCTACGGGGCCTCTGAAAAAATTGTATTTGTGAATTGAATAACAGTCTGAAAAGGAACCCATGGCATTTGGTACGTGAGGCATGCAACTTAACCACTTCACTGTGGAGACCTCCTTTCTAACTTCACTGTGGAGACCTTTCTAATTTCACTGTGAAGACCTCGTTTTTTAACTTCACTGTGAAGACCTTCTTTCTAACTTCACAGTCAAGACATCCTTTCTAACTTCACTGTGGAGACCTACTTTCTATCTTCACTGTGGATAGCTTCTTTCTAACTTCATTGTGAAAACCTCCTTTCTAACTTCACCTCCTGTCTAACTTTCAGTGACAGGGACTTATTGCAGAAGACATACGTATGGTTGTTCATGTTATAAAATACTTCTTTTTGTATTTAACCCAACTATTAAAAGACAGACAGATAATAAACAGCATATTCACACCAACCCTATGCTACCAATCTCAAACCTGGACTTTATCCAAATTACACCTTCGCAAAATCAACACCTGCGAAATGAGATGCCTGAGGAGAGCTGCCAACTTAACAATCCGAGACCGAGTAAGAAATGCTACTATCAGACAGACTGTGGGATCAACACCTTGTGCCACATTTATTGACAGACAGAAGATCAAGTGGTTTGGCCATGTCATTAGAATGCAACATCAACAACTACCATCACTGGCCTTACATCAAAGATCATCTGCGACGAGACCACGAGGACGTCCAAGAAGAAAATGGATTGACGACATCAGAGACATTGTACAACTTCACGGAATGACACTATCCAGTGCCGTCCACCGGGCGCTGGAACGCAAATTATTCCTCCCCACGACGCTTGACGGCAGAAGTGGAAGATGATGATGATGATGATGATGATTAAAAGGTAGGTTCTTCTTTGGTCCCTGAATGTATCCAACCTAATACCTCTACCTATCTACACATGTACTCTTCACAAAGCATGTTCATGGGCTGCCACTACTCCAATTAATTCATCATTGTTAACCAATGAACAAACACCTCTGGTGGTTCACTTTTGACAATGTGGACACTCATAGTCCGTTTCTTGTTTTAGGACTTTATTCTGTGGACAGACACTGAAGATTTTAATGGCATTCATATTGCTCGCATGGATAAGAAGGAGAAAGTGAGGGGTATCATTCATCCCAGGAATGGACTTGCTGCAGATCTCATCACTTTTGATATTCAGAACCAGCCAAGTTTTAACAGTAAGTTAATTCTTGTTTTGTTTTCTACCTCATAATTTTTTCACTTGAAAACATGACAGGCTGAAGCAAGGTTGATTTTCTTTATACATATTGTGCTATAAAATTAGTAAACAGAAAGCAGGAACGATTAGATGCTGTCAGAGTACTATGGTTTTGCAGAAGATTAAAAATAACATAGATATACAGAGTGCATGGCTACATTTTTAAGAGAAGCCAGATCATACAGTAATTGCCCACAGTTATCAGAGAGGAATGATCAGTATTCTCTTTGAGGAATTTGAAAATATTGTATCGTGTGGTTAGATTTTTATAAAACAATACCAAAATGAAACAATAACAAGAGCCTGTCACTGTGTCATTAAAAGATGTCAGCATGTGAATTATTAAACACTAGAGATCAAAAGGTATAAAGAGATATGGACACCAAGACATGATGAAAAAAGATGATGATGAAGAAGACTAACGATAAGACTGCAGTACATGATATTCTTGGCATCTGTAAAGAAGATAGTTTGCCATTGCTTTCCTTCTTAGCAGTGACCATGTTATGAGAAGAAATGTATTTGAGAACTTGGTGACGACTGGCAAGATCAAAGGGAAGAGACCAAGGAGAAGACCGAGAAGTAAATACCTGGATGGCTTGGCCACATGGCATGGTCGAGACAGGAACACAGAGCTGATCCACGACTCTGGTGATCGAGTGAGATGGCAGAACATGACCGCCCACGCTTATCGGCATGGCACATGATGGATGGATGGAAGAAGATTATGATGAAGAAGAAGAAAAGGGCAAAAATTAGAAGGAAAGAAAATGAATAAATAGACAAAGATGATGATGATGAAGATGATGATGATGATGATAGTATAAGAGGACATGAGAGAGAGAGAGATTCTGCGCACAAAAATAAGAAACACTCATATCCTTTAAGAGTTAAAATGTTAATAAAATATTTTATAACAAAAGTAGTTTAGAAATATTGGACAAGAAAATAGAATACATCTCATTATTTTTAGTTTGTGAATGTTAAAGAATTCTTAGAGAGAAGGAGAAGAGTTATCAGTAGTGATAAAAAATGCTCCACATAGAAACAATACTGGTGACTATGTGTTTTAAGTATTTCAGCAAAACTATTATTCATTTATTCACTTCATATGATATATAACACCACAGTATACACCTGATGAGATGCAGCAAAATATGCCAGGCAATAAATCATGCAACATATTGTTTGTGGCTTCTGTGTGTAAATTCACTAGGGGATTACATTGTTTTGAATTCTAAAGATGCCTTGAACCAAGTGGAGAAAAAGTAGAAACTCTAAACATTCTAAACTGTGGGAAAACTGTCTTATTAGAAATATCATTTGTAAGCTGAAGTACTTACTTTGTCCACATGAAATATCACACTGATGTATAAAGAACATCAATGGAAAGAATAGGCCTGCAAGACAAAACAACTGCAGAAAGATAATTGTGGTCACATGATATAAAAGAAACTCTGAGTATAACAATGTATGTGGTGGGGAAAAAAGGCTCTCTGTAAGTCTTTTAGAATGCCTGTGATGGAAGATATATTCTTCAAAGGCCATGGTACATGATAAATCTGTAGTGCACACTGAGAAAGAGATTCTCATTTTGTGGCCAAAATTATATTACTTCAAGTAACTTTCATTTAACAAAGTGTTAGATAAACAATATAGATACTAAAATAAGAATACAAAAATCAAGAGGAGCCTTTATAGCACTAGGAAATGTGTGGAACTCAAAAGACATTAAATCTAGAAACAAGTTTAGAATATTCATCTTGATTGTGTGAAATAAATAACATATTCATGTAGAGTCTAGCAGTATAAAACCTCTCCACAGATACTTGCATGGAAGGTATGTCACCTTGTTCTCAGCTCTGCCTGGTGTCCCAGGGGAACACATCTAGATGTTTCTGTGAGGTGGGGTATGAACTCTCACAGGATGGGTTCACATGCAGTTCCTGTAAGTGTCGGCTGTTCATGGTGGAGTGAGTGCTGTATGCGCTGACATGTGTATATGTGAGTGAATGAGTTGTGATTTGTGATTGTGCTCCATTCACTCTCTCTCTCTTTTTCCTCTTTCTCTCTCTCTCTCTCTTGCTCTCTGTGTGTGTGCGTGTGCTTGTGCGTGCTCATGCGCATGCGTGTGCACGCACACATGCATCTGCATGTGTGTGTGAGAGAGAGGGGGAGAGAGAGCATGTGTGTGCATTAGAATAGATTTAGTTCATAAATAAGTTAATTGTAGTAATGGGAGAATTAGATCTGGTTAATGATCCTTTTACATGCATGCAAATGTGTGATGAATCACTCAGTCAGTCAATAAATCAATAGGGAATTTGCTTCAGAGAGAAAGAGAGAGAGTGTGTTTGTGTGTGTGTGTGTGCATGCGTGTGTGCGTGCGTGTGTATGACTGAGTGAGAGAGAGACTAGATGAGTGAGCTTCATATGTGAGTAAATGAGTGGGTATGTTGTTGCAAGAGATCAAATTGGGAAACGCTTATGAATGTTAAGAGTTAAATAGTTAATGAAACAAAATATGTAATCATAAAAAGATATTCTAAGTTTTCTTGATGTTTGATGTTATGCATGTTCAGGCTGTTTTAAGGGTATGCTTGTTCAGAATGATGCTTCCGTTGTTCAGGCTGTTTGATGCTGTACTAGTTAAGGCTGTTAGAGTTAGTTGTGTATATGCCTTTTTGTCTGTGTGCTTGTACATAGTAGACATGTCATTACAAAATCCATTTGTAGGGGAAATTTATAGAAAGTTCATCAATAAATATTCAAAAGTTAAAATTATCATCAATTCATAAAAGATAAGTAGCATAATAAATATTCTACAACAGTAGAATAGATAGATTCTTAAAACACACGCTTGATTAAATAATATAAATTGCATTGAACACATCTAAATATATATATATATTCAACTATGCTGTTGTATATACATCTTTAGTTGTGGGTGCTCATCAAGTTTAGGCTATTCCATGTTGTTTGAATAACTTCAGACTTGCGGATAATGTAGTAATACAGTGCACATTCATATTTTGAGAATCTATGTGATGCTCTTCTGGCAGCTCCTGTCATGGACAATTTCCTGCTGGTCAATGATGCCTATCAGAGACAAATCTTCCAGCTCAACCTGAAAACAGCCATGGTGGAAGCTGTGGATCTGCCACCCAACCATGAGCCTATTGCTCTTGCTTATGACCCTTTTGAAGTCAAGGTTTGTATGTATGATATCATAATAATGGTAATTAGTTTTGTTTGTTTGCTTTGTATTATTTACGCATTTTTCACCCATCTACATATTTTTGTCTCATTAAAGAAATTAAAATTCTTAATGAAAAATACCAAACGGTATAAGACATTTTCACAAGAAGTGAGATGTAAACTGGCTATAGCAATGCAGAAGTTAAATAGTATTAAGAGTTAAAGTAACATTTTTGAGAACATCTTTCTTGCAGCAATATATAGATGTGAGCCATGAAACGAAATCAAATAAAGAAGAAAATTGGGGATTTGAACTGAAATGTTATACATATATATATACATGTATTCTTTGACTAAGTAGAATACAAACATTGATATTCTACGGGATATGAACATTGAAGGAAACCGGTTCACAAACAGAATCATCAATCAGAAAGAAAATTACATTGCCATATTAAACGACACGATGGTTTGGAGAAAACCGTCATGGACACTGCAAGAAGAGGCTGGGGAAAGCCTGCATGAAGATGGACACAAGACATTGAAAATACCTTTGTTATAAAAATATATGAGGTAGGGCAGTTGACAAAGGATTGAGGGTATTTTTGGCGGGCCATGATGAAAGTCACTTTCTGCACCAGTCCTCTTAGATGATGATGATGATGCATTATTACTGCCATGAAACTATTTCTGCATTTTTCCTTTCAAGGTTTTTTGGTCAGACAATAAAGCGAATGTGATCAAAGAGGCAACTATTGATGGAAGATATGAAAAGACAGTTATGCTTCTTAACAATGGTAAGGCCGCATGATTTGTGACATGTGATACTTGAGTTGTGAGGTTCTGTTGCTGACATGAGATATACACAGTTTGCTAACAGACAGTAACACTGCACTTCAAAGCAATGTTTTTCTGTAATAAATTTGAATTGTGAAGACACAAACAACAGATGGCAGAATAATTTATTGCCTGACAAATTTTACTGTATCCTGTCAGGTGCATAGTATAGAAACACATAAGCAAACAATAAATAATTAAGTGTGGGAACCGATGATTCATGTTGTCTCTGTACACCAAATCAGATGGCTATTATTAATTTCAGTGTAAGCATCAAGCAAGTATAGGTAGAACAAAAAGAAAATTAGCAATTAGAGGAGCTGAACATATACCCTTCAGAAATCACTGTGCAGTCGAAAGGCTATAAAAATGTGGTTTCTTATAGCTTAAATGCTCAACACAAAGTCCCTTGTATCCACACAACTAATGATACAGCACAGCTTTACTATACCTAGTTGTACTATGATATGATTCAGTTTTACATATGCATTGTCTTCTTTTTGCCTTAGACTCCTATTAAGACATATGTCTTCCACCAAGTCACTCCTACCCCATGATTCCAGATTTTCTAAACATATGTTCTATCCAGTGACTGCATCTTTTCTTCATCTATTGATTCACTGGCATTTGTTTAGTTCTCTCCATGAGCTCTACATTGGTACCATCTTGTTCTTCTGTTTTGCACAGACATCAGTTACTGAATATGTGTAGTTAATTAGTTATTGTTTCAGTCATTATCCAGCTGATTTAATGGTACAATTGAATATTCTAAGTTTGGTGTTCAGTTTCATTTCTTTTGACTTCCCAAATTTCCTAGCACTATGAAAGTTCTTCTTGACTCTATAAATACAACATCACTACATGCATATACAAGATACTCGAGGTAAGATTAATGCTTCTTATGATTAACATAAATCTGTGATTAATTCAAAAATCACTGTTTGTTTCCATCTGTCCCAGCATCCATGTGTGACGGTTTGGCAGCTGACTATATCAACAAGTTGTTATTTTTCACTGATACTGGCAATAATGTGATTGGTGTTGTGAGCATGCGCAACTACGAGCTGTTTACTTACATTATCACAACATCGCTAGATGAACCACGAGACATTGTTGTGTCGCCCAATCAGGGGTAGGTTTTATCTGCTGATCAAGCAAGAGTTATTTAGTTATGCCTAATGATTATTCATATTTTTCTTGTCCTGTAGAAGCTTAGTTTTGTTTCATCCAGTGAAGGGTAATGTCTGTCCCACCCGGTCAGGAGTAAGTTATCACTGTTCGGTTATCAACAGTTTTACATGTGTGGAAACAACTTGGTGAAAGAAATTTATTCAACATTAGGTGAACCAATTTGGTCTCAACGTACACTGAATGAGACTTAGATTTTAACCAATTATGCTTTAAGATGGCAGTGAATCTTGAAATATGAAGAAAAAAAAATTGGAAGAGCTATAACTAACAATGATTGCCTAAAAAAGGCTAATGAAAGAATAATACTATACACATCTTTGAGAAAGAGACAAACAGTGGGGATTAGTCGAATAATGAACAGAGAAGTATGGGGAACATCATGATGACTGAAACTGACTCCGCAGCACGAAAAGCGTCGCACGAAGCACAAACTCCATAGCTTTTAGCGATGACCCACAGGAGTCTCCGAAACATTTAACTCGTAAGCCGAAGGACGCGGCCCGGAATCGAACCCACAACCTTCGGAGCACGAGTCAAACAGCTTGACCACTTTGCCACAGAGACTCCCATCTAGAAACAGAAGCTAGTCTGGTTCATAATGGGAGAATCCGCCATGATTTCTGCTGTGGTAAACCCCCCCCCCCCCCTCCCCCCCCCCCAAGTACTCGTGACTCCGTACTCTGCTAATTTACAATAGAATCACAGTAATTCTCTGTGATCCTATATATATCATCATCATCAAGTGCCGTGCCGGCTGGCGTAGGCGTTCATGGCTCTCCACAGATCTCGGTCTTTGATGTTCTGGATCAACTCTGCTGATGATATTCCTCCATGCCACCGTCTCAATCCATCCAGCATCATTTCTCTTGGTCTGCCTCTGCCTCTCTTCCCCTCGATCTTTCCAGTTGTCACGATGTTCTCCAATGCCTCTCTTCTCATCACATGACCAAAGCAAACTGTTTGTCTCTTTCTTATTGTTGTATATAGTGTTCTAGTTTCATTAGCCTCTTTCAGGCAATCGTTGTTAGTTACTCTGGCAGTCCAAAGAATTCGCAACTTTCGTCTTAAAAACCACATTTCTGTTGCTTCTAAGTTCTTCCTAATTTGTTCATTTACATTCCAAGATTCGTTGCCATAAAGCAAAACTGGTTCTATATAGCATTTTAGCACTCTCTTTCTTACATTCATTGATAGCGACTTATTGCATAAGATACTCTTCATTTTCTTAAATGCAGCTTTTGCCTGCCCTATTCTGCTCTTAATCTCTGTTGTTCATCTTCCATCTGATGTTATAAGTGCCCCTAGGTATTTAAAATTATCCACTTGGTTGAGAATTTTCCCTTCTATTTCTATGTCACATTTTGATGTCCCCATTTTCTTTGATATCACCATTGTTACTGTTTTCTTGATATTCAAGGAGAGTCCTTTCTGTGCACTCTCTAATACTACAATGTCCAATAATTGTTGTAGGTCTGTTGCATTATCCGCCACCAATACTGTGTCATCTGCATAGCATATATTGTTTATATTATATCCTCTGATTAGTATTCCTGGCTTATCTTTGATCTCTCTCATTCATTGGCACCTTTCCGTCTTAACAGACGATAGTTTGGTACATTGTGCTTCAAAAATGCTTAATAACTATGATCCAAGGCGGTGGCGAGTGTGGCTGGTAAGGCCAATTCTTGCTGCAAATGTTTGCCCACAGTAGGTGCATGTGAAAACATGGTCATTTCCACCATTTTGCACCATCTTACGTCTCTCACGCTCTGTGTGTGCTTTATCTGCAATCATTTTCTCCTTTGTCTTTATTCCATTTCTGATAGTTGCCCTCCATGCAACATTTACCAATGCCTGTCTCTCTCATTATTACTTCGCTATATAGGGAGAAGAGATCCGGTGACAAGACACACCAATGTCGTACTCCTAGCTTTATCTGTTTGTAGCTACCCTCTTTATTTCCCATTTTAATTGCTGCTACTTGGTTCCAGTATTTATTCTTAAATCTTTCCCATCAATGTTGATATCTTCCAACATTTTAATCAGCTCATCATGTTTTACTTTATCAAATGCCTTAGTATAATCTATGAAGCATAAATATATGTCTCTCTGTTTCTCTATTGACTTTTCTATTAGTGTTCGTAATATATATATTGCATTGTTTGTACCCTTTCCTTCCATAAAACCATATTCTTTCTTGTTCTTCTCATTATAATTCTGAGTAGAAGCTTAGTGACATGGTTTATGAGGTTAACTGTACGAACATCTTCACATTTAATTGCTCCTGGTCTCTTTGGTATTGCTATAAATACAGATTTTAGCATATCGCTTGGTCAATATCCACTGTTGTAAATATCATTCAGCATTTTAGTTAATATATCTACCCCAAATTCCATATTTTGCACTCTTCGTATTGAGATGTCATTAGTATTTTTGTAATGACTCTCTCTGTCTCTCTCTCTCTGTCTCTCTGTCTCACCGGCTTTGTACAGAAAGGCTGTGTTTGTGTGCTCTCCTCCTTTCTGGATTTTCTTTTTCCTCTTTAACTTCATTCATACAAAATGAATTTTATATCATGATCATAATTGGCATAAGCCTTTGAAAATAAAGTTTGCTCATTCTCTCTCTCTCTCTCTCTCTCTCTCTCTCTCTCTCTCTCTCTCTCTCTCTCTCTCTCTCTCTCTCTCTCTCTCTCTCTCTCCCCCCCCCCACCAGCTTTGTATGAGAAGGATTAACATATAAAGTTTGTAGTATGTAAATCTCTAACATGGGAAACAAAGAAACATCACCAGATTAGTTTTTAAAAAAAAAGTTTATCAGCATTTAAAAAAAAAAGTTTATCAGTAGTTAGATAGATAGATTCAAGATGCATTTGCATATGTAATCAAAATCCCTTATATCAATTTTCGGACAGAATAATCAAACAGGTCATGTACATTTGTTTATATTTTTTCCATCCACATTTTTAGAGCAATTTACTGGTCAGACTGGGGATCTTCTCCTCAAATTGCAAAAGCCAACATGGACGGAAGTGAAAGAGAGACACTGGTGGAATTTGTGCCTCCAGCTTGGCCCAATGGGTTGGCGCTTGACCTGCAAGGTTGGTTAGTATGCTTGTCAGCTGACCAGAAACATATGCTGTTTCCTCTTTAACTGAGTTGAATCAAGAACTGACATGACAGCACTCAAGACATTCCTATATATGTTCTATCCTTATCTTCAGTAACCAGTGAAGAGTCCTGATACTAATGGTACCAGTTGACATTTGATTATATGCCTGTTTGGCCTTTCCTCAAATTACTGAGATCCTCTAGTCACTCACTGCTGCACCATTCTCTCCATACAGTTGTGATGTATGTGTTCTTCCACACTATATACATTATCTCAAAAGTCCCTAACCACATCTACCATACCGTGCACCAATACCCCACCCAGTGGTGTAGATCCAGCCAATTTATCCACCTGCTCATTTTCCAACATAACAGCATACTCTGGGTAAATGAGAAAAGGGTGCTCCTTGTCTTTGATTTTTTAAATTGAAGCATGCCACTCTGCACGAAGCCTACCTGTCTTCACCCTTCTCAGCATGATCTGTGAGTCTGTTACATTCATGACATTTGTGTGCTCTTTGTCCTCCAGCCAGTGGAAAGCTGCAGTAACTGCCTCCACCTCCGTTCTCAGAATAAATGTTGTGGTATCACATGCCAGGCCCTCCTGCATTAAACATTGTCCTCTTTAACTAATCAACAACGTCAAGGGATGGCATAGTTACAATGCTTCAGTCTCAAATCCAAACAGAAAGGCTGGGTATGTTTACAAGAAGCCTTGGCATTTAATGATGTCACGTATCCACCATAATTTATTACACAGAATGAATACCTAGCCTCATTAGATAAGGAGAGCAAGCTGGAGATTCTGAATGCAAGTTGCACACATTTAAAAACAAATATCACAACTGTTGGAAATCATAGTGAGCTGGTTGAAAACTTGTGTCCTAGCAAAATTGTTGTGAAATCAATTCAACCATTGGATAGACAGAGAGCCCATTACCTTGGACAAAATCTGTGTAGAGAAAGTGCACCTCACACAAATGCATGCCAAAGTCAGACTATGTACTTTTCTTTTTGACCTCTGAGGTGGAGAGGTGCATAACTAGATTTGACACACTCCTCAAAATAGAAACACAGAAGAAGAAGAAAGAAGATTAATGAGGTCTCCTCAAAGAACCTGGCTGCAACAGATCTCCAACACTTTGTGTCTCTTACTCTGTACTACAATCTAACAACAGATCTCCAACACTTTGTGTCTCTTACTCTGTACTACAATCTAACAACAGATCTCCAACACTTTGTGTCTCTTACTCTGTACTACAATCTAACAACAGATCTCCAACACTTTGTGTCTCTTACTCTGTACTACAATCTAACAACAGATCTCCAACACTTTGTGTCTCTTACTCTGTACTACAATCTAACAACAGATCTCCAACACTTTGTGTCTCTTACTCTGTACTACAATCTAACAACAGATCTCCAACACTTTGTGTCTCTTACTCTGTACTACAATCTAACAACAGATCTCCAACACTTTGTGTCTCTTACTCTGTACTACAATCTAACAACAGATCTCCAACACTTTGTGTCTCTTACTCTGTACTACAATCTAACAACAGATCTCCAACACTTTGTGTCTCTTACTCTGTACTACAATCTAACAACAGATCTCCAACACTTTGTGTCTCTTACTCTGTACTACAATCTAACAACAGATCTCCAACACTTTGTGTCTCTTACTCTGTACTACAATCTAACAACAGATCTCCAACACTTTGTGTCTCTTACTCTGTACTACAATCTAACAACAGATCTCCAACACTTTGTGTCTCTTACTCTGTACTACAATCTAACAACAGATCTCCAACACTTTGTGTCTCTTACTCTGTACTACAATCTAACAACAGATCTCCAACACTTTGTGTCTCTTACTCTGTACTACAATCTAACAACAGATCTCCAACACTTTGTGTCTCTTACTCTGTACTACAATCTAACAACAGATCTCCAACACTTTGTGTCTCTTACTCTGTACTACAATCTAACAACAGATCTCCAACACTTTGTGTCTCTTACTCTGTACTACAATCTAACAACAGATCTCCAACACTTTGTGTCTCTTACTCTGTACTACAATCTAACAACAGATCTCCAACACTTTGTGTCTCTTACTCTGTACTACAATCTAACAGCAGATCTCCAACACTTTGTGTCTCTTACTCTGTACTACAATCTAACAGGATTTAATGGTGATGGTTGGGGAACATTCAGCTGTGTTTTGAATGTGGTATAGAGGTTTAAAAACTGCATCAAACCCTTGGGCGACCATCTTTAAACTGTCCTTTATGATGTCACCATGTTTATCTGCACAGTGGTGTCTCATGCTTAACAATCTTGACATCCTTAACAACAATATTGACAGGTTATAACAAGACAATGGCGTGATTATTGTAATTTCTATCACACTTTTAAGGTTTTCATTTTAAGCTCCCTCATATATAACACTAATGTCCGATTTGGGCTGCAATAAAGGCTGAGACAGAAGAAATTGACAAAAATACAAGAAGAAAGAGAAAACATAGAACATTGCAAGTCACAAAACGAGACGTCAGAAACAGAAGATACCAAATCACAGACAAAAGAGAAAGAACCAGACGAGGAAATAGAAGAGGCGAAAATAGAAGAGGAGGAAAACCAAAATGACAGCGACCAAGAATGGACGGTAACCAGGGGAAGAGATTACTCTCCAGCAAGATCAAGCTACCAACCCGTCCATGACACAAGTTACCAAAGAAGACCCAGAAGATACGAAAACAGACCAAGACCAAGACAAGATATCTGGAGGAAGGATGACAACTGGTAAAACTCCCTGAAGGAAACAACACCATAAGACGGGGCAGGAACACAATTACACCAGGTCTCACAAGTGTGCGACCCGTCCAGACATCTAAAACCACAAAGATGAAACGAACACAATGACAACAGATCAGAAACCAGGAAGCAGATATACGCATCTCTATTTACGAAAGAAGAAGTACAACATACACCATAAGGGCCCCGATTATAACGAAATCGATAGTCGACAGTTCGAAATGGGCTATTCTTCTCAAGAATTGGAAGTGGAATTGGGAGATTATATCTTTTTCAAGGCCAATACAAATATAAAGTTGAAAGAAAAAAAACAAACAAGGAAATTAAAATACTCAATAAATACACATTTAAAATAATTGTAATAGTTATAAAGTGGACATTTGCAGGACAAGTACATGATTTCTGTATTTAAACCAAAAGCACACAGTAGTTGGAAATCACAATGAGTAGGTTGTATATCTGCTGCTGTCCTAGCACAATTGTTATGAAATACAGGGTGTATTTTTAATGACTGTGCAGTTTGGACCTGCAATATTTTCAAACACTGCACAGTCATTAAAAATACACCCTGTAAAATTAACTAATGGATTTACATCATCGAATTTAGACTAAATAATAGCCACCAGTTAGCTTTGTTGATTTACTAAAAAGACACTTCTTTCATGTGAAGCTAACTAGCAGATATAAATTTGTTTACTTTTGCAGCGAAAAAATAAACAAACTACTTATTCATCATCAGCATCATATGCCATGCTGATAAGCATGCGCAGTCATAATTTCTCCCATCTCACACATTCAATTAACTGACATTTCATGACATTCTAAGCATCTGTAATGAAGGTTGACTGCCATGTGCTTTTCTTCTTGGCAGCGACCATACTGGTCGATGACCGAAGCCATTGATCCTCTGCTTACTGTCAAGAAACTTGAGTTCATAAGTCATAACCGACAAATATCCGTCAACTGCTCTCCAGCTGCATTGACCACCTGCACCCTCCACCTCCCCCCACCACCTGCTTCTACCACTTTCCCCCATGGTTTAATGTGACCCTGGTCTGGGGGGTTAATTGGCACTCAAGCCTGCCCAAGGGTATTCCAAACACTAGCAGAGAGAAGGAGGCTCCTTAAAAATCATTTAGTTGGTTGTACTGTTGTAGAAAAGATACATCATCCAAATGAGACTAAATAATAGATAACCATTGGGTATTATGTTGCAGACAATAAACTGTTCTGGGTGGATGCCCACTCTGACAAGATCAGTGTCATGGATCTGGGTAGTAAGATTATTACAACACTTATAGAAGAACCAGAAGCTCACTATTTCTCAGTTGATGTCATTGGTGAATATCTTTACGTCACCGACTGGAAGAAAAAGTAAGTACATATTTCAAAATGTAAATAAAATGTAAGTGCATGTGTGAAAATGTAAAAAACACCAGAGCTACTCAGTTTATGTACTATATATTGAGATATCCCTCTGTGATCTATAGAACCAGACTGAAACATTATTCTTAGGTCTCTGTGTGGGATGGAAGCTATTCTTTAGACACCAGCCAAGTTTATCTTGTTCATCTTTACCCTGCTTGAAAAGTCAAGGCTGTAATTGAGATTACTGACCAAGTATTAACAGAATACATAATCTATGAGAGTTTGGCTCCTCACATCATCATCATCATCATCATCATCATCATCATCATCAAGTGCCCTGCCAGCTGGTGTGGGCATTCATGGCTCTCCACAGATCTCGGTCTTTGGTGTTCTGGATCAACTCTGCTGATGATATTCCTCCATGCCACCGTCTCAATCCATCCAGCATCATTTATCTTGGTCTGCCTCTGTCTTTCTTCCCCTTAATCTTTCCAGTTGTCACAATTTTCTCCAATGTCTCTTCTCATGACATGACGAAAGAAAGCAGTTTGTCTCTTTCTTGTTGTTGTATATAGTGTTCTAGTTTAATTAGCCTCTTTCAGGCAATCATTGTTAGTTACTCTGGCAGACCAAGGAATTTGCAACATTTATCTAAAAAATCACAACTCTGTTGCTTCTAAGTTCTTGCTAATTTGTTCATTTACATTCCAAGATACACTGCCATATAGCAAAACTGGTTCTATAAAGCATTTTAGCACCGTCTTTCTTACATTCAATGATAGCGACTTATTGCATAAGATAATTTTCATGACTTTGGTGATTGAGTGAAATGGCGAGTCATCACTGCCCACACTTTCCGGCATGGCACATGATTGATTGATTGAATTTTCATTTTTTGAAATGCAGCTTTTTGCCTGCCCTATTCTGCTCTCAATCTCTGTTGTACATCTTCCATCTGATGTTATAAATAACCTTAGGTATCTAAAATTATCCACTTGGTTAAGAATTTCTCCTTCTATTTCAATGTCACATATTGGTATCATCATTTTCTTTGATATCAACATTGTTACTGTTTTCTTGATATTCAGGGAGAGTCCTTTCTTTGCACTCTCTGTTACTACAATGTCCAACAATTGTTGTAGGTCTGTTGTATTATCCACCACCAATACTGTGTCATCTGCATAGCGTATATTGTTTATATTATATCCTCCAATTAGGCTTCTTTTTGATCTCTCTCATCATTACTTCGCTATATAGGGAGAAGAGATCCGGTGACAAGACACATCCCTGCTGTACTCCTAGCCTTATCTGTTCGTAACTACCCTCTTTATTTCCCATTTTAATTGCTGCTACTTGTTCCAGTAAATATTCTTTATTATTCTTAAATTTTTCCCATCAATGTTGATATCTTCCATCATTTTAATCAGTTCATCATGTTTTACTTTATCGAATGCCTTAGTATAATCTTTGAAGCACAAATATATGTCTTTCTGTGACTCTATTGACCTTTCTATTAGTGTTCATAAAATATATATTGCATTGTTTGTACCCTTCAACAAAACCATACTGTTCTTCACTAATTTCCCGTTTTATTTTCTTTCTTGTTCTTCTCATTATAAATCTGAGTAGACGCTTAGTGACATGGTTTATGAGGTTACTTGTACGAAAATCTTTGCATTTAATTGCTCCTGGTCTTTTTAGTATAGCTATAAATACAGATTTCAGCATATTCCTCAGTAAATATCCACTACTGTAAATATCATTCAATATTTTGGTTAATATGTCTACTCCAAATTCTCCCAATACTTCTAATTCTTCCTCACATCATCGCTGCAAAATCTGCTGTGGAATTACCTTTGTTTCAATTTTTTATTAAATTAACTTGTTGGACAATATTCTGTATCGTATCTTCATTTTCTTGTATGCTTTTTAAAAAAAAAGTAAAATATTTGTACATTATTTTCCTAGTTATTTGAGGCGGATGAGCAAGAAAGGGGGGCCACTAACACAGTTTGGTCCTGCGGCATTTACAAGGTTGTATGGTATCAAGGGATATAACTCTTCTGAATCATTTAAAGGTTGGTTTAACAAGTAACGTGACTTATAATGACACATACCTACCTGAATGTTACCAGCGTTTCAAGGCAGGCAAAGATAGTAAAACTTGCATGTAACCTAGCATTTTATAAGAGCCAATTCAAGAGGGTTACCTCAACCCATAGAAAATGTTAGCATGAAATCCAGCACATCATGAGAGGAGAGCTTAGCATGAAATCCAGCACATCATGAACAAGTCTTAGAGGAGAGCTTAGCATGAAATCCAGCACATCATGAACAAGTCTTAGAGGAGAGCTTAGCATGAAATCCAGCACATCATGAACAAGTCTTAGAGGAGAGCTTAGCATGAAATCCAGCACATCATGAGAGGAGAGCTTAGCATGAAATCCAGCACATCATGAACAAGTCTTAGAGGAGAGCTTAGCATGAAATCCAGCACATCATGAACAAGTCTTAGAGGAGAGCTTAGCATGAAATCCAGCACATCATGAATAAGTCTTAGAGGAGAGCTTAGCATGAAATCCAGCACATCATGAACAAGTCTTAGAAGTCAGGGTGCCCCACCGGCTAGATGAAAGTATTTTTCACTGGCGAGCAACCCCTAATAGTCAGAAACTGACTAGGGACAAAATCTATATGGCTGAACTATAGATTAGGCTCATGAATATCCAACGTACAGCTCCAAATGGCTCGTTACAAAATGAAATGAACTGTGCTGAATATTCGCCAAGGAATGGGAAAGAGAAGGTTAGCTAAGATAGATTTTTACGTCTGAATTAAAGTTTAAGGACAACTATTCTAGTACAGGTTTTTCTCCCTGACTGCTCCTTTCCTTGGTGTGTAAGTGAACCCCCACCAATGTATACACACAACACGTATGCACAATTGGAATTAAAATATAACGACCGAACTATGAGTTACAATACTACAACAATTATTTATTAATCATAATCATAGACATCTGATGGTTCAATATGAGGATGATGAAATCATATACATATTGATATTGATGACAAATATTACGTAACTTTACTTGTTACTTGCTCTATCTGGATCTGTGGTCCAGATCCCCACTCTCCAGTAGACACAAAAAGAACAGCTTGCCGGTATTCTGACGATCTTGTCAGTCCTGACACTCCTAGTCAGTAGTCTCTAGTCTTGAGATCTATAACATAGGTGCTCCTTGTGAGAGCTTGAAAGAAAGTCAAGAATGTGTTATATCAGTTCTACATCAGCGCAATCCTAATTAAAACATATCATAACACAAACATATACAATGACCAGTCTGGCCCAGTTTATCTTTCAGCTCTACTGCGTTCACCATCTTCCTTCTCCCTACTGTCTTTAGTCTGGGACGGGCTTTTCAATTGTCTCACATGCCTTTAATGATTACATTTCTGCCGCCCCATGTCCATGTCGCTAATACAGAAATTCTGTGTCGTACAGCCGCTCCGTCCAAAGTTAGTTTAGCAGCTCACAGGGTCGGTAAGGGTATTATAACAATGCCTGATCATCCGGGCTTGCAAGCCGTGACCAGTAGCTGTGCCAGGTTTCCATGCATTACCGTGGACGCACGCCCACAATACACTGAGAAAGTTTAGCACCATATACCAATTGTGGAGTGGGTAAGGTCTGTACCCTTACACCTCTGCTTCCAACACAATCATTGGCCAATGTGCCAATGCACAGACAATCGATGGTTAGTGTGCCAATGCGCACACCATAATATAACACTTCATATTGATAGGCTTGCATATGACAAATCAATATACCAAACATGAAATACCCATAAAACATTAATTAAACTAGACATATTATGATACTTTAACATCATAGCATAATGCACTAGTTAGTTTATGAAATTACACATACATACATCCAACATATCCGTAAACATTATATTACTTCAAGATGGACATCTAATGATACTCAACATAATAGCATCAGGCATTATTAATGAGTACTAATATTGTATAGCTACAAAATGAGATATACAACAAGTCTAATTGAAGTGACCACACAGACCAACTATATTTGCTGAGCTGCCCGGTTTAATCACCTGCTGTTGTAAGAATTAAATAACTAGTCAGTTGACTATATTCTGTACAACAAATGCACACACCAAAAAGAGACTAGTCTAGTTTACAAAGAAATGACCAGCATCTACCAAGACACCTAAAAGTATACTTAGACAATGATATTTATTGAAATAACCTATGTCCGATATAGACTGACTAGTTACTAAGAAATAATTCTCCTAGTTAGATCTAGCAACATAAGAATCATACATATGACTACCAAACATTGAGCTGGCTGCCTACCTGTTCTGAAGTCAGACTTAATCTAACATAAAACAGGCTAGGGACCCTTATTTAAGCTGAGTCATGCAGACCGTATTATCTCCTTGGCATTCCCCTCATAAATTCTTCTTATCTCCACGGGACGGTAATTGCACTTATCACTGCAATTGGCCATCACACCTGTGGGTCTGACAATTATTAGCCCACTGAGTCTTATCAGTGATTTCACACCTTGCGCCTCTAGTCTCTACCAGATGGGGTCATCCATCGCGGTTGGGCGATTTCCTAGCTATTCTTATCAGGTGTCATGTCAAGGAAACAATTAGGTTCTGATGGTCAACAGCCAGTTTACAACTCTGTTGGTAAACCAGGTTTGCTTGCGTCATGCCTGGTTGGTTTTAATTACTATTCAGTCCCCTGAGTCTGCCCTCCCGTCTGGCTGGATTGATAAGACTGTGAAACTGATCTGGGGGTGACCTGTACTGGTGTCAAATTAACTTCCCAAATAGAAAGCCATTCCTGGTGGTTGTTTACTTGCAGGTTTTGCAAGCTTACGTCAAGACAGTATAGCTTTGAATATAGAGAAAACAGTTTTGTTCGTCTGTTGATCCTCTACATGGCCCATCAAAAGTGAACCGAAAATTGTTCTGGGAAGTAAAGGCTGCCAATTCGTGACAATGAACAAGTCTTAGAGGAGAGCTTAGCATGAAATCCAGCACATCATGAACAAGTCTTAGAGGAGAGCTTAGCATGAAATCCAGCACATCATGAGAGGAGAGCTTAGCATGAAATCCAGCACATCATGAACAAGTCTTAGAGGAGAGCTTAGCATGAAATCCAGCACATCATGAACAAGTCTTAGAGGAGAGCTTAGCATGAAATCCAGCACATCATGAATAAGTCTTAGAGGAGAGCTTAGCATGAAATCCAGCACATCATGAACAAGTCTTAGAGGAGAGCTTAGCATGAAATCCAGCACATCGTGAAGAAATCTTAAGAGGAGAGCTTAGCATGAAATGGTTGTAAGCCCTTACTCCGCTGGGAGATAAAGAGGAGATAAAAGGGATAAAAAGGGCATAGACAATCAATAGATGATATATGGAGGTCAGCATGGCTGAATGGATAAGAGCACATGTGCTAATGCTGAGGTAGCAGGTTCAACTGATATACCGGTTAGTTGGACTAAAATGATGATTTCTCATCCTTGAATTGGGGAAGTAAATTACACGTACCTCAGAAGTTAGAGTGGGTTTGCCTGATGGCGAGGGACACTGGTATTAGGGAAAGTTCCACACAAACAAACATCAGTCCAGTATACTTTAAATAGTGGCACATGTATGGACTACGCTTGAGTTCAAAGTGAGTGTATACAGAAAATATAAGAAGAAGATATTAAGACAAAATGTAAAACAACCAATTCACCCAATGATGAATGCTAACAGATTTAACAACCCTGTTCTGTCATAAAGAAATATAATGTGCAGGAAAAGAAAAAGGCATTACTGAACAAATTCACTATGCAAGTTCCGGCAGAGGACAATTAAGAAGATGTAGGAACAGCATTACATTGATAATTCAAGGAGTGAATCAAAGAAGAAAAACTTAAACAGACTGAACATACATCAGAAATAAATCTTCCTCTTTTGAGAAAATATTTCAGGCTTGTAAAGGATAAACTTCACAGACGATGGATAACTATATAAGTATGCAAGTTTCTTTCTATAGCTACTGCAAGAACAATCACAGCATATTGCATGAAGCTCTTAGCGCCACTAATGAGGGTTCAAATGTATGAATACTTGACTCCACAGTGGTCATATTTCACTCGGGCATCACCATGTTGGACAGAGAATGTAGAGAGTGGTGTAATGGTCTGGCAGAATTGAAAGTACAACAGCTGATTGATGAAAATGCCAGAAGAGATGTATAGTTGTGCGCATTGATGGTTCCGTTCACTGTAGAAAGAAATATAACTGGGGGGGTGTCTCAGCTAGAGTGAAGGAGAAAGTCGTTGCTGAACAGAATGAAGTCTTTACGCCTACAACCTCAAGTATGAGGATGGAGGTGAATGTAATCACTGCAACTTTGAGGAGGATAGTGGGTACTCTAGTCACTAGAGCAACCGTAGTGTCTGATCTCAGTCCCTGTTGCGTAAAGTTAAACTCTCAGATAATGGACAAGTGATCAGATAAAGGACAAGTGACTCAGATAAAGGACAAGTGACTCAGATAAAGGACAAGTGTCTCAGATAAAGGACAGGTGACTCAGATAAAGGACAAGTGACTTAGATAAAGGACAAGTGTCTCAGATAATGAACAAGTGATCAGATAAAGTACAAGTGTCTCAGATAATGGACAAGTGTCTCAGATAATGGACAAGTGTCTCAGATAAAGTACAAGTGTCTCAGATAATGGACAAGTGACTCAGATAAAGGATAAGTGTCTCAGATAAAGGACAAGTGTCTCAGATAAAGGATAAGTGTCTCAGATAATGAACAAGCGACTCAGATAATGGACAAGTGATCAGATAAAGTACAAGTGTCTCAGATAATGGACAAGTGACTCAGATAATGGACAAGTGACTCAAATAAAGGAAAAGTGTCTCAGATAAAAGACAAGTGTCTCAGATAAAGGACAAGTGTCTCAGATATTGGACAAGTGATCAGTTAAAGTACAAGTGTCTCAGATAATGGACAAGTGACTCAGATATAGGACAAGTGACTTAGATAAAGGACAAGTGATCAGATAATGAACAAGTGTCTCAGATAATGGACAAGTGTCTCAGATAATGGACAAGTGTCTCAGATATTGGGTAAGTGATCAGATATCGGACAAGTGTCTCAGATAAAGTACAAGTGACTCAGATAAAGGACAAGTGTCTCAGATAAAGGACAAGTGTCTCAGATAAGGGACAAGTGTCTCAGATAATGGACAAGTGTCTCAGATAATGGACAAGCGACTCAGATTATGGACAAGTGATCAGATAAAGTACAAGTGTCTCAGATAATGGACAAGTGACTCAGATAATGGACAAATGACTCAGATAAAGGACAAGTGTCTCAGATAAAAGACAAGTGTCTCAGATAAAGGACAAGTGTCTCTGATAAAGTACAAGTGTCTCAGTTAAAGGACAAGTGTCTCAGTTAAAGGACATGTGTCTCAGATAAAAGACAAGTGTCTAAGATGAAGGACAAGTGACTCAGATAAAGGACAAGTGTCTCAGATAAAGGACAAGTGACTCAGATAAAGGACAAGTGACTTAGATAAAGGAAAAGTGTCTCAGATAATGGACAAGTGATCAGATAAAGTACAAGTGTCTCAGATAATGGACAAGTGTCTCAGATAATGGACAAGTGACTCAGATAATGGACAAGTGACTCAGATAAAGGACAAGTGTCTCAGATAATGGACAAGTGACTCAGATAATGGACAAGTGTCTCAGATAAAGGACAAATGTCTCAGATAAAGGACAAGTGTCTCTGATAAAGGACAAGTGACTCAGATAAAGGACAACTGACTTAGATAAAGTACAAGTGTCTCAGGTAAAGGACAAGTGTCTCAGATAAAAGACAATTTTCTCAGATAAAGTACAAGTGTCTCAGATAAAGGACAAGTGTTTCAGATAAAGGACAAGTTACTCAGATAAAGGACAAGTGTCTCAGATAAAGTACAAGTGTCTCAGTTAAAGGACAAGTGTCTCAGTTAAAGGACAAGTGTCTCAGATAAAAGACAAGTGTCTCAGATAAACGACAAGTGTCTCAGATAAACGACAAGTGTCTCAGATAAAGGACAAGTGTCTCAGATAAAGGACAAGTGATCAGATAAAGGTCAAGTGTGTCAGATAAAGGAAAAGTGTCACAGATAAAGGACAAGTGACTCAGATAAAGGACAAGTGTCTCAGATAAAGGACAAGTGTCTCAGATAATGGACAAGTGATCAGATAAAGGACAAGTGTCTCAGATAAAGGACAATTGTCTCAGATAATGGACAAGTGACTCAGATAATGGACAAGTGACTCAGATAAAGGACAAGTGTCTCAGATAATGGACATGTGTCTTAGATAAAGGACAAGTGTCTCAGATAATGGACAAGTGATCAGATAAAGGACAAGTGTCTCAGATAAAGGACAAGTGTCTCAGATAATGGACAAGTGACTCAGATAAAGGACAAGTGACTCAGATAAAGGATAAGTGTCTCAGATAATGGATGATCAGATAAAGAACAAGTGTCTCAGATAATGGACAAGTGATCAGATAAAGGAAAAGTGTCTCAGATAAAGGACAAATGACTCAAATAAAGGACAAGTAACTCAGATAATGGACAAGTGTCTCAGATAAAGGACAAGTGACTCAGATAAAGGATAAGTGTCTCAGATAAAGGATAAATGACTCATACAATGGACAAGTGACTCATATAATGGACAAGTGTCTCAGATAAAGGACAAGTGACTCATATAATGGACAAGTGATCAGATAATGGACAAGTGCCTCAGATAAAGTACAAGCATCTCAGATAAAGGACAAGTGTCTCAGATAATGGACAAGTGATCAGATAAAGAACATGTGTCTCAGATAATGGATAAGTGATCAGATAAAGAACAAGTGCCTCGGATAAAGGACAAGTGATCAGATAAAGGACAAGTGACTCAGATAAAGAACACTTGCCTCAGATAAATGACATATGACTCATATAGAGTACAAGTGACTCAGATAAAGGACAAGCGACTCAGATAAAGGACAAGCGACTCAGATAATGGAAAAGGGACTTGGATAATGGAAAAGGGACTCAGATAAAGGACAAGTGACTCAGATAATGGACAAGTTACTCAGATAAAGGATAAGTGTCTCAGATAATGGACATTACATTACATTACATTGGCACCTTTCCGTCTTGACAGACGATAGTTTGGTATATTGTGCTTCAAAAAGTCTTAATAACTGTCATATGGCAATAACTACGATCCATGGCGGTGGCGAGTGTGGCTGGTAAGGCCAATTCTTGCTGCAAATGTTTGCCCACAGTAGGTGCATGTGAAAACATGGTCATTTCCACCATTTTGCACCATCTTACGTCTCTCACGCTCTGTGTGTGCTTTATCTGCAATCATTTTCTCCTTTGTCTTTATTCCATTTCTGATAGTTGCCCTCCATGCAACACGTTCAGCGGCAACGTGCTCCCAATGTGCATTATCAATGCCGGTATCAATCATGTCTCGCTTACACACATCTTTGTATCGTAGTAGAGGCCGACCCTGAGATCTCCTACCCGTCTGTAATTCACCAAAAAAGATGTCCTTTGGTATTCTACCATCATCCATCCTCCTAACGTGTCCTATCCATCTAAGAAGGCAATAAACAGTGGCTGATTTTGTTTCTGGCATTTTTCTTGCATCTGTCACAATGAGAATTATTTATTGATATGATATTCTCATTGCGATAATGGACAAGTGACTTAGATAAAGGACACATGATTCAGATAAAGACACATGACTGAGATAAAGGATATATAAAGGACAAGTAACTAAGATAAAGGACATATAAAGGACAAGTGACTCAGACAAAGGAGACAGGACTCAAATGAAGGAGACAATGTAATATATATCAAAATTCCTCCAGCATTAAAAAAAAAACAAAAAACTATAGGCTAAAATTCCACTGCCCAAGTCAAAATTCAAAATGAAATAGAACTACCCATAAACAAATATTTGCTGCATGTGTGATTTCATTGTAAACACATCTGGATCATCACCAGTGCTCCTGAGTTTGTGTTCAACTGCAGGGTGATTTTTAACATTTTGTTTTTAAATTTTCACTCACTTTCAATGTCCATGCATGTGCTATTACTTCTAGTGCACTGGACTGATTTTTGTGTGTGGATTAGCTTTCCCTGTTGCCAGTGTCCCTCACCATCTGGCGAACCCACTCCAACTTCTGAGGTACTTGTAATTTATGCCCCCAAATCAAAGACGTGAAGTCAACATTTTAGTCCAGCTGACCGATGTAAGGGTTCAAGCCCACTACCTCAGCATCAACACACCAGAAATGTATGAGCAAGCACTCTTATTCATTTGGCCATACTGACTTCCACATTGTTAACATATATATGGTCATCATCATCATGTGCTAGGCCACAATGTGTTCGGCATACATGCATCACCACAGATATCAGTTCTTGTTGTTCTCCATCTATTATGTTGATGATATTTCCATTCCACCATCCCAGTCCATCCAGCATAATTTATCTCTGTCTGCCACTGGCTCTTCTAGCGTTGATCTGTCCAATTGTGACCAGTTTTGCCAGTGAATCTCTTCTCATTATATGACCAAAAAACTCTATTTATCTCCTTTTTACATTTATGTGTACTGTTCTACTTTCATTAGCCTGTTCCTGGCACTCGTTAGATTCTCTGCACATGGTGCCAGCTATTTTTTTGCCTTTGACCTAGTACATAAACATATGACATACTAACCAGGATAGGGAAACAGTAAAATATCCTTAGACATACATGCTTTGTGTGATGCTTTTGGCAGCCCATGCTGCAAAAAGAGACTGAGCCATATGGGATACAACCCAGTGCAATGAAGTCGACCCTGTCCACTTTAAGCAACTTTTTCTTTATATTCGCAGGTGATTCAAATATTTTACAACATGAAATAAATTTCAGAATGTGTGTTTTGAATTAATCCAAGAAATTCCCAAAATCCCCACTCATAATAACAATTATAAACATGTTCGTAGTCAGTGAATTTGATTACTCAAATGGCCTTTGCTGTGTTTGCATACCAGCACCCTAACTGAATCTTTATATATATATAAAGATTCAGTTAGGGTGCTGGTATGCAAACACAGCAAAGGCCATTTGAGTAATCAAATTCACTGACTACGAACATGTTTATAATTGTTATTATGAGTGGGGATTTTGGGAATTTCTTGGATTAATTCAAAACACACATTCTGAAATTTATTTCATGTTGTAAAATATTTGAATCACCTGCGAATATAAAGAAAAAGTTGCTTAAAGTGGACAGGGTCGACTTCATTGCACTGGGTTGTATCCCATATGGCTCAGTCTCTTTTTGCAGCATGGGCTGCCAAAAGCATCACACAAAGCATGAACTCCATAGCTCCAGCAATGACCCCCGGGAGACTCTGACAAATGCATTTGTGAACAGAAGAACATGGCCTGGAATCGAACCCACAACCTTTGGAGCCCGAGTCAGATGGATTGACCACTTCACCACAGAGACTCCTAAGTATACAGATTTATGTTGCAACAATGTAGTCTTCTTACCAGTAAATGAACTCTCTGCTGTTATGACTTAAGACTGCAAAATATTTGTGAAATTCACAAAATCTCAAAATCAAAAAATCTTAAAATCTAACTGTCAATAACGTCCATAATATAGTTGAGATTTTATGCTATTTCACTTCTTTTTCATAACTTGATATAGCTTTTATTTGATATAAGATGGGACATGAAATTTCAGGGAATCAAAGTATTATTTATATCCCCACATAAACTTTATTGCAGCTACGTTAAAAAACTTTTGATGTTATTGTTTGTCACTTCAGGAATCAGTGTTTGTGTCGCCAGCGCATGTGATCACCTATGTCTACCCAAGGCCAACAGCCAGTACTCATGCCGTTGTGCTACTGGCTATATCTCTCAGAATTTTCAGTGCATCAAACGTAAGTTCTGAGCCTCAGAAGCTGAAATGTTGCAACACTGTATAAAACATGTTTATGTCCATATGTGAATTGTGCATCTTCAGCTAACCAAAGAGGTCCTATGAATGTGTATTCTCTTTCAGTCCGCTTTTGTTTATTATACTTGGCATGATTAATCAATGTGGTTAAGCGATTCAGGTATTTATCACTTTGTCTTCCTCTTACTCTTTTCCCATCAAGATTGCTAGTTGTCACTAGGTTTTCAAGTTTATTTCTCCACATAACATGCCAAACATCTTGACAAAGTTTAATCTCTAATTAATTTACTGGTTTCATCTATTTCTTGAAGGACTGCCTCATTTGCCAAATCATAATACACTAGAAATATATAGTGGTAGTTCCCCTTGCCATCCACCAGTTTGGAGTGGTTGTTATAATCTTCATTATCTCTCTGGGAAGTTTTCACATTGGCCTTCAAGTACAAAATGCTGTTTAGGAGAACTGCATCTTTCAATATGATATAGAAGAACTGCATCTTTCAATATGATATAGAAGAACTCTATCTTTCAATATGATATAGGAGAACTGCATCTGTCGATATGATATAGGAGAACTGCATCTTTCAATATGATATAGGAGAACTCCATCTTTCAGTATGATATAGGAGAACTCCTCTTTCAATATGATATAGGAGAACTCCTCTTTCAATATGACATAGGAGAACTCCTCTTTCAATATGATATAGGAGAACTCCATCTCCCAATATGATATAGGAGAACTCCATCTCCCAATATGATATAGGAGAACTCCATCTCACAATATGATATAGGAGAACTCCATCTCCCAATATGATATAGGAAAACTCCATCTCCCAATATGATATAGGAGAACTCCGTCTCCCAATATGATATAGGACAACTCCATCTTTCAATATGATATAGGACAACTCCATTTCCCAATATGATATAGAACAGTGGTTCTCAACTTTTTTTGGCCCATTCCCCCCTTCACCATATTTTCAGAACGCCATTCCCCCCTTCCTATCAAAAATTTGGCCCGTTCCCCCTTTCACCGTATTTTCAGAACGTCATTCCCCCCCCCCCCCTTTCATATTTCCTATCAAAAAATCCCCCCACCCCTACACAGTATACGTAAAAATAGAAGGTAAATGTAATAGCATATACTAAAACAAGTCTAGACATCCACATAAAACACGATTTGTGGGTCTACTTACTTTATAAAATGAGGTTTAGAAGGACGAGACATACATAACTGTAAAGTATTAAGGGGAAAAACTATGTCAAGTAATCGGTTCTTGTATTAACACGATCTTGAAATGGTCTTCATTCCCCCCTGGAAACCCTGAAATTCCCCCCTGAGAACCACTGATATAGAAGAACTCTATCTTTCAGTATGATATAGGAGAACTCCATCTTTCAATATGATATAGGAGAACTCTATCTTTCAGTATGATATAGGAGAACTCCATCTTTCAATATGATATATCTATGGCTGTATCCTTAGGTATGTTAAGCAAAGGACCATTTTGCATACTTTGAGGCATGTTGGGGATCTCATCCCAATCCCATATTTATATAGACCAACCAGCACTCAAGGGTCAATGCTGTCAATATCCCAAGGCCACCTTTACATCCCAAGACATTTTCTGGTACTCATTTGTTGTCTTGGGAGCCCAGGTGAATGTTAAAGATCTGCCTCAGTGCCAATAAAAGTCTGTGACTACATTTAAGCAATTTGACCACTGATTTATTACATCTCTCATGCCTGCATTTTACTAGATGTAAGATATATATCTACACATGCTTTGACTGAAAGATATTTATATATATGTATATATATGTCTTTAAGTCAAAGCATGTGTCCAAAGTAAAGGTCCATATTAGATGATGATGACGAACCATAGTTTTTATCTAAATTAACAGATTTCCATGTGCATACCAAAAGAAGGAAGCACCCTGGAGGAATAGCCGACACTGTGGCAAAGGGGTTACGAATTCACAATCCTGCATACTGTGTTCGAAACACAGCTGCAGATGCAAGCAGACCACCTTGCACTGGTTTTCATACAATGATATGAGTACTGGTTATTCAGAAACATATGGCAGACTACTGAACATAAACTTGCCAAGAAATCACAAACAATCAAAAAATGCTGAGGTTGACTGCGACATCCTGTACAGGATAAGCAACTAACTTTACTACCCTGAAGGAGAAAGAATATGAAAGGAAAGAAGATAAAAGGAAAGAAGATGAAAAGAAAGAAAAGGAAATAATGTGAATAGGCCTGTTGGTACAGAATAGGTTAAACGCCGAGGCAGACTGGCTAGGGTGCTAACTTGCCTGATGGCAAGTGGGCCATGTGGTGATCCTGATGGAGTGGACCACCTTGGACTTTAGACAATATAGGGTGTATTTTTAATGACTGGGGATTTTGAAAATATTGCCATTCCAAGTTTTGTATTCACCCTCTGTCAACTCATGCAATATAAAAGATAAATACAAAACTTGGAATTGCAGTATTTTCAAAAACCTCACAGTCATTAAAAATACACCCTGTATGTAAATGGACTAATATCATTTTAATAGCCTTGTTCTCTAGCTGCTAGCATGATAAGACCCAGTCCGCCCCTGGTTAAAATTATATCTTTCAATGATGAAATTAACAAATATATTTATAACAAATATATATTATATATTAACAAATAAATAATTTAAAAAAAAACATAATAATATTAACAAATATATTTATAACATTTCTGATTGTTATTGAGCACATTATTGAATGAAAATGTTTTTTTTTTCTCACTCACTTGCTTTGAACACAAGTGTAGTCCTCTCTAGTAGTGCTGGACTGAATTTTGGTGTGGATTAGCTTTCCCTATTACCAGTGTCCCTCGCCATCAGGTGAACCCATTCCGACTTCTGAGGTTGTATGAATGTACTAATAACTGTTCTTGTCTTTCTAGAAGCTACCGCAGAGGGTTCAATCACACTGCCCACGTCTGCAGTTTTTGTTTCCGATGAAACATCACCCACCCAATCATCGCCTACCCAGTCATCATCTACATTATCATCAACCACACAGCCAGTGACTACATCCATGGAAGAAGCAAGAACATCATTGCAGCAAACATCATTACCAACATCAACAATTCCGACAAGCACAAGACCTGTAACCATGGTATCACCAACTGACAGCAAGCAGTCATCATCGGAAGCTTGGGAAATAAATACAACCATAGAGCCAACCTATAGTCAGAACACAGAAAAACAAGGTACATTTGAGCAAATTATACAATCTATGGGTAATGTGAGCAACGTGAACAATCTAAGTATAGTTAATGTGAACAATCTAAGTATGGTTAATGTGAGTAACATGAACAATCTAAGTATGGTTAATGTGAGCAACATGAACAACCTAAGTATGGTTAATGTGAGCAACATGAACAATCTAAGTATGGTTAATGTGAGCAACATGAACAATCTAAGTATGGTTAATGTGAGCAACATGAACAATCTAAGTATGGTTAATGTGAGCAACATGAACAACCTAAGTATGGTTAATGTGAGCAACATGAACAATCTAAGTATGGTTAATGTGAGCAACATGAACAATCTAAGTATGGTTAATGTGAGCAACATGAACAACCTAAGTATGGTTAATGTGAGTAACATGAACAACCTAAGTATGGTTAATGTGAACAGAGTGAACAATCTAAGTATGGGTAATGTGAACAGAGTGAACAATCTAAGTATGGTTAATGTGAGCAATCTAAGTATGGTTAATGTGAGCAACATGAACAATCTAAGTATAGTTAATGTGAACAATCTAAGTATGGTTAATGTGAGCAACATGAACAATCTAAGTATGGGTAATGTGAGCAACATGAACAATCTAAGTATGGGTAATGTGAACAATCTAAGTATGGTTAATGTGAGCAACATGAACAATCTAAGTATGGTTAATGTGAGCAACATGAACAATCTAAGTATGGTTAATGTGAGCAACATGAACAACCTAAGTATGGTTAATGTGAACAACATGAACAACCTAAGTATGGTTAATGTGAGCAACATGAACAATCTAAGTATGGTTAATGTGAACAGAGTGAACAATCTAAGTATGGGTAATGTGAACAGAGTGAACAATCTAAGTATGGTTAATGTGAGCAATCTAAGTATGGTTAATGTGAGCAACATGAACAATCTAAGTATAGTTAATGTGAACAATCTAAGTATGGTTAATGTGAGCAACATGAACAATCTAAGTATGGGTAATGTGAGCAACATGAACAATCTAAGTATGGGTAATGTGAACAATCTAAGTATAGTTAATGTGAGCAACATGAACAATCTAAGTATGGTTAATGTGAGCAACATGAACAATCTAAGTATGGTTAATGTGAACAGAGTGAACAATCTAAGTATAGTTAATGTGAACAATCTAAGTATGGTTAATGTGAACAGAGTGAACAATCTAAGTATAGTTAATGTGAACAGAGTGAACAATCTAAGTATAGTTAATGTGAACAATCTAAGTATGGTTAATGTGAACAGAGTGAACAATCTAAGTATAGTTAATGTGAACAATCTAAGTATGGTTAATGTGAGCAATGTGAACAATCTAAGTATGGTTAATGTGAGCAACGTGAACAATCTAAGTATGGTTAATGTGAGCAACGTGAACAATCTAAGTATGGTTAATGTGAGCAACGTGAACAATCTAAGTATGGTTAATGTGAGCAATGTGAACAATCTAAGTATGGTTAATGTGAGCAGAGTGAACAATCTAAGTATGGTTAATGTGAGCAACATGAACAAACTAAGTATGGTTAATGTGAACAACATGAACAATCTAAGTATGGTTAATGTGAGCAATGTAAACAATCTAAGTATGGTTAATGTGAGCAACGTGAACAATCTAAGTATGGTTAACGTGAGCAACGTGAACAATCTAAGTATGGTTAATGTGAGCAACGTGAACAATCTAAGTATGGTTAATGTGAGCAACGTGAACAATCTAAGTATGGTTAATGTGAGCAACGTGAACAATCTAAGTATGGTTAATGTGAGCAAAGTGAACAATCTAAGTATGGTTAATGTGAGCAACATGAACAAACTAAGTATGGTTAATGTGAACAACATGAACAATCTAAGTATGGTTAATGTGAGCAATGTAAACAATCTAAGTATGGTTAATGTGAGCAACGTGAACAATCTAAGTATGGGTAATTTGAGCAACGTGAACAATCTAAGTATGGTTAATGTGAGCAACGTGAACAATCTAAGTATGGGTAATTCGAGCAACATGAACAATCTAAGTATGGTTAATGTGAGCAACGTGAACAATCTAAGTATGGTTAATGTGAGCAACGTGAACAATCTAAGTATGGTTAATGTGAGCAACGTGAAGAATCTAAGTATGGTTAATGTGAGCAACGTGAACAATCTAAGTATGGTTAATGTGAGCAACGTGAACAATCTAAGTATGGTTAATGTGAGCAACGTGAACAATCTAAGTATGGTTAATGTGAGCAACATGAACAATCTTAAGTATGGGTAATGTGAGCAACGTGAACAATCTAAGTATGGGTAATGTAAGCAACATGAACAATCTAAGTATGGTTAATGTGAGCAACATGAACAATCTAAGTATGGTTAATGTGAGCAACATGAACAATCTGAGTATGGTTAATGTGAGCAACATGAACAATCTAAGTATGGGTAATGTAAGCAACATGAACAATCTAAGTATGGTTAATGTGAGCAACATGAACAATCTAAGTATGGTTAATGTGAGTGTCAGCAACTTGCTTGCGACAGGTCTTTGAGGACTTCCCTACTTTTGCACCACACGAAATAACAACTCGTGTCATTTGCAAAAGGAATGCAATTTATTTAGAGCTGGCAATTTATAAGCTCTGCGAGCGGTATGCTTCATTGACATTAAACAACATGGATGTAATGAAGTGGTGAGAAATGATACTAGTAATCACAATCTAAATCTAAAGCCTAATATTTAACTATTGCCTAGAAACTTATAGCATTTGTCAAGAACACGTCTACTCTCTAATCGTCTCCAGTCGGGTCTGTCCACATGCTACACATTGCGTGGTCAAGCACGGACGCTGTCTCCTCCGTGCATTAGCGAGTCTTGCGTGCATAGAGTCCCAAGCACGCTGGCTCGTGAACTTTAGTAACCGGGTACTCCACGGTTACTCGTAAGGCCAAGCTTGGGGAAGCCCTCGCTCAACTGTCCTTAGTGCTCCCTTGGTTGACACAAATGTGTCCCCTGGTGAAGCTATTTATAGCGCTGGTGTCTCTCCTGTCTGGTGTCTCCCTACTAGACTTGTCTTAACTCTTATTAACTCTCTAAACCCTTATTGGAGATTCTGACAGGCTCCCCTCCCCTCTGTGAAGTATTACACCCCTTTTACTCATGTTTGTAACACGTATGGTCACAAAGAAAAATTGGATGTCCAATATTGTCAGAGATCCAATAAGTTGTAAATCTCTCGTTTGGGGATAGAACAACTCTCTTCTTCCTTTACTCACACTGCTCTATCTTTTCACTTGGCTAATTGAGTAGCCCTTGTATCAGTATAGTTGGTTCTATAGATATCTTTGGGAATTGTTTTGAACCGAATCCGTTGTCTTATGACTTATGTCCTGGCTACCGTCGTTTAAGCCTATGTCTTTTGACTTTCACCCGTTGACTTATGTCTGACCTGTCCTCATATTGCCCGAAATGACAACCCAAATACAAGTTGACTCTGTTATGAGTGCAACACATGAGCATAAAATGTTCATGTTCCCATTAATATCCCTTCCAACTCATATACATACAGTTCTACTCTTCACCTTCTCGCTTCCGCTCGTGAAAAGCTATTTTCAATGTTACATTAAGGTGTTTAAGATGTTATTGTGTCCCCTGAATTTAAGTTATTGTTCTTTGAAACAAATAGTGTGTGCAACTTTTATGTGTTTGTTTTCCTGTTTGTTTGCGTGTTTTCAAATAAATTACAGTGTACTTAATTTGCTAACCTGTGTATGCGTTAGTGTATTAAATGTGTGTATTCCTTCGAGCGTCGTAAATCGGTTTATTGTTGTTACAAATGTTTGTTATTCTTATTTATGACCACAACTCCGCTTCAAGATGCTCAAAGTATATTCCCTATCTAATCTATTAAAGTATGGCAGTAACACACATAAAAATTTGACAACACATTGGCTACACAGATGACACAGACAAGTCACAACAAGACGTTTTCAGCGGTGAAAAAAATTTGCTGCTACCTTTCTCTCTCTCTCTTTCTTTCCATGTTTACTACTTTCCACATTCTCTACTCTCATTTATACATCTTTCATTCCCTTTCATACTCTCGCTTTGCTAAAACATTCACTCGTCATTAAAATATGGTTCATAGCATGAAATAAATGAACAATACATATTTAAAATAAATGATTGGCTGAATTATAAAAGTATTCATGCCAAATGACTGTGCGGTTTGTTTGCACGTGTCATGTCTATACAAAATATACAAGGTTATGAGGATGGTTGGTCACCAATCCTGTAATAGTAACTAACATAATTTGGTGTGCTGTTTTAAATTCTCCTAAGGGAAATAATCTAACTAATTAATTTCATTTAAGAGAATTGAGTTAACTACCTTAAAGTGTTATTGGTAAATGAAATGATGTTAATTCCTAAATGGTTTGGTTAGTTTAGAAATGATATTTTAGATAAATGAATTTATGAATGATTATGATTATGCGGTGATAAACTAATGTAATATCCAACAATTATATTTCTATTATTGGTGTTACATTAAATGGGTTATTAACTAAATGATGGTGATTTCTAACTACCACATGGCATAAATAAAGTTATATATGCATTTGAACATTTTGCCATTCAATTATTCATAGAAAAATGAAGTTATGTGTACTGTTAATAAAATTATATATATATATATATATATATATATATATATATATATATATATATATATATATATATATATATATATATATATATATATATATCACAGTTACATTTCTATATCTAATTACACTAACTGAAGTCCTCCTTTCAGGTGTGAAAATGGAGCAATGTTCTTTGTAGACTAGTCTTATAACATAGTTCATTTCACCAAAGTCTTCTATGCTCTCCTTCATGGATAGTGTATAAATATCGTTCCCTACTAACTTATGTAGGTTCACAGCTAACACTTCAACGTTAATATAGCTTATGTGTGTGTCAGCGCATTTTACTTCTGCGTCTGTTCGTTTCACTCTTCATGGCACTGTTACTTTCACACAGTTTACATGTTTGGCGATGATAACGCACTTACAGTGTATCTTAATCACCACATACGGCACTGACTTACTTAACATTTACAGTGTCACTGTTTCTGGTGATCTCTGGTCGATCTCTTCCTGCAAATCAGGTATTTCAATGGTTGACGGTCGACTCAAAGTGTCTGCCAAAGAGTTCAATCTTCCCTTTAAATGCTGGATGGTAAATGTATAGTTCTGCAGAATTAAAGCCCATCTGTAGACTCTGTTATTCTGGGGAATGCCAGACTGCATCACAGACAATGGAGAATTATCGGTTTCGATCACAAACTGCTCCTGCCAAAAATCTATGAAATTTCTTAACACAATAGATTAAGCTGAGGCCCTCCAATTCTGATGCTGAGTATCTGGATTCAGCAGGGCTAATTTTCCGACTTATGTACATTACTGGGTGGAACTTCCCTTCGTAGAACTGTCCTAGTATCCCAGATATGGAGATAGCACTCGCATCTGTACGTAAAAAATAGGTAAGGTTTTGATTAGGCAAACGCAGGATAGGCGGAACGCTAAATAGATATTTCAATTTTGATAACGCGCTAATTAATCCTGCATCTTGTACAGATAATTTAGCAGAAGCTTTTAAGATGTTAGAAAAAACACTGGTGATTTCCGCCAGATTTGGAATAAATTTACTATAGTAATTTACAAGACCTAGTAAACTTCGGACCTGTTTCTTGGTCGTTGGCATTGTCAAATTCAGAATCTTTGTCACGATTCTGTTATCTGTTCTTAATTGGCCCCGCCAGATGGTATGACCTAGGAAGTCAATCTGTTCCATGCCCAACTCTACTTTTGTAGGCTTGACTGTAAGCCCAAATACTCGCAACCTGTCGAAGACTTGTCATAGTTTCAGTAGGTGTGATGTCCAGTCTTCCGTATAAATACATATGTCATCTATATATGTAGAAATATTGGTCATCCCATGGAGAAGATACCTAGTTAGACGGACGAAAGTTGCTGGAGCCTTACGAAGGCCAAAAGGAAGAAAGCGCCACTCATATAGACCTAAAGGAGTGGAGAAAGCTGTTAAAGGAATAGAATTTACTTTCATCGGGACCTGCCAATAACCTTTCGTGAGGTCAAGCTTGCTAAATATGCGAGATGTAGACATGTCCAAGATCAAATCCTCGCATGCTAGGATTGGTTCAGCATCAATTTTGGTTATTTTGTTTAACCGTCGATAATCGACGCAGAGTCGAATAGTTGAGTCCTTTTTGGCGACAAGGACGATAGGGAAAGAATACTCTGACTGAGATTTCTGAATAATTCCACTCGACTCAAGAGATAGTAATTCTTTGTCGAGATTCGACCTATAGTTTAGAGGGATGGAATAAGGTCGACACTTGATTGGTGTGTTGTCAGTCAGAATAATAGAATGTTCTATTCTGTCTGTCTTTCCTGGGATGTCGGAGAAAATGTCTCTGTATTCCGTCACTAACTCTATCATCTGTCGTCGTTGCTCGTCTGTAAGTTTGGTTTCTATCTTTATGCTGTCAATGGTCGCAGTCGTGTCTACAGTAGGGACTGGTAATTCCATCTCATCTTCGTCTGTCTCATTCAATACTGTTGTGGTACTAGCTGCGTGTGCTGTTACCTGGCTAAGTGTTTTTGCGATGTCGCTGTCGTGTGTCGCCCTACCTAGTGTAGTTGTGTTGTGTACGTCTGTCGTCCGATTACTTGGTGTTTGTGCATCTTGTTCGTCTGTCTGTTGCTCTTGTCGTGAAAAGTATGGTTTCAGCATGTTGATATGAAATATCTTTAATTTTTCTTTTATCGATATTTCATAATCGACATCTGATATTTTACGTTCAACATTGAATGGCCCTTGCCAAGATGTTAGTAACAAATTACGTTTATCAGGTAGTAGAAGCAAAACCTTCTGATTTGGTTCAAGGTGTATAGTTTGGTCGGTGCTTTGTGCCTCGATAAATTTCTGTCGAGTAGTGTTGGTATCGGCACCGCTGGGTGTTAATAGCTGTAGCATTTCATTTTGTAAGTCAGTATAGTTTGTTTGTGTATCTGACCGTGTTACAGCGTTAGCCATGTGTGTATGTTTCCAGGCTCTTATGTCGTCGTCTGTACATTGTTTCAATGAATCTAGGCATCCTAAAATGAGATCCGTGCATGGATCTTGTAAGATTGCGCAAGTAAATGTGCCGGTAAGGAATGGGGTATTGATATGCGCTTTTGCCAGTGGGTATTTCTCAATGGTTCCTGCGAAAGTACAGCATTTGACAAATTCACCCGTGTAATCTTCTGGTCTAACAAGTTCTTTCCTTAAACCCAGTAGAGTGCTCCCGCTATCAATTAAACATTGGCATGGTTGATCATTGACCAGTGCATCGTAGAACTTAAGTTTACCTCTGGAGGCACTAGCTGCATTAGCATCTTCACTGGAACATGGTATTACATGCCCACATTTCAATTTACCATCCGCATGAAACTGGTGACATATGTCACATTTCTTAAAGTCTAATATGTCTGTTACTACTGCTACACTCTCACATTCACTCGTTGGTAACACATTCACAAGTTCCGAATCAATGTCACTCTCATCGTCTGATGACGTATCGATGAGTGCTGCATTATTTGCCTTCATTCGTTGCCTACCAAGACACTTACTACTATAGTAGCCATAGCTGGAACAAAAGTAACATTTAACAGCACGTTTAAATGACGTTCTTCTGCTTTCTTGCTTCTTTAACACTGCTTCTAAGTGTGACGGATATGCTGGGTTTTTATCACACATAGAGTAGCTAGGATGAAACAAACTACAATATCCACATCGAGGTGGCTTCTGATATGATTTGTCTTTCTTACGATAATCTTTCTGATTGTAAGATCTATCAGGTAACTTATTTGCAAAAGCAGTGATTTCTGTATCATGTGTTGTAGATTTAAATATGTCCCGATTAGATGAAAAATATGCTGACCCCCGTTTTTCTAATTGCTGAATGGATTCAATATCTGACTGTTGGAGAAAAGGGGTAGGAACGGTAGATATCACCTTGTCCATTACCATAAGATCTTCGAATTTTTCATAGTTGTTACCCACTTTCGACGCCCTAGTCCATTTTTTAAAATGTGCTCTGCACGTTAGAGATGTAGTCTAAGAAGGTTTCAGTTGCTTTTGGCTTAATTTGGGAGAACTGAATTTGGTACCCAGTGGCGTCTAAAAGAAAGTGTTGCATGATCCTATCGTGAATGTACTGATAATTGTTCCTTAGCTCTGTAGGTAGGGATTCTATTACTTTTAACGGCTCCCCACTGAGGTTTCTCATGTAGATCATTGCCCAGTCATCCAAAGGTATTTTCTGAGTCTTTAGTTGGAATTCTATATTCTCAGTCCATGCACTAATTGAATCCCCTACGCTATATGGTTTGATAAGGCCTTTATACTTACTAAACTTGTTCTGTTCTTCTTGGCTCTTTTGTTTGCTAGAGGCTATCTGTATGTTTGAATCTACCTCCATTTCCTTCATCTTTAATTTAGTTTCTGACTCTACTTGTATCTGCTTTTGTTTGGTGGCTTCCTCGATTTCTTTCATTTCTTTTTGGTGTTGTCTTTCTAGTGCTCTTTCGTCTCTCTCTAGAGCAGCTTTTCTCTCTGTCTCTTCTCTCTGTAGAGCAGTTTTCTTTTCCATTCGAGCTATTTCTTCTTTATACTTTTGATCCGCCCACTTCTCTAACTTCTCTCCAGTGTGGCCCATTTCTTTACCTGCCTGGATACAATCACTTAGTGACGCCATTTTGTGGCTTAATGTTAGTTCAAAATGATATCACAGTAATATTCACACAATGGTTTGTAATTATGTGTTAGTAACTATACATCTTTACTGAAAAAGAAGATGCATGATTAATTTAGAGCATACCAAAATATTCTGAAAATATACTCATCTAATTCTTTGGAAAATACGGTACTTGGGATGTTCCACCGCTGTCTCCCACACTCACAAAATGATTGACTTGAGAACACAATGGATGCTACTGTTTAGTAGAGCATCAAAAATGTAGACACATGCATATGTTGTAAATACAAATTTATCTTTCATGCGGCTGATGAATGAAAAATGTGATAGATAATGATAAATGGTGTTAATGAATTAATGTTATGATAGTCTGAATGATTGTCATGATTCGTAAGATGATTCGTCGTATGACAGTCGATGTCGTCTTGTCTTCACTTTCTGACTAGTTTGGTATAACTTCGTTCTAGGCTTCAGTTCAGTAGCTAATCTATTTACTGAATATGAAGAATGGTGACATTGATGGCTGTATCACTCAAAATGAAATGTACACGATGGTTTGCTTGACAATATGAACTGATGATTGTATACATTTTCATTAATTTCCGTAGAATAACACACTTTCTAACTTAATTTTCGTAGAATCTCACAATTTGTAAGTTAATTTTGCTTCATTGTGGTTCAAGCTCCACAAATGGTATGATCGTAATAATTCACAAGAGAAAATTATTTCTGCCATATTTGCAAACAAATTTACATTACTTTCAAATATTTTAACACAGCAATGATGTCAAATCGTGCTTGTTGAAGCTGGTTCAGAACTTTCTGATACCAATAGCCTGTTGACGTTGGTTCAGTGACTTCTGACACCAATTGGGGTCCTGCCTGTCAGCAACTTGCTTGCGACAGGTCTTTCAGGACTCCCCTACTTTTGCACCGCACGAAAAAACAACTCGTGTCATTTGCAAAAGGAATGCAATTTATTTAGAGCTGGCAATTTATAAGCTCTGCGAGCGGTATGCTTCATTGACATTAAACAACATGGATGTAATGAAGTGGTGAGAAATGATACTAGTAATCACAATCTAAATCTAAAGCCTAATATTTAACTATTGCCTAGAAACTTATAGCATTTGTCAAGAACACGTCTACTCTCTAATCGTCTCCAGTCGGGTCTGTCCACACGCTACACATTGCGTGGTCAAGCACGGACGCTGTCTCCTCCGTGCATTAGCGAGTCTTGCGTGCATAGAGTCCCAAGCACGCTGGCTCGTGAACTTTAGTAACCGGGTACTCCACGGTTACTCGTAAGGCCAAGCTTGGGGAAGCCCTCGCTCAACTGTCCTTAGTGCTCCCTTGGTTGACACAAATGTGTCCCCTGGTGAAGCTATTTATAGCGCTGGTGTCTCTCCTGTCTGGTGTCTCCCTACTAGACTTGTCTTAACTCTTATTAACTCTCTAAACCATTATTAGAGATTCTGACAGTGAGCAGCATGAACAATCTAAGTATGGGTAATGTGAGCAACATGAACAATCTAAGTATGGTTAATGTGAGCAACATGAACAATCTAAGTATGGTTAATGTGAGCAACATGAACAATCTAAGTATCGTTAATGTGAGCAACATGAACAATCTAAGTATGGTTAATGTGAGCAACGTGAACAATCTAAGCGTGGTTAATGTGAGCAATGTGAACAATCTAAGTATGGTTAATGTGAACAATCTAAGTATGGGTAATGTGAGCAACATGAACAATCTAAGTATGGGTAATGTGAGCAGCGTTAACAATCTTAGTATGGTCAATGTGAGCAAAGTGAACACTCTATGGTTAATGTGAGCAACGTGAACAATCTAAGTATGGGTAATGTGAGCAACATGAACAATCTAAGTATGGTTAATGTGAGCAACATGAACAATCTAAGTGTGGTTAATGTGAGCAATGTGAACAATCTAAGTATGGGTATGTGAGCAACATGAACAATCTAAGTATGGGTAATGTGAGCAACATGAACAATCTAAGTTTGGGTAATGTGAGCAACATGAACAATCTAAGTATGGGTAATGTGAGCAACATGAACAATCTAATTATGGTTAATGTGAACAACATGAACAATCTAAGTATGGTTAATGTGAACAATCTAAGTATGGGTAATGTGAGCAATGTGAACAATCTAAGTGTGGTTAATGTGAGCAATGTGAACAATCTAAGTATGGGTAATGTGAGCAATGTGAACAATCTAAGTATGGGTAATGTGAGCAATGTGAACAATCTAAGTATGGGTAATGTGAGCAATGTGAACAATCTAAGTATGGGTAATGTAAGCAATGTGAACAATCTAAGTATGGGTAATGTGAGCAGCGTGAACAATCTAAGTGTGGTTAATGTGATCAACATGAACAATCTAAGTATGGGTGATGTGAGCAACAGGAACAATCTAAGTATGGGTAATGTGAGTGACATGAACAATCTAAGTATGGGTAATGTGAGCAACATGAACAATTTAAGTATGGGTAATGTGAACAAAGTGAACAATATCTAACACATGTCAGTTTTTAGTATAATAACATTAAAATTGCTTTCATTTCTTCTTTGCTTGAGAAAATTCTGCTACCAAGGGATTTGTTCATGTTTATGTACTATCTGCTTTGTCTCAGGTACACACATAGCTTGAAATTCCGAGAACATAACACTGGTTTACACACATTTTGGTGCCTTAAATTTTCTAGTTTTTGAGATAACTAAAAATGACCTTCTTAGTAGGGCAATTGTTATGTTCAAGCCTAGAGTTAGATGCCATCAGTGGCAATTTGGCTGTAATCTGCATTCATATTATATGCAATTACTGTGCGTTTATTACTTTCATATCAAACAACAACAATGTACTAAAACTTTATCATTAGCATTTATTTTATCTATAGTCAACACACAAAAAGATTATTCTTGAGGACTTCCCAGAATGTGATATGGCCGGACAGTCACGCTTAAGGGTCCAACAATAATCTGCCATCATGTAGGCATCACAAAGTCTCTGGTATCTCTCTTCCATTGTTTTTATATCTTGGTGAAATCTTTCACCTTGCTACTCACTAAAGTCGCCAAGATTCTCAGGCAAGAAACATAAGTGGTTATTGAGGTAGTGCAATTATATGCTCAAGTTGCAACAAGCTTACAAAAACTCAACAGCATGTTTTCAACTAATTCAGAATAATTTCTTTAAAGTTATCCAGAAAGTTTTGCACAACTAAACCAAATGATGACCAAGATGTGGACTCTGTTATGGTCATCGAATCAATACAATTTTGATCTTTTATTAACTTTATAATTTGAGGTCCATCAAAAATTCCAGCTTTAAGTTTGTCTGTGCTCAATTCTGGAAACTCTCTGCAAGTAATTAAGTAATTAAATAATATAATAATAACTTATTAAAACAGATACCATCTTTATTCAGTGCCTTAAAACACTGCTTCATCAAGTCAAGCTTCATATGTAATGGTGGCAGTAGGATGTTGTTGTTTTTTTTGGTCGATGAGAGGCTTGTTGACAATACTTTTTTTCTCTAACTTTAAATTCATCCCTCAATGGCCATTGTTTCTTTGTCTAGTGCATATCTAGTGCTATCCCACAATCATATAAAGCATGGTTGGTTAGTGTGGTTCCAACTTCATGGCAACGGGTCGTCCCCATTATGCTCCGTTCCTGTGCCAGTTAATATCACACAAAATGCCCCTCACTGCCCTATGTGAAAAGTGGAATAGACGAGTCTCGAAAAGCCAACAGCCTGCACAGATACACTGCATAATGCTGCCGTCAGAATGCCAACACAAAAGTCCTCCACGTAAAATACAGTTCATCGTCGATGGAAGCAGCATTCACTAGAAAACCAGCAGCCACACATTATTGACCATTACTGCATTAAAAGTCAAGAGATCGACTTAATTGCCCTGGGATTTATCCTATATAATTTGGCAGGGCAGCCCACTGAAAGCATTGCACAAAGTATGAACACCGCAGCTCTGGCGATGATCCTCAGGAAGTAAAGCATGGATATTTGGTGAATCCCCTTAGCTGGCCAAGCAAGAAGTTCATCATTTAAGGTCCACACAAACCATCCAGTTATGTTCTAAATACATGAATTTTACCAGAACTGTGCTTATTGTAGCATGCTCCTCCTTTATTGTTGCAGAATGAGCAATTGAAATTGAGCCATATTTGTTACCATAGTGTAAGAGTACATCTTTCAAACTTCTTTTAGAGCTCTCAATGAAAAGTCGCCACTCATCTGGTGTATAACTTACACCCGTTTCATTTACGAGACCTTCTACATTAGTATAAAACACAAGGTTGGTTTCTTTACAAAAGAATGAAAGAAAACCTTGCTCTCTGCTTGATAAAATGTAATCTTTGTTTCAGCTGTCAGTAATTTTTTTGTCTTTCTGTCTTGAAGCCAAAAGTTCTGAAGATTCCTTGGAGAGATATAGATCTTCGATTAGATCATTCAGTACATACTGGTTGAAGTGTTGAGCATCTGGAAAATCATCTTTGAAATCATTATCACTGTCACTTGTTGTCCCACATGCCACTGCTGTCTCATCTTCTAGCAGGGAATCTGAAATCTGACTGAAAGTTGGAATTAGTGTGTCATCTCCGTGTGGAATAGGTCATCTAACAGAATCTAAATCTTGGTATTTCTATTTTTTCCCGTTTATTACCTTAATATTGACAACACAGAAGTAACAGTCATCATAGTGGTTCTTTGGCTTTTTCCAAACCATTGGAATTCCACATTTTAAAATGTTCTTTTCCCACAAGTCCACTGTCACAGGTGTTCATCACATGTTTTGCAAACAATATGAGGAGCCCAAGATTTGTCCTGGTCACATTAAGCAAAGTATGCCTTGTTCACAAAATATTAATATGCTTTCCTATGATCTACTTTGAAAGTGTACTCTCCATAAATATAGCAAAAGAAATCTGGTGAAAGAAAGCATGTTCTTCTTGAATATGAAGTCATTCTGTGTTAGAAGTGTAAGAAAATAACTGGCATATTAACATGCATTCAGTGGGTTCAAGTCTAAAACAGGCAATTCTTGGAAGATTCTTGGAAAACTGAAACTGTAAGTAAACAAACAGTTCCATATTGTAAGAGACTATATAGCTATAGTTTTTTTTTTTTTTTTCAGAGCCCTATACAGAAAATACTGTAATAATATTAATTAACCCTTTACAGGGCACAGGTTTTTCCTTTTTATAACTCTGAACGGGCAACATTTTTCAGGTTGTCAGTCAGGTTTAGGGTTATGCTAGTAAAAACATCAAATCTAAGGTGTTAGTGAAAAGACTTTTGTTAAATAAAATACATAATAAAGGAAAATGAATGCAGATTTATTATTTTACTCACATGTGAAATAAATAATCCAATGTTGCCTGCATTTCAGTTACATTTGTTGGAACTCATGCTCGATCATTTATCTGTTCGATCTTTTTGTCTAGCATACTCATTTGTTTGATCGGCAATCGTTTTAAAAGTCTTCGAGAGATCTGAAATGTGCACACTGCTTATGCTGATATCACTGATAGATATCTAGCTCTGATTCAGTCAAATTCTTGCACTTCAGTGTCACTTAAATTGAACCCAGCAGAATCTCTGCTTTCACTTGAAGAATCGTCAAAATCCATTTTGAAAAACAAAGCTTAAAATCCCTGAAAACTATACAAAAAACTGATTAAATTTAAAGAAAGTGGCGCCTATGTTATCAAGTTATCGACAACAAAGGACGTAAACAATGGGAAGTCTCGTAAAGTCTTGTGATTGCGGTTTTCAACCCTTAGTAGTCACTGACGCTTTTAGGAGTTTTGCCCATTCGGGAGTAAAGACGTTTTTGGCCGCTGTGCCCTGTAAAGGGTTAAGTACACAAATGCCTGTATCTCAAAAACTAGAGATTCTACAGACACATAAATGTGATATCTGGATTTAGCAGGCCTCATTTTTGCCAAATCAGGTGTAAAATGTTTATAATCTAAATACCTTACACATGTCAGCTTTTAATATAATATTAAAATTGCGACTTTGATTTCTTCTTTGCTTCAGAAAGTTCTGCTACCACCAATTTTGTTCCTATTTCATCAGTGAGTGCTGAAAACACCACAAATACTTCCACTGGCAAAGCCATGAGGGTAACAGGAACAGGAGGTATCTAGCCATTTTGTTTACATCATAATACCATACTCTATCATAGAGAAAGTTTCAAATAGATTTAAAGAGAAATATGTTTCACAACATTAGTTTTGGTAGTTGTATTTCCTTTACAGGACTCCACAGTCAACCAATTTTGGCTGTTTGTGATTTCTTGGCAAGTTTACGTTCAGTAGTTTGCAATTTCTTTCTGAACGGCCGGCACTCATACCATTTTGTAAAAACTAGTGCCAGGTGGTCTACTTACCAATCATCAGCAGCTATGTTGCAAACACGGTATGCAGGATTAAAATCATTAATAGCTTTTAATTTTACAGATATGTTTTATGTTAAATTAGTAGCTTTTAATTTTACAGATATGTTTTATGTTAAATTAGTAGCTTTTAATTTTACAGATATGTTTTATGTTAAATTAGTAGCTTTTAATTTTACAGATATGTTTTATGTTAAATTAGTAGCTTTTAATTTTACAGATATGTTTTATGTTAAATTAGTAGCTTTTAATTTTACAGATATGTTTTATGTTAAATTAGTAGCTTTTAATTTTACAGATATGTTTTATGTTAAATTAGTAGCTTTTAATTTTACAGATATGTTTTATGTTAAATTAGTAGCTTTTAATTTTACAGATATGTTTTATGTTAAATTAGTAGCTTTTAATTTTACAGATATGTTTTATGTTAAATTAGTAGCTTTTAATTTTACAGATATGTTTTATGTTAAATTAGTAGCTTTTAATTTTACAGATATGTTTTATGTTAAATTAGTAACTTTTAATTTTACAGATATGTTTTATGTTAAATTAGTAGATTTAAATTTAGAGAGAAATATGTTGTATGCAAGTGAATCAGTAACAATTAGCAGACTGGTGAGATTTACTTGGAGGCTGTAACCATGAGGTTCTATGGAAAAATGCTGAGAACATCAGTGACTGATTTAAGAGCAATGAAAACTTCTTGAAAGATACCAACTGACTAAAATAACTGGTTCTTTTTCTTTCATCCTTTATCTCCCATTGGGGCAAAGGTCCTCAAACGACTCAATCCAAGTGGTTCTACCGTTTGCTATCTCATGCAGCTCGATCCATGTCCTCCACATATTATTCATTTCTGTCTCTGCTTCTCTTGTCTATGTGTTTTGGTTCGTCCTCTATTTCTGTGGCTTTGTTGATCCGGACAAAAGCATTTCTAGTTCTACTATTCTCATGTTTTCTCAATGCATGTCCTATCCAGCATCAGTGTCTTTTCGTCCCCTCTTGATTTACTAGTATTTGTCTAGTTCTCTCCATGAGCTCCACACTAGTATTTGTCTAGTTCTCTCCATGAGCTCCACATTGGTGATTCTGTCACACAGTTTTAGTCCTATTCTGCAGAGCCACCAATTAGTGAATGTTTGTAGTTTATCAGTAATCATGTTAGTCATTATTCATGTTTCTCATCCACATAGCAGTACTGATTTAATGTTACAACTAGTTAGTTAGTTGTGGTTCCAACTTCACGGCAACGGGTCAGAATGCCAATACAAAATTCCTCCACGGAAAATACAGTTTATCTTCTATGGAAGCAGCAGTCACTAGAAAACCAGCAGCCACACATTACTGTATTAAAAGTTGAAAGGACCGAATTCATTGTCCCGGGATTTTTCCCAAATGGCTCGGTCCCTGTCAGCAGGGCGGCCCGCTGAAAGCATCGCACAAAGCATGACCACCGTAGCTTCAGAAACGACCCCCAGGAGTCTCCGAGAAAAATGCACTTGTTAACCGAAAAGGCAATCCAGTCAATTCCAAGCAACATGCCGATCGCCATCATTCCGAACATGCAGTTCACGCTTCAACAACTGCAGACAGATGTGAAAACATTCCAAACAAAATTCGCAGCTCACAGTGTCACGCCACATGACTACAAACCGTAGACAGAAGCATAAACACTCCAGAGGTCCACAACATGGCAGACAGGCATTTGAACCGTAAATGTTACAACTGAATATTCTATGTTTGGTGATATGTTTAGTTTATTCTTGACTTCCACAAATGTCCTAGTGCTATGTTTAGTTATGTTTTGTTTTCTTTTTACTTCCACAAATGTCCTGGTGCTATGTTTAGTTTCTTTTGACTTCCACAAATGTCCTGGTGCTATGTTTAGTTTCTTTTGACTTCCACAAATGTCCTGGTACTGTGTTTAATTTATTTCAACTTCCATAAATGTCCTGGTGCTGTGTTTAGTTTCTTTCAACTTCCACAAATGTCCCGGTGCTATGTTTTGTTTTGTTTTTACTTCCACAAATGTCCTGGTGCTATGTTTAGTTTCTTTTGACTTCCACAAATGTCCTGGTGCTATGTTTAGTTTCTTTCAACTTCCACAAATGTCCTGGTGCTATGTTTAGTTTCTTTTGACTTTCACAAATGTCCTGGTGCAATGTTTAGTTTCTTTTGACTTCCACAAATGTCCTGGTGCTATGTTTAGTTTCTTTTGACTTCCACAAATGTCCTGGTGCTATACTTAGTTTCTTTTGACTTCCATAAATGTCATTATGCTATATTTAGTTTCTTTTGGCCTTCACAAATGTCCAGGTGCTGTGTTTAGTTTCTTTTGACTTTCACAAATGTCCTGGTGCTATGTTTAGTTTCTTTTGACTTCCACAAATGTCCTGGTGCTATATTTAGTTTCTTTTGACTTTCAAAAATGTCCTGTTTAGTTTTTTTTTACTTTTACAAATGTCCTGGGGCTATGTTTAGTTTCTTTCACAAATGTCCTGGTGCTATGAATGAACCTCTTGCCTTTTGTATTCTTATTTTTATGTCTTTATCTCTTCCCCTATCTTTATCTACATTGCTACATAAATAGGTTAATGATTCTGTCTCTTAAAGTGAGGTTTCACCATGGGAGATCAGGTTATCATTTGCTTGGTCTATCTTTCATTTACCTTAAATAAAATATTTCTGATACACTCACATGCAATATTTATAATAATATGAACAGTTTATACTGATTATTTGTATTTTTTCTTCTCAAATGCAGGCTCAGCCAATAGTCTGTCACCAGCTGTAATTGGAGTCATTGTTGCCAGTGTCCTGCTAGTTTTCATAATTGTTTTTATTGTTGCTTTTGTCTATAGAAGGTAAAAAAAACGTTTTTATTTCACTAAATATCTCTCACCCCACAATGTGTAGTCTTCAGAATTTTCAAAATAGAATATCTCTGTCACAATGTTGATTAATAGGATTTCATGATCTCTTATCAAACTGAGCCAGCATCTGTTGCTTAAGGGAAGCAGATGCAGTCTCACAATGCTTTATACTGGGTTCCAAATCATCATCATCAAGTGCCATGCCAGCTGGCGTAGGCGTTCATGTCTCTCCACATATCTCGATCTTTGGTGTTCTGGATCAACTCTGCTGCTGATATTCCTCCATGCCACTGTCTCAATCCATCCAGCATCATTTCTCTTGGTCTGCCTCTGTCTCTCTTCCCCTCAATCTTTCCAGTCATCATAATGTTCTCCAATGCCTCTCTTCTCATCAGAAATAAATCAGCTCCAGTCAATTTGGAAGCAGATAGCTTTGCATTGATTTTCGCAATGGTATGATCATTAGTAATTCAGAAAGCAATGGCAAACTAATAAATGTAAAATTACCTAGAAAATCACAAACTGCTACATTTTCTCTCTCTCCCTTACAAATTCCATTTATATCTGACATATTATATCTGTCAATTACATATTCCATCTGTATGTTACATATTCTGTCTTTATCTTAAATATTTCATCTTCACCTTATGTATTCTATCTGCACCTTACATGTGCTATCTGTGACATACATATTATATTTGTATCTTACATATGCTATGTGCATCTTACATATTCTAACTGTATATTTCATATTCTAACTGTATCTTACAAATTATATCTGTCTTACATTTTCTATCAGTATCTTACATATTATAAATGTATCTTACATATTCTATCAGTAACTTACATATTATATCTGTATTTTACATATTACATCTGTATCTTACATATTCTATCTGTATCTTGCATATTCCATCAGTAACTTACATATTATATCTGTATCTTACATATTATATCTGTATCTTACATATTCTATCTGTATCTAACATATATCTGTATCTTACATATTATGTCTGTATCTTATATATTATATTCTGTATCTTACATATTATCACTGTCTCTTACATATTATATCTGTATCATACATATTATATCTGTATCTTAATATTATATATGTATCTTACATATTATATCTGTATCTTACATAATATATCTTATCTTACATATTATATATGTATCTTACATATTATATCTGTATCTTACATATTCTATCAGCAACTTACATATTCTATCTGTATCTTACATATTATATCTGTATCTTACATATTATATCTGTATCTTACATATTATATCTGTAACTTGATATTATATCTGTATCTTACATATTATATCTGTATTTTACATATTCTATCAGTAACTTACATATTATATCTGTATTTTACATATTCTATCAATAACTTACATATTATATCTGTATATTACATATTCTATCTGTATCGTACATATTATATATGTATCTTACATATTCTATCAGTAACTTGCATATTATATCTGTATCTTACATATTCTATCTTTATCTTACATATTCTATCTTTATCTTACATATTATATCTGTATCTTACATATTCTAATATTAATTTACATATTATATCTGTATCTTACATATTATATCTGTATCTTACATTTCTATATGTATCTTACATATTATATCTGTATCTTACATATGCTAACTGTATCTTACAAATTATATCTATCGTACATATTCTATCTGTATCTTACATATTATATCTCTATTTGACATATTCAAACTGTATCTTACAATTCTATCTGTATCTTACATATTCTATCAGTAACTTGCATATTATATTTGTATCTTACATATTAAATCTGTATCTTACAAAAGCTGCATACATGTTTACATTTCAGACACTACAAGTACATCTTCAGGCATGGGAAACTTATAGAAGAGAAAAACCCAGCAGACTTCTACAAGATTGCATTCCCAAGCCGAGGTGAAGACAACGTGACCTTTGACACAGGAATTGAAAATCCAACATATGACTGCCTCCATGACCCCACACACAACATATCTCAACCAGCTGATACGAGGACATGAATCCTTAAGCCGTAGATGGATGTTGTTTGCCCAACAGCTGGCATTATGCAGTATTGACATCATAATGTATATTATCTTTGGTTTCATTTTCAGTGAAATGAACAATACTCCGCATCATACTAACAGAAGTGCATCATGTTTATCATATTATATTATTCATATAAAATTTCAGGATTCATCAGTCAAGCCAGCAGTTGTTAGGTTTGTTTCTTCAGATGCAACTTTTGTAATATTTTAATGTGTGAATAATATTCTATGTAATATATCTGTGTCAATCAAGGTGAAGAAAAGAGTTCCTATTAGCCATCCTGATGTATGGACCTGTTTTATGGGCAGTTTGATCAGACTAGTGAGGAATTATGTACTATTTAGAGGTATGGCTCTATAGAAGAATGAGGAGAACACTTTTTTTTTTTTAGTTGCATGTCCTTCACAGGACGTAGCAGTCATCCCCAGCATTTTGGCTGTTCGTGATTCCTGGGCAAGTTTTACGTTCAGTAGTTTGCCATTGCTTTCTGAACGAGGAGAACATTATGGATGGATAAAAAGAGTGAAGAAGATATCTTAAAAGAGATAACTAATAAAGAGACCCAGCCTCATAAAATTAAATATTTTTCAGGATTCCTTTGGTGAAAGGAAATGTGTGAAAGAAATCTGGCTAGAAAAGGAACTGACCATCTCACCAGACTATGCAATTGACCAGAATATGGAAAAGCCTAAGACTTAACATTCCAATGCCATGATATATCAATGGAGTATATTTACATTTAAATTTGGAATATAAGATCCTGAAGTTTTTACTCTTTATCAACTATATTTCTACCAATGGAGTATATTTACAGTTATATTTGGATAATAATCGCCTGAAGTGTTTACTCTGATATACAACTTACACCATTACTGGGACCAAATCTCAGCCCACACAGTATCATAAGCCAAATCAGGTCACATGAATAAGGTTCAGTTATTGTGTTCATTTCCATAAAACTCAATGAGTGATCCAGGCTTTATGAATAGCCAGTTTCTCCTGTACGATTTTTCATTTACAGTTTTTTTAACTATAGAGTGTCTTATGTGCAAGTTGTTTCTAAGCAGCTTCTCTTAATTAGTTTCTGTTATACATTTCCCTCTATTCGTTTTCTCCTATACAATTCCTCTTATACATTTTCTCCTGTATAGTTTCTCTTATGTAGTTCCTTTTAAACAGTTTCCCTTATACACTTTCTCCTATTTAGTTTCCCTTATACAGTTTCTCCTATACAGTTTGCCCTAAACAAACATAATCTTCATTGTTTACCCTGTCACTTGGCCAACACTAATTACAATAAATACCTGAGATTTGTTCAGCACAGACGGTATGTAAGCAATAAGGTTGCACGGTCTGAAGTACGCTGAGTTCTAAAAATTAACACTTGTGTGAAAATTGATGAAGAGTGATAGAAAGATATGTGAAAGTTAAGATAATGAGATTAGTGAAAATAAGCCTCTTGTATAATGATTGCCATAAAATCAATATTTCTACAGGGGTGGCTCTTATTAAACAATACTATTATGTGAAAAATCTTATTCTTCATGTTCTGCATCATGAACTGAAAAATAGTCTTTGGTACAAACACAATCAATTTTCATATATCTTTGCTACAAAAACACAATTTGTTTTCATATGTGTTTGCTATAAATACAATCTGTTTTCATATCTCCAATATCCAAAACGATTTTGATTGAATCCATGCTGTAAATTGTTAACAAATATTTTCTTTACTATTCTTGTGAGGATTCATTCATGTTATTTGTATAAGATTTTTAAAGTCAAATCAGCTAATGTACATGCCAATAAGGCATGCTGTAGATCTGCTGTTTAAAAAAAAACATTAATTGCATGTCTTTCACAGGACGTAGCAGTCAATCCCAAGATTTTGGCTGTATGTGATTCCTGGGTAAGTTGTACGTTCAGTAGTTTGCCATGAACTGCTGTTAGGCCTATATTTTCGGTGAATTAACATCACAAAATGGTTACTATGGTCAGCATTAACCCAGCCATCTAGGCTTGGGCCAGATTTCTAGTGCCCATTTTCTGAAGCCAGATCCTCCAGTGAGCCACAGTAGCATAGTGCACTACTAGCACATTTCAACACTTCACTTGTGAAGGTGATTATTATCTCTCACTCTTAGTTCATGCTTGGGAAAGTTCAGAATGTTTTCTGCTGCACTAAAATTACATTCCCATGCTTCACTTGTCAAGGTGATTTTTATCTCCGACTCTCTGTTCATGCGTTGGAAAGTTCAGAATGGTTGATGCTGGTAAGTGTGACTGCCACTGCACCACTGAAAATACATTCCAACACTTCACTCCATCATCATCAAGTGCCTTGCAGACTGGTGTGAGCGATCATGTGTTGAAAACTTTTGCTGCAAAATAGAACCAATTAAAAACTAGTTTACAAAGTTGAACCAATCATGAACTATCTACAAAGCTGAACCAAACCTGAACTAGTCTACAAAGTCAAACCAATCATGAACTAGTCTACAAAGTCAAACTAAACATAAACTAGTTTACAAAGTTGAACCAATCATGAATTATCTAAAAAGCTGAACCAAACATGAACTAGTCTACAAAGTCAAACCAATCATGAACTAGTCTACAAAGTCAAACTAAACATAAACTAGTTTACAAAGTTGAACCAATCATGAATTATCTACAAAGCTGAACCAAACATGAACTAGTCTACAAAGTCAAACCAATCATGAACTAGTCTACAAAGTCAAACTAAACATAAACTAGTTTACAAAGTTGAACCAATCATGAACTATCTACAAAGCTGAACCAAACATGAACTAGTCTACAAAGTCAAACCAATCATGAACTAGTCTACAAAGTCAAACTAAACATAAACTAGTTTACAAAGTTGAACCAATCATGAATTATCTACAAAGCTGAACCAAACATGAACTAGTCTACAAAGTCAAACCAATCATGAACTAGTCTACAAAGTCAAACTAAACATAAACTAGTTTACAAAGTTGAACCAATCATGAACTATCTACAAAGCTGAACCAAACATGAACTAGTCTACAAAGTCAAACCAATCATGAACTAGTCTACAAAGTCAAACTAAACATAAACTAGTTTACAAAGTTGAACCAATCATGAATTATCTAAAAAGCTGAACCAAACATGAACTAGTCTACAAAGTCAAACCAATCATGAACTAGTCTACAAAGTCAAACTAAACATAAACTAGTTTACAAAGTTGAACCAATCATGAATTATCTACAAAGCTGAACCAAACATGAACTAGTCTACAAAGTCAAACCAATCATGAACTAGTCTACAAAGTCAAACTAAACATAAACTAGTTTACAAAGTTGAACCAATCATGAATTATCTACAAAGCTGAACCAAACATGAACTAGTCTACAAAGTCAAACCATTCATGAACTAGTCTACAAAGTCAAACTAAACATAAACTAGTTTACAAAGTTGAACCAATCATAAATTATTTTACAGAGTCGAACCAATCATGAACTAGTCTAAACATTAGAACCAATCATGAACTAGTCTACAAAGTCAAACCAATCATGAACTAGTCTACAAAGTTGAATCAAACATGAAAGTTGAACCAATCATGAACTAGTCTACAAAGTCGAACCAAACATGAACTAGTTTACAAAGTCAAACCAATCATGAACTAGTCTACAAATGGCTTAGAATGAGTTAGTTAAGGCCCATGTTCCACTGAGAGGTGAAAGAAGCAGCAGCAGAAGAAGATCTTGCATACAAATATGATTATTGTTACTGTCTCCACCCAGTCCATGCTTTGGGCATTTCAGGATGATTGCCTCTTGTATAGGTGGCTGCCACTTGTGGAGACTTTAATCCTACAGGTGCTAGTGTGAATTTATTGCTCAGATCATGCAGGGGTGTGCAGACAAAAACAAACTTATATTCCAGCTTCAAAAGAACCTGTCATTGGGATATTGGATGTGGACAAAGGGCAGGAGTAGACAAAACTAAAATATAATTCAGTAACCAATTTCTTTTTCACAGGAGCAAAATTTTATGTTGTGAATACGGGCTAATATTGATAGAATTAAATTTGAAAATAAGATGCCAGATTAAAATTGTTACGCTTCTAAAGCATCTGTCATTGGGACATTGAAGACAGACAAAAGGCAGGGGTGGACAAAACTAAAAATAATTCAGAAGCCACCTAATTTTTCTCAGGAATCACTATTTGTTCTTTCTAAATATAGACATATTTTTAGAATTGAATGTGAAAATTCCGACACCAGATAAAAATGTCTACACACAATTGTGACTGGGGGGACTGTATTGTATGAAGGGGGTTTACTGAGAACAGCAAATGACAGCTTGGTGCTTGTAAGATGTCTGTTTAGGAATGTGTTGGTGTTTCAGAATTATTTATAGAACTTGTCACACTGAATATAGGTGAAGATGGTTCAACATGTGGTGAACCATCTCTGAAGAGGGACAATCAGTATTCACAGCTTTTGACTTCTGAAAAAATTCTTATTTATTTACATATTATGTATGGAATTATAAAACATTCTATGGTTTTACACAGCCATATGCGTATAGTATGTGCACATTTGAGATAATCAGGATGGATACTCGTACTGATATTCATAGAAATACATGCACTTTTCATGGAAACCTTGTGAAATCTACAGAAGAATTATGGTTCAGTATGGAGAGTCAGGGGAAAGTGTACGATTGGGAAGAAAGATTTCACAGGAAACTACCTTTGTCTCTGAAACTACCTTTGTCTCTGGTTAAGAAAAGATGTAGGAATCTACTGGGAAAGTCATATCTTTTGGGATATAATGCAATATGATCAAAATGCCAGAGACTTCTCTCAAAAGGAGCATTGTTGCTACATGACTTTGCCCGTCCTCATATGGCCACATGTACAGTGAATGCACTACGTAGTCTGACTTAGTGCCATCAGACATACACTTCTTTAGACCCTTGAAAGAACATTTGCGGAATTAGAGGTTTGCAGATGATGATGTAATGGAGGTGGTCCAAAATTGGTTTAAGGCCACACCTAAACTTTTGTCCTTGAAGGCATCAACGAGCTAGTGGACAGGTGAACCAAGTATGTTGCCAGGCAGGGGGACTATGCTGAAAAATAATACATGCACACAATTTCTGGTTCATACTATTGTATTTGTAAAATTCCTGTTACTTAATGACTTTCCCGCATATAAACCATACATCCAAAATATAACCCTGAGGGGTTGAACATGATAATGTTAGAAAATAAGAAGAAAGCATCATTAATTTTCACTCAAATAATGTCCACTTTATTACACCACTCTTATTTCTGTTTTCACTCCTGCTTTTATATAATATGAATTGTTTTATAATGATTGTTATAAAATCAGTATTATATGTATGGACAAAGAAAGCTCTTGTTTAAACAGTATTGATATGTGTTATACTGATGTAAATCAATGTATTCAGATATCTAAAGAAAATCCTAAAATCTAATGGAAGATTTGTGACAGAGCAGAATAGGCCAAGCAAAAGCTACATTTCAGAACATGAAAGTCTTTTATGTAATAAGTCACTCACAATGAATGTCAGAAAGAGATTACTGAAATGTTATAAAGAACCTATTCTACTGTGTGGCAATGAATCTTGAAATGTGAATAATCAAATTAAGAAGAGATTAATGGCAAGAAAGATATGGTTTCAGGGGAGAATGTTGAGAATGTCTTGGACTGCCACAATAGCTAAAGTTTTCAGGTCAATGCTAATGAAATTAGAAATTTGGTAAAGACTAATGAAATTAGAACATTTTCTACAACTTTAAGAAAGAAACAAATGATGTTCTTTGGCCATATGACGAGAAGAAAAGCATTGAAAAACATTGTGATGACAGGAAATATCAGCAGCTGAAGTGGCAGAGACAGACCGAGAGAAATAATGCTTCTTGGCCTAAGATGGTGGTATTGAGGAATATCATTAACAGATTTTCATGGCCTAAGATGGTGGTATTGAGGAATAGCATCAATAGAGTTTCATGGTCTAAGACGGTGATATTAAGGAATATCATCAAAAGAGGTTTGTAGTCTAAGATGGTGGTATTGAGAAGTATCATCAATAGAGTGTCATCGCCTAAGACAGTGGTACTGAGGAATTTCATCAATAGAGTTTCATGGCCTAAGATGGTGGTATTGAGGAATATCACCAACAGAGTTGATCCAGAACACAAAGGACCAAGATCTGTGGAGAAACTTGAATGCCTATGCCAGCTGGCAGGACACATGATGATGATGATGATGAAATTGTTTTGCATAGTGCCTTGTTACTGTTTATCTTATACATTCATCATGTACATGTTTTGATCAGGACACATGATTATAGTGACTCTCAAAACAATAGTGAATTATTAGACACAAGCCATAAACAATTGGAAGAATACCTGAGATTATGTAGTTTAATTGTTTCAGCTGAAGTATTATTCATGTATTCACTTCATATGTTATATAACTCTGCAATATGCAGCTGATGAGATGCAGTAAAATATGCCAGGCAATAAATCATGCAACATATTATTTGTGGCATCTATGTTTAAAGATACTGACTCTGTGTTGCTTAGTGCTTTGTAAACATCCATCTTTTACATTCATCTTGTACATGTTTTGATTACATATATCTGTGTTGCAATGCTTACATTTGTCAATCCCAGAACATTTGGAACAGTTGCCCAAGGCAGGAATCCCCAAGAGGAACAATTACAAAGCAATACCCAAAGTCCTTTCAATAAAAAAATATGGAATGGCAGAACAAGATAAGGGTGTAGAAAAATGTAACAAATAAGAATATTTTAATGAGGGAAGAAAAATATCCTTGAAATAAATGAAGAGTAGATACATAATATATACATATGCAATGTGTACATACTATGCATATGCAAGTTTTTATAAGTATATAGATATCCACATATCTGTTCTCTATCTCTTTGTTTTTCTTTGGCATTTTTCTAGTTTGTTTTTTCTTTATTAATTCATTGTTTGTTGTTAGCCATTTCGTATTTCTACACCCTTGTCTCGTTCCACAATTCCATATTTTTCTTTCCTGGATTACAGGTATTGTTTTATGTATTCATTGCAAAATGTGGATTACTGTTCTGTCATACTTCAGTTTTCCAGTTAAGTATTCTCATTTGTTTCTTTTTTTTTTTCTTTTCGTTGATTTTTCCAGTTATATTTTGTGTCCATTCTGATTCCTGAGAAATTACAAGGGCATTACTTTCTATGAGACTACATACACAGTGAAAGTGGTCACAGGGGAAGTCAGATTTCTTAGCATGCTCTATCCAAATGTAAAAAGTAAAGAACTTGTTGCACAAAGGCTGGGATTCACCCAGAAGACAATATTACACATCACATGTCACTTCAGATTAAAAGAGTTAAAGAGAATATATTACTGATTCATATTTCTTCCATTCCAATGACAGATTGTGTATATTTTTTCATTTCCTAGTTTGCCTGGTAAGTTTTATATTTGTGCTAAGCACATTACCATATTAAATGCTTACGCCATGCAGCACATACTTTATCCAACAGTTTATGACCAAAGCAGTTGTGCTTTCAACAAAATAAATTACTAGGTCAGAACTAGTTAAAATATTAACTCTCTGAGTCAGAAGATTACATAAGCTCTTCCTATGCTATGGAGTTCATGTATTAACCAGGCTGAGTGGGTTATATTAACAACTGTCTGGGACAAAAGCGTTAATGTGTTGCATTTTTTATGCAAATAATGTTATTGTTGGTTACTTTTGTGTGTGTGTTAAACAATACTCTTCTAGATTCATTATCCATGTTATTGTATTGTTCCATGCCATCTGTATAGATCTTTCTTTTAAATAGCCATTTCCACCTCTCTTTGTATAGACATTATATCTTCCAGATTAGTATTACTGCTGCAAACTAAATCAATGTAATCATAATTATGCAGCAACATTTTTGCTTAGTTTGTTGTACTCAAAATTTCCTATCTCTTGAATGTGCTGTCCAAGCATATGGGACACGGAAGACTAGTACTGAAAATATCTGAGGGCAGAATGTTGGGGACAAGATAAAGAGGACATCTACAAAATAGCTGCATCACACCAGTAGACAGCAACAATAGACATCAGGCACACAGTTAAAGAGAATTGCTTTGGCATAGGAGACAGTAAAGTGACATGATCAGACAAACTGAATCCCATTCAAAAGCTCACTGTGTGGATGTCATCTGCAGACTGCATCCTTCTGGTTTCTGGAGGAACAGCCTGTGGTGACTGGAAGGCCCAATATATGGAAGTGAGGCTAAGCAGCCATGTGCAGGACGTGACAATTCCTTGGGTGAGCCCAGTACCAGAGCACTATGTGTCGGCTCTGCAATTATGGAAGCCTCCTTGGATGGCGGGGAATGCCTATGGTCTGCCCCTACCTTCCTTTGAGGGCTGACCAGGGTGTCTTCGGCTGTTCTAAATGGGCCAGCTGAGATGGGGGAGAACACCACAACAGTGAGAGTCAAACGTCCTAAGAAACCCCCGGGAAGGTTAACCCGATCAACAAATGCCTGCTGAAGTCAGATGTGTCTGCCTAACGGCACAAGAACGCAGCTCCGTTGTAAACAGGTACAACGCAATCACGTCCAGAAAGAAAAAAAAACTCTGGATGAACGCAGAAGAAGAAGAAGAATACCAGTGGAATCTACACCATCTGATGGTAATATTGATGACGATGATGTTAGTAATGGTAATCATGATGGTGATATGACAACTGAGATGGTAATATTACACCTGAGATGGTGATATTACAACTGAGATGGTGATATTACACCTGAGATGGTGATGTTACAGCTGTGATGATGATGTTACAGCTGTGATGATGATGTTACAGCTGAGATGGTTATATTACAACTGATGTGGTAATATTACAACTGATATTTAAATAAAATAACTGGAAAAAAGAAGCCTACTCAGTATTAACTGATCATTCAGTGCCGAAGGATAATATAAGTATATCGCCAGATGTGACCACACCCCTTCCTCCACCATTTGGACGAAAGGACGATATCGCCATACTAAGGTCATAATGTTATATGGTTTGTTTTGTGGATCTCTATCACAATTCCAACACATGGGGAACAGAAATCTACATTACAACACTTGTTCATTTGATTGTGTACCAGGTTTGATCTAAACCAACTTTTTATTTGGCACTGAATCAGTTAATACTATAGCAGATTGTGATTGCCGGGACCAATAACACATTTGAAAAATAAATTTATCAAATCATTTTTTTATAAACATCCAGGCGACCATCAAATTTAAATATGTGCAAATGTGATCACTTCCTGTATAAGTAGGTACAGAAAAGGCACTTGTTCATGCCTTGATGTTGTATTGGCAATAAGGTGCTGACTCCATATTTGGAACAGGGTGTATTTTTAATGACTATGCAGTATTTAAAAATATTGCCGGTCCAAGTTTTGTATTCACCTATTATGTTGCATGAACTTTACAGAGGGTGAATACAAAGCTTGGACCGGCAATATTTTCAAACGCTGCACAGTCATTAAAAATACACCCTGTATAAACCATTAGGCATTCAATGGGGGATGCGATTAACAGCACGCTGGCCACCTTTACTTCCCAAGACACTCCTGGTTCCCATTTTGGATGGTTCAGCCTGGGTAGCCAGGTTAATGACCTCGAGAGGGTTTCAAACGCAGGACTGCTGTGCTTGCAAGCAAACATACTAGCCACTACACTACCATGTCCATTCCTGTATGCTGTTTGAAATTTTAAGTTGTGTATATTTCCAATCTAATTTGGAAGGAAAGATTTATTGTAATAAAGATGTTGCCCTGTGTTGTAAATATGACTTTAATGTTATATTTGACCACACATACATTCCTAGTATACAGTATGGTTTTCTTCAGCCAAACATACATTAACAGTATTATGCCTATCTCAAATTATTTGTCATTTAAAATATTTGTTTTCTTTGATTATCATAACCAAATTTTTGTTACCAAGACAATGTCTCATCTTGGCTGTGACAATGGAAATATGGTGGTTAGAAACACAGAACTACACTCTCATACATGTATGCTGACGTCATCAACATGCTGAAGAAGATATTGTCCATAAACATATAGACCGTGGTTTGAGTTAATGTCTAAATCCGCAGTTAGAACTCACTTTCATTATTGTGCCAGGACATGCTGATGTGAAACGAAATGAAAAGGCTTGGCAGTTCAGCGGATATTGTGGAGGGTCCATCAGTGGGCATAGTTGTGTGTCCTTTACAGCCGTTGAAACCAACACCAGCATTTTTGGCTCTCTGTGATTGACTAATTATTGGCTATGTCACTAGTTTACCATTGCTTTCTGAATGACCGGCACTGATACCATCGACATAAATGCAATGCGGTCTGATTCCACATCGTCTGCATCTGCTAATGAGCCCTCGACTCGTTATGTCCGGTAAATATGACACGCGTTCATTGCTTCAAGCAACAGTGCAAACGATAGTCGACATAAATACCATTAACAATCTTGGCGAAACAGCAGATTTCAATGACATGGGTGAGACAGCGACCTTGCTCGGGATGAGTGAGTGCCATTGGTGTCAGGCAGGGAGTTATGTGTCTTGAATCCTTTGTAAGGGATACTAGAAAATTGATGAGCCAGCACCGAACTGGTGTGATCAGCTGTCATAGACATTCTGAGAAGAAGATCTGAGCACCCATGAACTGGTCTGCCATGCAATGATATCAGATAATTTGATTAAGTAATTAACCCACGACGGGCTAAGGAAACCAGTGGTAAATTTATTTGTTCCTCAAACTACCGCTTAAGAAACTGTGGAGGAAAAACGTCACAGGCAGTGTCTCTGGAATATCAGTTATATCTCCCTACCACGCTTAATGGCAAAAGTAGACAGAAAAGAAAGAATAAGAAGATATTTTCATGTCTCATCATGTGGTGTGTATCATTATGCTTGCCATGCATCCTGATATTTATCATTTGCTAGCTGCTTATATAATACTAATGAATTGTTAATTGCATCCCATCATGAATCTGCTGGAGTTAGAAACTATAATATGTTGCCGTGCTTTAGAACACAATGAGTAAATTTTGTATTGTTTTGACATTTCTTCAAAGTATTATGTTATCATTTGTAAGGTAGTTTGTAAAAAAAGATGACAAAAACAAACTTGATGACAAAGTTAACTGATACAGTTTCAAAAAAAACGACAGGGTCAACTTCATTGCGCCGGATTTTTTATCCCATATGGCTCAGTCTCTTTCCGCAGCGCGGAAAGTGTCGCACAAAGCACGAACTCCGTAGCTCCAACGACGACCCCCAGGAGTCTCCGAAAACATTCACTCGTGAACCGAACACACAATTTTCAGAGCCCGAGTCAAACGGCTTGACCACTTCGCCACGGATCATCCCTAACTGATACAGTACCAAAGGATAATGTACCGCCAAATGTTACCTTCTATTTGGATTTTTTTTTTTTTTTTAGCATATCCTTTACAGGACTTAGCTGTATGTTGATCTCTTGGCAAGATTACGCTCAGTAGTTTGCCATTGCTTTCTGAGCGGCCGGCTCAGTATCCCGCAAGTCACGAGCGGGGGTCGAACCGCCTCAGCTCTCGCTCCGCTACGAGACTCTGCGTGATAAACGGGATTACAGAGAGAAAGTGTTGTAACCCCACAGCCAGAGAGACCGGCTCTATTTGGATAGAAAGACGAAATATCTCCATCCTAGTGTCATTGTGTTGTTTGTTTTGTTTCGTGTATCCTCCGCGATTTCAATGCTCAGTGAACGAAACTTTACTTTATAATACTTGTTAAATTGAATGTGCGCCATGTTTGGTTCAAGCTCAGTTTTTATTAGGCATTGAATCAGTTAAGGTAGTTTAACTTATCCTGTAACCTGTGATGTCGGTTCCTAAATCAATCAATCAATCCTGTAACCAAATTCTGTATGGATTTGGATCGTGACAAAGCGATCAAACCGTATGCCTCCCACTCTGAAGGTCGTCGCTTGGTGTTCGGCTGCATTGCTCCGATCATGGCTGGCACTACGCAGTTTATACTCTGTGAGATGCACACGGCTGGCTAGTCTACAGAAACCCCGGTTCAGATAGCGTAAAATTTGAGGCAATGAAGCCAGTCCTCGAGGAGCGGCTGGCCGAATGGCTAGAATGCGGGATTCTCCTTCGGGAGACCCGGGTTTGAATCCTCAGTAAGGTGTGTGTGTGTTTTTTTTTTTTCTGTTGGGGGCGAAAAGAAAACTCCAACCTGCACAGTTCGCGGCGACTGCACTAGCCAGGCGGCCTTTATTCCTCGGGCTCAAAGATCCCCCTACTATACCCCGCAAGGTACTATATTGGCAGTAAATGACAGACAGGCAGACGCCTGTCCTCTCACTTTTAACCCCCCTTTCGTGGTTGTCGTTAACGTTTTATTATCTTCCTTCCTTCCTTCCTTCCTTCCTTTCTTCCTTCCTTCCTTCCTCCCTTCCTTGTTCTTCCGCCTGTTTTCCCTCAGACTTTTATTCTAGGTGTTGGAATATGAACGTGGCTGTTGTTTTGAGAGGACAGATATTTCCTTAGTTTTCTTTAATTTAGCCAAAGAAGTGTTGGCATGGGACTGGCTACCTCATCACATAGACAACTTTGGCTGCAAAATCCAACCAAATATGAAAAAGTCTACGGAAGATATGGCCTGAGTTGCTTGATTGCCTTTGCTCCAATGCTATGTAAAAGAAGAAAAATTTTTCTGAATATCTAGAGGTTACTTCTCTAGAACTTTTACATTTGCTCTTTTTATTCCCGCCTGTGACATACAAGCAGTTCTGCTGGATATCTATATTTCTACGGTCTCAGTGCAATGTTCTGAATGCTTGCTCATAGTCTAAGCTTCTGCACTAAATATTAGTGGTGGGTATCTACATGTATAACTTGTGACTATTGCTGTTTGTAATATTGTGTTTATCTCCGCAGATGTTAACTGATTCAATGTTAAACAAAAGGTAGGTTTGGACCAAGCATGGTGCACAAGCAAATGAACAAGTGTTATAACGTAAAGTTCCGCTCAATGAGCATTGAAATTGCGGAAGATGCCACGAAAGAAAACAAATAACTCGATGACCCTAGTATGGTGACATATCGTCCTTCTGTCCAAGTGGGGGGGGGGGGGCGCTCACACATGGCGATATATTATCCTTCGGCACTGAATTAGTGTCTTTTTCATGTTGAATGTGTTTTAGACAATTCCCTTTTATTGCTGTTTTCTTTCTACCATCTTCTGCTATGATATGTCCAAGATAGGAGAAACGCATTACTTGTTCAAGCATCACCCCGTTCACTCAAATATTCGTTGTTAACATCTTTGCATTGGTAATGATCACATTATTATATTAACTACACTTTCATGTAGAGACTGTTTTCCTGATTCGGTGCCAAAGTACTATCTTGTCTGGAACTGTATTACAGGGTTGGCCGTCACCTCTCCAACCTCAGAAACGTATGAAGCTATCACGATCCTTACTGTACTGTCACATTATCCAAGAGCGCTCATTAGATGTAACGACGCCACGATTCAACACAGTGCGTACGGGTTGAGTTGAGTTGAGTTAAGAACCGGCATCACTGCACTCAGGACATTCCCGTACGTGCTCAGTCCCCTTGTTCAACAGCCAGCGAAGAGTCAGACTACTAATCGTTCCCACCGCTATCTGATTAAAAGTCCTCCTGGTCTTCCCGCTCAGTTTTGAGATTCTTCCAGAACCCCTGCCGATCCCCCGCAATCTCATTCTTTCCACATATGAGTTCTCAATCTGTTCTTCCGCGTTCTCCACCTGGTCCCACAAGTGCACGACCATCTCCCCCTTGTCCACAGGCAAAATACCACCAAGAGGTGCATTCCCGGCTAGCCTATCAGCCTGTTTATTCCCCCGTACACCCGCATGGCCAGGGCAAAATATCCATACAATTCTCACAATTTTTGACCTCTGAAGCGACGAGAGCCATTCCACACGAAACATTCCTTTCTCCACCTTGCTAAGCATACTCTTTGAATCCGTAATGAACAGAACGTGTGTTGCAGTAGTCTCCTCTAGCCAACGGAATGCTGCTGTTACTGCCTCTACTTCCATTCTCATGCTGGAGGTCGTAGTCTCATATGCCAGGCTCTCCTTTTTCAAGACTCGCCCATTAGCCTTTGCAGTGCGTACGGGTCTGGCTAAGAGTAGGCCCAGGACGGACATGTTTCCTCCACAGGTTCCAGGTATTTCAGTGTCCACAGACTCCAACCCAATGCACACGAGGAAACTGGAGGAGTTATAGGAACTGCTATCACAGAGCTCGCTCGCTTTGCAGCTCAGGCGTAATGCATACACACGCTACAACTTCTAATGCGCTGGACTAATTTTTGCGTTTGCATTAGCTTCCCCTATTACTAGTGTCCCATCAGGCGAACCCACGCCGACTACAGAGGTAATTGTAATTTACGTTAACAAGTCAAGGACGAGAAATCAACATTTTGGTCCAAATGATCGTTGTAGGGGTTGAACAGCACAACGAATTTTTTTAGAACGAGCGCTCTTATCGCACTTATTAATTAGGACAAGCAGATTAAAGTACAGGAGTTAAAAAAAAATGTTTTGCATTTCCTTTACAGGACATCGCTGTCAACATCAGCATCTTTCAGCTTTATGTTGATTTCTTGGCAAGATTACGCTCAGTAGTTTGCCATTGCTTTCTGAGCGGCCTGCTCAGTTATCCCGCAAGTCACCAGCGGGGGTCGAACCGCTCCCAGCTCTCGCCCTGCTAGGAGACTCTGCGTGATAAACGGGATTACGGAGAAAGTGTTGTAACCCTCGACCAGAGAGACCGGCTAAGTACAGGAGTACAGAAATTTAAACAAGTGTTTCTCAGTTATGAAATACTAATCGGCATATAATGAATTTTCTTGTACAAAATGAGAGTTTAAAGCACACAGTTTGTAAACTCATTGCCCCATCCCTGCCTTCCCACTAAATAAAATGGTAGCAGATTTTTCATTTAAAAAACAAGCCTTCATCTTAACTGATTCAGAGCCAAACAAACAGCAGGTTTCGACCAAACACGGTACACAATCAAATAAACAAGTATAATAATGTAAATTCTCGTTTACTGAGTATTGAAATTGCAAAAGATACCACGAAACACAACAAATAACACCATGACCCTAGTATGGCGATACATCGTCCTTCTGTTCAATTGGGAGGTCACATTTTGGCGATATATTATCCTTTAACAGTGAATCAGTTCAAAAGTACAGAAGCCGTGACACATTTGGTGTTAGTCGATAATCTCAGGTCACCAGAGAAATGTGGCGGGAGAAATCTGACAACCAAGAAACAGACGGGACTCTACAGCCATGATTATCATGGAAACATTCACGTAGAGATGGGAACATATGTTTAGACAAGTTATTCCTTGGTTCTTGTTGCCATTTCACTCGACGTTGTGTGTGACTGTTGCTCTTTATAGGCAGTCATTAGGGGTTTGGGAATTTTCTTTCATGGAGGGGTAGTGTAGGCCAGAAGCAGGAAGTATTTTTAGTTTTATCAGCAGAGGTTCCTAACCTTTGTGCGACCACTGGTCATCAGCGGATTCCACGGTAAGTATTTTATATCCATGCTGTCGAAGTTAGTATTCAAGTGTCTCACAAACTTATCAACATCGTAAGCGAACTGAATATATGCATGGGCGAATGGATAAGAGTCCTCGCTCGTAAACTTTATGTATTCTGATGCCGAGGTAGCATGTTCAAGTCTTTGACTTAGGACGTAAATTACAAGTATCTCAGAAGACCGAGTGGGTTGGCTTGATGGCGAGGCGCACAGGTAATAGAGAAAGCTAATCCACACGCAAAAATCAGCCCAGTGCACTAGACGTTTGTAGCTCGTGTATATACTACGCTGAAATTCAAAGCGAGCGAACGAAAAAAAAAAAAGAACATATGCTGAGCTGACAGACGTGAGCTGTCATAGTTCGTCTTCTCACGCGAATACCGGATTTTTGTATCAGGTGTGTGTTTTTATCTAGGTCACGTTACGTTGCTACATTATAGGCATATTTATCTCTTTGTATTTATCTTGCTCTTATCATAATAAGATAGTAAAGTAAGCTTTAATTTTTTTTTAAATCTCATAACATGCCGAAATTCTTGATTGTCTATGTCTGATTTATATAATCAATGTGCGGTTTTTACTTCTTTTTTGAAAGACTGTCTCGTCCGTTTTTCTGCCAGTCCATGATGATTATTTTCATTGTGCTCAAACATCTCACTAACATTATACGTTTGTCATTTGTCTGCTTATCGTCCATGTTTCACATGTATACACAAATTTATGTTCTTTTTACTATTTTAAAACTCTCTTTCTCACTGCTGTTGATATAGTTTTACTGTATGTTTTACATCTTCCCTAAGAACAGTTTTTCCGTGACGATTCTGGTTCTAATCTCAGCAAAGAGTCATCCAAGATGGCTGTACAGATTCACAAACAATGTTCCAGTTACTCGGAAGGTAACACTGTTCTATTTATTTTTTCTTGTAGATGGCAATATTTCCCCTCCCCCACCCCCTACAATTTAATTGTAGTCCTAATTAGAACAAAATAAAAATAATAAATTGTCCCGGAGCAATTTCCTGCTGTGGGTCTGTGAAAGCGCAATCACATTGTGTAGACCTGGATAAGACTCAGGTTATGGTCGTCACTAGGAAGGAAGAAGTGCCACAATGTAATATACAAGTAAATGGAAATATTCTTCAACAAGTGAATCGGTACAATTATCTTGGAACAGTCATAACATCTGATGGGAGATGCCTTGAAGAGATTAGAACAAGAATCGCCATGGCGACAGTAGCCTTTAGCAAGATGAAAAACATTCTGCCCAATAAACAGATGTCAATTAAAACGAGAAAAAGAGAGTTGAGGGGATACATAGAGCCTGTTCTTTTGTATGGATGTGAAACTTGGACAATGAGCAGTCAAGCTGAAAAGCATCTGATGGCTGCGGAAATGTGGTTTCTGAGGAAAATGCAAAGAATACCATGGACAGACAGAAAAACCAATGACCAAGTACTACAGGAGACAAATGAACATCGTAAACTGATTAGAGAAATTAGACGTAGACAGTCAACATTTTTTGGACATGTTATGAGAAGAAATGGATTGGAGAACTTAGTGACAACTGGCAAGATCGAAGGGAACAGACCAAGAGGAAGACCGAGAGGAAAATACCTGGATGGCTTGGCCACATGGCATGGACGAGACAGGAACACTGAGCTGATCCACGACACTGGTGATCGAGTGAAATGGCGAGTCATGACCGCCCACGCTTTACGGCATGGCACATGATTGATTGATTGAGACCTGGATGTGCGGATGAAGAAGTTAGTGGACTATAAACACCCTTTTAAATAGATACACCCATGCCTATAAAATCCATTGTTGAAATCATAATTATCACCAGCATGTTTGATTTTCCATCACGAATGGGTACAGTCAGACGAGGATCGACACCTCCGTGCACCATCCTCCAACAATAGAAAAGACTGGCCACCTATTCCTCCGTGAATTCGGTCTTACAAAATGTGATGGACCTATCACAATAGAGACTCATAGCATTAAATTGCTTCAGGGCACGACTGATTATTATTCTATTAACTGATTAAGTGCCATGGGATGATTAATCGCCTTAAGAGACCTCCCGTATCTGCCATGGTTTTATATACAGTTAGTTCTCTCTTAGCAACCCCCTCTAATTTGATATATAACACAACATGTCTGCTGCCATACTGCTGTTAATTAATTTTGACACGCCCCTACTTCCAATTGTCCGCCAGTATAGTTTATTTGGTCTAATCCTACTTTTTTTGCTTGTCACTGAATCTGTTCATATTCATGTCAATAGGTTGTTGGGTCAAAGAAATTGCAACACCAAGACGATGTATCAAACTGAACAAAACTTTGGAGCACTTCTACCCAGTGCAGCCTCCCACAGACTAGGTCCGCAGTTTGACGAACGTTACAGAGATCGCGTAGTATTTCAGCAGAACTAACATACCAGTGCCGGTCTTTCACACACCACAATTTACTGATTATGGAGAGGGAAGAAGAGTACTGCATCACAGATCCTCTGGAAATGTACTTGGGTACAAAGTCGGGAGGAAAGTCTCTGGGCCAACCTCATACAGAAAGAAGCGAGCCCTTTGCGGGATTTAGACAACATAAACGTCAACGAATAAGCTTAAGAGTCAAGTACAGAGTCTGTCAAACTATCACAAACCAACCAACTAACCACCAACACATATGAATAGCTAAGGACACAACAGCTCAACTGATTCAGTGCCAAACAAAAAGTATCTTTGGACTAAACATGGTACACAATCGATTGAATAAATACTATAATGTCAATTTCCGTTCATGGAGCACTGCAATTGTGGACAATACACGAAACAAACAAATAACACTATGACCCTAGTATGGGACTATATCGCCCTTCTCTACTATGGAAGGTCACATTTGGCAATATATTATCTTTCATCTCATCTCATCATGTTCCTCTTGTAACTTACGGTGTCGAGGTGAAGTATAAACATCGTGAGAGTGCCCGATTATGAGCTTCATGTATCAATATTCCCATGGACTCTGGTATTCCCTCCGTCCAACGTTTACGTGGTCGGCCTCTTCCTCTTTTTCCATCAGGTTTGTACATCATTGCTTGTTGTGGTATGCTGTTGACTGGTAACCTACTTGCATGGCCAAACCATTTGACTTGATGCTTTCTAATAAAATCTAGTGCTGCTATAACCCCAACTTTAGTCCTGATTTCTTCATTTCTGATCTTATGATGAGATGAGATGAGATGAGATGAGATTATCCTTCAGCACTGATTTAGTCAAACAGCATAGGGATTGCCCCTCTGGTTTTTCGTTATCTTGAAGCTGTAAAAGGGGCTTGTGTATTCCAATAACCACAAGCTCCATGCCGACGGTAGCGCTGCTAATGACAGGGTTTCCAATGTAAGACTGGTCAAAGAATATGAAATAGTCAAAGTGAGTAACACACTTGCTGCTTTGTAGGTAGACTGGGGACAATCAAAGGCTAGGGTAAACAAATTCGAATTAAAAAACATCATCGTTGAAACCGAATTTATTTAGTAACAGGCTTGGCGAAACAGGCATGATTACCTGCGACAGCCTACAAGACATTGGGTGATGATGACATAGGCCCCTGCCTGGCAACGCTCTTGGTCCACCTGTCCACTCGCTTGCCTTTTTCTGGGAAAAAGTATTTGGATGTGGCCTTGAGCCAGTTTAGCACCGTCTTTATTACATTGTTTTCATCTGCAAATCTCTGATCCCGCAGATGTTCAGTCTACGGTCCAGACAAGAGAATGTTCTATGCCGCCAAGTCCGGAATGTATGCTGGATGTTTCAGGACCTTAAACTTCAGACCAAGTATTGTATCCACAGCAGTATAAAGGTGGGCGTTGTTGGGCAGCAATAATACGTTTTTGAAAGAAGCCACAGGCGCTCAGCGTCCTTCAGTTTGTTCACTAACATATCACTGTGTCAAGGAATAATGACAGTTTCATCCCCTTTTCTGGAAATGCACCAATATGCACCCTTGACATCCCAAACGATGAACATTATGACTTTCCCAGCAGATACACCAATTACGTATTACGTTTTCTCCTCCATTAAAAAATCTTGATATCAATAAATATGCTCAACTGGCTCAGACAACTGTCTCCATGCTGAATCATCATTCTTCTGTAGATTTCACTCCTTTGATCTCAAACAACTGTCTACATGCTGAACCATCATTCTTCTGTAGATTTCGCACCCTCTGATCTCAGACAACTGTCTCCATGCTGAACCATCATTCTTCTGTAGATTTCACTCCTTTGATCTCAGACAACTGTCTCCATGCTGAACCATCATTCTTCTGTAGATTTCACTCCTTTGATCTCAGACAACTGTCTCCATGCTGAATCATCATTCTTCTGTAGATTTCACTCCTTTGATCTCAGACAACTGTCTCCATGCTGAATCATCATTCTTCTGTAGACTTCACAAAGTTTCACACCCTCTGATCTCAGACAACTGTCTCCATGCTGAACCATCATTCTTCTGTAGACTTCACTCCTCTGATCTCAGACAACTGTCTCCATGCTGAATCATCATTCTTCTGTAGATTTCGCACCCTCTGATCTCAGACAACTGTCTCCATGCTGAATCATCATTCTTCTGTAGATTTCACTCCTTTGATCTCAGACAACTGTCTCCATGCTGAATCATCATTTTTCTGTAGACTTCACAAAGTTTCACACCCTCTGATCTCAGACAACTGTCTCCATGCTGAACCATCATTCTTCTGTAGACTTCACAAAGTTTCACACCCTCTGATCACAAAAAGGGGAGGGGAGGGGGGAAACAAAAAACAGGGTAACGCCGCGTTGTTCTTCCACGGTGCATGTCGATAGTGAGACAGCCATTGTGTAATCTCTATTGCGCATGATCAAACTGTTCCTACCTGAGTTATTACACAAGAGCCAGTTTGGACATGAAACAAGATTTTCCGGTGTCAAAACGTTTCCATACATTTTACAATAACAGGCCTCACACTTAATGACTGCATCGTGCATGTAGTGTATGCACACGTGTGCGTGCGTGCGCGCGTGCGTGCGTGCGTGCAAGCGTGCGTGTGTATGTGTGTGTGTGTGTGTGTGTGTGTGTGACGAAGTTTAAATTGTAGTTCTGTGGTGGAAACTGCATTTGAGATGTTAAATAATGGACATTCTCATTTGATTGACATGCACCTTGTTGTCTTGACAGACGATAGTTTGTGAAATTGAGCTATACCTCTCCATAACACAAAGCCTGGGTTGCATTCAGAGATCAAGTGTTGCTCATGCAGCATGATCTTTCTCTCTCTCTCTCTCTCTCTCTCTCTCTCTCTCTCTCTCTCTCTCTCTCTCTCTCTCTCTCTCTCGGCCTGCCTAGTTTACTCCAGAGGAAAGGTAACACCAATACGTCTGGAACAAGACAAACTGCAGAAGCTGCCGGATCAGCAAAGCAATGCTCTCACTGTCCACCTGTCCGAGTTTCCATCCTTGAGCAGTTGCTGACCAAGGCTTAGGGCCTGGTCTGCCCTGCCATGACATTTAGTCTTTTGGATGCACCTCATCGCACTAGGGTAAGGCTCGTAACCTCCCAATTGCACTTCTCCACCCGAGGCCGTTGGCACAATGTGGGTTTGTCGAGTTTGGTGAGCGCGGCCCGACATTCGGAGCTAACAGAAAGCAGGTAGTACCGCCTACTGCTATACAGTAGCACAGTCATACAACTCATACCTGAGTAAGACCTGGCAACGCATTCTCATTTACTAGACCATAAAATAATGAGATGAGGCTCTATTCACCTCGACGGCTTTTCTTCCTAGAAAATTCTGAAAATTGCTGTGATTAAAGCAAAATCCACCCACTGCCAGAGATTAAACACAGACCATCGTCTTGGTGGAGGTCACCGAATGGATAAGAGCATTCGTTTTTAACTATCCCGTGTGCTGATTAAAAGATAGCAGGATCAACTCCTCCATCGGTAAGTTGGACTAAAATGTTGACTACTGATCCTTGACTTTGGGACGTAAATAACAAGTACCTCAAAAGTCGGAGTGGGTTCGCCTGATGGCGAATGACACTAGTAATAGGGACAACTAATCCACACGCAAAATTCAGCCCAGGGCATGTGTATGGACTACACTTGAGTTCAAATCGAGCGAGCGCAATAACAAAAAACTGTCTTGGCAAGAAAGCACAATAACTATTGCAACTGCACGCGAATAAGACAATGCACGAACACCCAGAATCCATCTCCAAGCTCTTGCCACTTGGTTTCTGTACTCCCACGGGAACATTACTGGAATAGTTGCTAATGTGTTTGTTTATCAATACAGTGGGGTCCAGTTGTATTTAGACCCACCAATACTGCTCTGAGGTCGACACATAGTCATCATGGTGTAAGTGCAGAAAATCGCTCTCATTATGGCCCGCCGAAAAGATTAGTGATTATTTTCAATTTCCCCTATCTCTTGCAATTTCACGCCCATTGCGTTTTCAGTGTCTTGTAGCCATCTTCGTGCTGGTCGACCCTTTCTCTTTCTTCTAAGAACCTTATCTTCCATTAATGTTCTTTGCAAACCAACGTGACGTTTACATTCACCAAAATAGTTCAGTTTCCTATTCATGATGTTGTTCATGAGTCAGCCTTCGTCAAAGTTTACATCTTGTAGAATATCATTGTTTGTTTTCTGCTCGATCAACGGTATTCTTGGTTAGATTCTGCGACATTTAAGTTCAACACCTCCACATTTCTTCATTGATGATTCCGAAAACTGTCAGGGTATTTACAGTCTTCTACGAATAAAATATGGCGGCAGTTATTTTGATTGTCATGAGAAGGAAAGAGGACGAAGTAAAGAGCCGACACTTCACCTCATAATGCTATGACCTAGTATATGTGAAGGATAACAACTTTAAACATCCTAGAGCATGAAAATTCCCTTTACCTTGTGCCATGAGACTGATGAAAAGGGAGCAAGATATTTAATATAACACTTTACCTCATTATACTATGGCCTAGCATATGTGAAGAAGAAACACTTCACATTTCTCAAGCGTGAAATTACCGTTACCTGATACCATACGCAAGCGTCTGTGGTCAAGGGGTAAGGAGATCGATTCGAACTTCCGCATCCAGCGTTCGAAATCAACCTTGTGTTGATTTTTGACAATATTATGAGCGTCGGTCGTTCAGAGAGAAATCTCAAACTACTGAACGTAAAACTTGCCGAAAAACTCACAAACAGCCAACACATTTTGGGGTTGATTACGACGTCCTGTAAAGGACACGCGACAAACGTTAACATTACATCATAAGAGGCTGGTCACGCTGATAATATAGGGTGTAATTTTAATGACTGTGGGAGTTTTGAAACTATTGCTGTTTCAAGTTTTTTATTCACACTCTGTGGAGTTCATGCACCATAAAGGGTAAATACACAACTTGGAACGGCAATATTTTCACAAACCCTACAGTCATTCAAATACACCCTGTATCATAAACGCAGTCGGGCGAGGGTTGGACGCTAGCGTTCGTCGTCCGCTAAGTAAAGGGAAAGACTGGTCATCTGCTCCTCCGTGCACAGGGGTCTACAAAATGTGATAGGCCTGGCACATCACAGCCCATAACACGTTCCTGCTTTGAGACGACTGAGAACCTCTGATGTGGAGTGGACGATATGGGAAAGAAGCGAGTGGATTAAAATGGACTGTAAAACATTATATTATCAAATAAATGACCAATGTTATATTCTGAACAACTAATAGGCTCTTCTTTTAAACTCCAAATATGCCAACCCTTGTCTAGGGGTACCAGAGAAATGGTATTGATTATTTAACGAAACTAATGTAATTTGATGATCGCGCTAAGTCAAGACAAACACGCTTTCCAGTGAGGAGAGGAAGGTAGGAGGAGGAGGAGGCAGAGAGGGAACAGATTTGAGGTGGGGAGGCAGTACGTCATATCTGGGCTGGTTCACATTCTATAAAAAGGGCGTCATTCTGCGGTTGTTGGTGTGAGTTGTTTACTTGCAGGAAGTAGCAGGTGTTTGATTTTGTTAAACCTCTTCGAATGCATACTTAGCGTGTTTTTGGTGGGAGTTGATTTTGTTAAACATCTTAGAATGCAAACTTAACGTGTTTTTGGTGGGAATTGATTTTGTTAAACCTCTTAGAATGCATACTTAGCGTGTTTTTTGGTGGGGGTTGATTTTGTTAAACCTCTTAGAATGCATACTTAGCGTGTTTTTTGGTGGGAGTTGATTTTGTTAAACCTCTTAGAATGCATACTTAGCGTGTTTTTTGGTGGGAGTTGATTTTGTTAAACCTCTTAGAATGCATACTTAGCGTGCTTTTTATGGGAGTACCTGCTTACACAGCTGCGGGCGATTTAGCAGCAGACCGCCTTGAGTTGGTTTTTACGAAATAGTATGGGTGCCGGTCGTTTAGAAAGCAATGGCAAACTACTTAACGTAAACTTGCCAACAGATCACAACAGCAAAATATGCTGGTGTTAACTGCGACGTTCTGTAAAGGATATGCAACTAATTTTTTAACGTCTTTAGAAGTTATCTTTTATTAGCGATTGTTTTTGTCAGATCCTGTAAGAGGGGCGATATTTTGTTTCTGAAGTCGATATTCTTGTGGTTAACTATTGGAAATAATACTTTAAAAACATATGTAAGGACTGGAATATTGACTTCTCGTCCTTGACTAGGGGACGTACATTACAAATACCGCTGAAGTCGGAGAGGTTCCCTTTATGGCGAGGGGCATGGCAATAGGAAAAGCTTATCAACAAGCAAAACTCAGTCCAGTGTACTAGAAGAAATAGCATGTGTGTGAACTACGCTTGAGTTCAAAGCGAACGTAAGCAAAACATAAAAATATAAAAGTAAGCTAGGAAAAGATCCGTTTACACACAGTAAGGCACAGTGGGTTCGACCCATATTTGTTTAGACCAATCGGTACTAGGAGCCTGATGTGGTCGGTGACATGCCAGCCGCCTTAACTTCCCAAGACATTTCTTCAAATCCATTTTAGGTTGGGTCGATCTGGAAGTATAGGTCAACTTTAAAAATCCGAATCCGTCCTGATGCGGATCAAATCTATGACCACACACTCCAGCGTCTGGACACTACGCTACCACGCCCCCTAACCCCCCCCCCCCCCCCAAAAAAAAAAAAAAAAACACAGCAACCTTGTTTTGTGGTAACTTGTAGTTGCAATTTTCATCATAAAATAAATTTTCTTATTTTGCTTTGAACTCAAGTGTAGTCCATCCACGCGCTACCACCCCTAGTGCACTGTTTACCTGTGGATTAGCTTTCCTTATTACCAGTATCCCTCGCCATCAGGCAAACCCACTCCGACTTCCCGAGATACATATAATTTACAAGTCAAGGACGAGAAGTCAACATTTCAGTCCAACTGACCGGTGTAGGGGTTGAACCTGCTACCTCGGCATCAGCGACTGGAAGTTTAAGAGAGAGAGCTATTACCCATTTCGCCATGCTAACCTCCGCTCTTGGGATCAATTAAAACATTAAAACATGTTTCTTTGTAGGTCTTTAATTGTCTTACAGAACACCATAAAGACAATGTTTGGGAAGTAAGTTTACAGGTATGACTTTTATTTGCATCTGTGATAATAACATCGTGTAAAAGTAATATATTTTAATTTGTCATAGGCTATTACTTTTGTAACTGTTGAAAGCAAGCTAAAAATAAATATAATTGGACTTAAATGCTCAGGAATGGCTTGTATTTGCATTTGCGATAATAACATCCAGTGAAAGTTATATATTTCAACTTTTCGTAGATTATTACTTTTTGCAACTGTTGAACACATACCACAAAAACATATTTTGGACGTAAGTGTAGAGGGGTGATGTTTATTTGCAATTTTGATCAATGTAAAAAGAAAGCCATGACTATTAAGCAGGCTTTCATTTATTAAGCTGTTGTTAAGGATTTTCGAAAAATCAATATCTTGTGAAGTCACTTTACAGGTACGAATGTTATTTGCAGTTGTGGTCATTAGTGAGTAAAGTATCCTTTCACATGCCTAAAGCGCAGAGAGCATGTGTTGTTAGACCCACATTTTTATGGATCATAGTTAGTTAGTTAGTTAGTCGACAGATCATCCTCACAGCACATCGAACCATTCAGTCCATAAGTGCTCGGATCACCTCCTCAGTAAATCCCGCAGCGTGTAGCGGCTAACGATTCCAATACTGTGTTGGTGTATCAATCTTCTTTGGCTTCCTGCGTAGTGTTCTTGTTTGGCCACCCCTCTTTTAATTTGCTGTTCTCGCAGTCTGGCCATTGTTGTAGATTCACAGTCATCACTTGGTTCTCGCAAAAGTCATACTTCTCGTAGAGCATTCAGAATGTCAGCCTGGTCCATGGCGCGTCCGCCCTCCACCGTAGCCTTACCTGCGAGCTTGTCAGCCCGCTCATTTCCTTGTACTCCCGCATGCCCTGGCACGAAGATGAAGCTTTATGGATCATTCAGCACGCAATGGGTTATAAGGTCAGTATCACGCCGCCTACGTTTACGTCCCAAAATATTTTGTTCTACTAATTTTAGGTTACCACTCTCCCTGGCCCAGGGGTTAATGTCTTTCTCCGTAATCCCGTATATTCTCGTAAGTAACGTAACCTGCGCGAGAAGGTAGCGGTTCTCGCCGGGTTGGTAACTTACGGGGTATCTGAGCCCGCCACTCAGAAAGCAATGGCAAACTACTGAGGGTAATCTTGACTAATACATCAACAGTATATAAAAAATGCTGATGTTGACTGTAACGTCCTGTAAGGGATATGGGGAAAAAATTAGGTTGGACGACCTGGGAACCCAATTTTAAAACTCCGCCTCAACGCGAATTTGAACCAACGACCACGGACCCGACAGGCAGGCGTCTAGCCACTTCGTTACCGCGTCCTCCATACTTGATCTTTAGATTAAGTAAACAGTTAAAGAGACAAGATTTTATCACTCTTTTGGAGTTTCGTTTACTTTTTTTTTTTTTTTACATTTGGAACTCATATTTAAATCTCAAAGTTTATGGAATAATATTATAAGCTTATATAGCATTATATACAGTTTAAAATAACAGGGAAAGCATTATCTACATTATTTAGTAGATTTAAATCCTCAGATATAACACTTTACATAAATAATTTGACGTTAAAACTGTGCCACATAAAACGAAGTTGGGTTTAAAAACCAAATTAACCCGTAACCAGTCTCTGGGTCTTATATGTATTATGACAGAAATATCAACCTTCATTAACCATCATAGTCTTGCATGGGAGAAACCATGAAGTGGGTACACGGTACAAACACTTCCCTCTAACAAGGACTTCACTGCTTTGTCCGTGCTTGAGCGCGAGGTAACGAGCGAGCATATTTGCTGGCTGCAAGAGAGCCAGTAATTAGAACACTCACGATAGACAAGAGATGTTTTATTTTTTGTTATTCTTCCGCTTTGAACTCAAGCGTAGTACATACACATACTACCACGTCTTGTGCTCTGGACTAATTGTTGTGGTGCATTAGCTTTCTCTATTACCAGTGTCCCTCGCCATCAGGCTAACCCACTCCGACTTCTGACCAAACCCGGTAAACAAATGCCAGAAGTAGTCGAATGAGGCAGCCGAAGGGAGAAAATATTTCAGCTTAGTAATAACTTCTAATATGTTTGTTTGTGTTTAAAAATACATGACGAACGAAGAAGAAGAGGAGTACTATTATCCATAAGGGGGGGGGGGGGGGCTGCCGATTTATTACATGAATCTGAATGAAGACTCAAAATATAACTAAAAAGCTCGACGAATGAGAAACCGCACACAGATAACGACAAAAGTTTCGACTGAAGTCCTCACCAACTGAACAACAAAAACACAACAATTTTTACCAAGGCAAAGCGAAAGCAACGGAATACTTACCTCAACGCTCCAGAGGTAGCGCGATCAACAAAACTGGTCATATTTTGTGCTTGTATTCAGTGTTGAAGATTGATTGTCTGTGGTTTCTTTATTGACAGAAATCACATAACATGACCCGGAATCTGATCCTGTCCCTGGTCGTTGTTGCCGTCAACGTGGCCGGGGTGTACAATATCTGCGAGAAAAAGGAAATCCTGGGGAACCTGTCCATTCCCGAGTAAGTATCACATAACCCGAGTAAGTATCACATAACCCGAGTAAGTATCACATAACCCGAGTAAGTATCACATAACTCGAGAAAGTATCACATCACTTTAGTAGTTAGTTAGTTAGTCGACAGATCATCCTCATTGCACATCGAACCATTCAGTCCACAAGTGTTCGGATCCCCTCTTCAGCAAATCCCGTAGCGTGTAGCGGCTCACGACACCAGTTCTGTCTGGTTTATTTATTACTCTTCTTTGCCTTCCCACGTAGTGTTCTTGCTTGGCCACACCTCTTTTAACTTGCTCTCTCGCAGCCTGACCATGTTTGTAGATTCCCAGACATCGCTTGGTTCTCGTAAACGAATTACTTCTCGTAGAGCATTCAGAATGTCTGCCTGGTCCATGGCTTGTCCGCCTTCCACAATAGCCCTACCTGCAAGCCTGTCAGCCTGCTCATTCCCCTATACGCCCGCATGCCCTGGCATGGAGATGAAACTAATTTTTTCCAGCCGAGACCGCTACAGAGATAGCGGCCATTCTCTTCCGACCCACCCCATCTCTGTCCTCCTGAGCATACTCATTGAGTCACATAGGACACAAGCCCGATTGAATGTCTGTGTCTCGAGCCTTTTTATTGCTTTACTTACTGCCATGACTTCCATAGTCAGGCTGCATGTGGTTAAAGCAAAAGCGCCAGATTCGTCCTTCACAGTTTTCCCTCCGGCCTGACCCATCCGTGTAAATGACAGCATCATCCTCTAAAGAATTCGCGAAGATCAGAGCCTGTACTTCCGCATCCACAGCAGCTAGATTTTCTTGTCTTCATTTCATGACTAGTTGGATGCACACTGAAAAGGATGTACAGAACTATGTTGGCACTTTTATCCACTTCTTGCTAGGTTCTAAGTCCTCAAGTGAACACACCTGCTAAAGAATGTCTTCGGTTTGACCCATCCATGACTTCCCTATTTTTTAACCTGCTGCTCTTTACCTTCTTAATCTTGCTGTGCAGTGGATGGTGTGTGTTTGCGTTGGCTCTTGTCACAGCCTCACATTATACGGTAAACCAACATAAGTTAATATACACTGGCGAAGGGCTACAACTCCCGCCCAAGGGAAAGAAGTAAGACACTCGAAGGCCAGAGTGATCCAGAGCCTTCTCGAAGGACTGGTCAGTGAGTCCACTGTCCCGTGGACACTGATGTGGCCCGCCTATTGCGGGGTCCACGAGGAACTCGGACAGAGTTACCACCCGTGTCGGATTGCGACACGTGTGAAGGGGCAGAGACAGACGGGACATCGGAGAGGCAACAGGGCCTGCCTTAGAGGGACTTAATAGTTCAGACCCATGTGTATTTAGGGTCATAGACATATGCTAGATAGTTGACTTAGAATGTTTGTTATAATCATGTGTGATGTTAAACCTCTGTGATATGCAACTCATCAGTGCGGGCTGTTTAAACCCACTGCGCCAACGCACTGTATACCTAAGTTCAATAAATGTTGCTATATTATATTTAACGGAGTTATTGTTGCCTGTTTGAGCCCGAATTCAGATCCCCTAGCGATCCAACACTGTGACAGGCTTTTTGGGGGCTAAGCTCCGGTTTTGGCACAAGCTTTACGTTCAGACGGCTATTGATTGCCAAGTAAAAAAAAACCAAAATTAACTAAAAATGCGTCGTGGACATTTAGATTAAAGAACAATATTCTGACTAGATTATACACCAGAGATCAGACCACGATACAGCAAGTAGTTCTACCTCAATCACATCGTGAGAAAGTACTAAACATAGCCCATGATTCACCTTTCGGAGGTCATATGGGTTACGAAAAGACTAGAGCCAGGGTCCTGACCCAATTTTATTGGCCGAAATTTTGCCAAGACATAAAAACCTATTGTAGATCATGTGATATATGTCAGAAACTGGTTAAAAAGGAAAAAAAAACCTACAGCAGAAATTAAATCAACCACAACTGCCTCGAGGCCATTTCAAATCGTGGCAGTTGATCTAGTAGGCCCGTTAAACCACATCTCAAGCAAAGGGAATAGATATATTTTTACTCTTATTGATCTATGTACGAGATGGCCAGAAATGATTCCATTAAAATCTATCTCCTCTAAGGATGTGACGGACGTATTGTTAAATATATTCTCCCGTTTTGGCTTCCCGGAGAAAATAATTTCAGATAGGGGAACCCAGTTCATATCGAATGCCACTCAATCGGTAACTAAGTTACTAGGCATAAAGCAATGTTTCACCAGTCCCTATCGACCGGCCGCGAATGGTATCTGCGAAAAACTAAATGGGGACCTGAAACATATGCTATCCACTGTGAAAATCCAGCCGATTGGGATATACTTCTCCCAACGGTGCTGTTCGCATATAGAGAAGTCCCACAATCAAGCACAGGGTTCTCTCCTTTCGAATTGATATATGGAGCGAACCCAAGAGGACCTCTCACGATTTACAAAGATATCATATCACAACCTGTAAATATCCAACTACCAATTTCCACCTATGATTTAGTCACTGACACCAGAGACAAAATCATACGATCTTGTATACTGGCCAGAACATCATTACAGGAGAAAGGTTTTAGGTACAGGCAGTACGCCAACAAAGGTGCAAAAACAATTGTATTAAAACCAGATCAGGATATTTTACTATTGCTACCTGACAAGAGAGATTTACTATCAACCTCTTAGCAGGGACCATTTAAAATTGTGAGAAGAATTTCGGAAGTTGACTACGAAATTTCTTTGAATGGAAAGTTGAAAATATTCCATGTAAATATGTTAAAACCATACTATGCTAGAGAGGACAGTGACACGAGCAAGCAGACGCAGCCAACTGATGACAGAAACGAAACGACAATTACCCAACTGAATGACGCACGCACTCTTACGACGCACTCTTACGACAACAAAGACGACGAAGACATATTTACATTACCGACAATACGGGATAATGACAACGACGACCAATTGGACGACATACTGACAACGATTAATCTCGACGACGACGACAATGACATTGAGGACAATTTACAAACAGTAGCATCTGTAATAAATCAAACAGACGTAGACAATACTGAAATTCCAGTACCAATTATGAATGATGACGGCAGTATAAAGGACATACAAATCTCTGACACTTTGACACAACAGCAGCGACAAGACATTTTGTCTCTCCTTAACAACTATAAAACTATCTTCTCAAACAAACCTGGACGGACTGACAAAATAACACATTCAATTGTGTTGACAGATCTGACACCGGTCAAATGTAGACCATATTCTATTCCTTGGCATTATAGAGCAAATTTAGACAAAGAAATTTTGGACTTAGAGAAAAATAGAATAATTCAGAAATCTATGTCCCAATATTCTTCACCGATTGTCCTGGTGAAAGAGAAGGACCAAACAATCCATTTGTGCATAGACTATAGAAGGTTAAATACGATAACCACAACAGATACGGAGCCAATGAACAGCTGTGAAGACCTCATTTTGAATATGTCTCAATCATCCTTATTTTCTAAGCTTGATTTAGCGAAAGGTTACTGGCAGATACCACTACACCCTTCTTCAAGACATATAACAGCATTCGCTACACCTCTGGGGTTGTACGAATGGAGATATCTTCCATTTGGTCTCAAGAACGCTCCCGCCACATTTGTCAGGTTAACTAGATTGTTATTGCACGGCATTAAGGACGTGCAATCTTATATTGATGACATATGCATTCATTCTTCTAACATGACTTCTCACTTACTTACACTCCAACAAGTCTTTAACCAAATCTTTCTTTTTGGACTTACTATCAAACCTTCCAAGGTTGAAATAGGCTATAAACAAATAGACTTCCTTGGTCATAGAATTTCTGAAGGCAAACTGTTGACAGATGATAAAATTGTTTCGAAAATTCTCAATCTAGAAGTTCCAACTACAAAGAAACAAGTTAGAAGTTTATTAGGTCTTATAAACTATTATGCTAAGTTTATACCAAACTGGGCAGAACTTACATCAGTTTTTTCTAATATGTTGACAAAAGATCATCCAGAAAAAGTTTGTAAAAGTACCCGCTTAGAGGATGCAATATGCAGATTGAAATGCATTTTTTCTAATCCACCAGTATTACGATTACCAAACATAGATTTACCCTTATTTTGACCACAGATTCGAGTGCTATCGCAATTGGCGGATGTTTAATGCAAGAAGTGCAAGGAGTGAGACACCCAATTCTCTACGTAAGCCGTAAGCTGAAAAAGGCAGAGATCCATTACTCTACTGTGGAATTGGAGGCATTAAGTCTATTATTTTGTATGCTCAGATTATCTAAGTTCCTCTTAGGTTCCCACTTCGTTGTGTTCACCGATAACTCGCCATTGTTGGTGCTTAAGCAAGGTGTCCCGAAAAACCATCGTTTACAAAGATGGTGTCTTCTTCTCCAAGATTTCGACTTCGAAATCCGCCATATCAGAGGCACCGATAACATTATAGCTGATATTTTATCGCGGCAAACGAATGCGCCATCAGAATAACATTAGGCACATTAACCATTCGCCATACCAGAAACTGTGATATTTTATTCTGTGGCATAGAACAGTGTAACTCTACACCTGCTAGAGAACTTTCATTTAAAAGTAACAACACCCCAGTGAATAGGTTACGTATAACACCCAAACATGAAACTTGAAGAACTATACTACCAATTACCAAAGCTCTAGGAACAATCCGAGCAAGAGACATTATGTGTGAAATGAATTCAACCAGTGAACTGACATTGATCATGAAAGCATTAAGAACACTTCAAACTCGACATTGAGAACATTCCATACTTGCTGTTGCTAAGAGACTTTGCAAACAGCCAAAAGAGAACTACGTCGATTATAACACTCAAGAGACAGCCATACTGACTGTTAACATTCATGGCACGACACGCTGACAACAGGAGGACAACACGCACATCATCGTTGGATTTAGTTACTTAGTTAATTAATTAATTTAGTATTGAATATGTATTATATTTGTATTGAATTATATATATAAAATATGTCAACCTGTAATTTGTACATTTTCTACCATAATATTACAGGTATTTCCACTCATAGGCGAAATATTCTTCCTATGCAATTTTCTTTATGTAAATTATAAACCATTTTTGAGTCATCGTACAAAAAGTACGTATTATCTTAAAGGGAACATATCGCCTATTCCATTTTTTCTAAGGGCAATAACACTTACCTCAACTTTACTTATATATTTTAACCAAATACTATTTTGAATGAAAGACGTATGAATGACAGGGTGAATGAATTAAATGAGAGAGCGATATACTGAGCGGACAAATTGTACGCAACACGTATTTATTTTAATTTGTCTGCGTCTTTCATGTAAATTGTATTACTTGTCTAAATTGTTAATGCACGTTTAGTATTTAGGATACTACATCTAAGCACCACTGCTTGTAATGCCTGATCATGCATTACACACATTGGGGTAATTCATGATTAAGGGTATCCCAACTCGTGACGCTTGGAGATAAGCCACACATGCAGCATACACATTACACAAAACTCAAAACTGAACAGTATCAATTAAAATACAGTCACTTTATTAGAAGCAACAACTTATTGGTCAACACACTAACAAGCCAACAGGGACACATGTAGTCAGATGGGATAAAATAACAGCGTAACTACATATTCAGCATTATACAACATACGAGAGTAAAAGTGTATTGAAATGCACACACAGAACAAGATTTACAGGTGTACTTAATTAGCCAAGACTTTTGTCTTGTGAATCCTCTCTAACACAGAGGTTCATTATCTTGGTATCAGTTGGATACTTTGAGAAGGACGGGTTGTAGCAACAACTAGGAAACGTCACGTAACTTCGGTCAGATAAGCATTTTTAAGGACACAAGAGAGAGAGACCTCTTCAGCAAATCACCGTGAAGTGGTGTATGGGAGAATACATGAGTGTTGATGCCAATATGTAGGTTACCAAGTTACTGTCCACCAAACTACAAACACCGACTTTATGTGATTCTGTGACAGAATTAGTACAGAACTAATTACCTTATAACAACCCATCAAACCAGGGGGGAGAGGGGGAATCCTGTCACAGCCTCCCATTATACGGTAAACCAACATAAGTTAATATACACTGGCGAAGGGCTACAACTCCCGCCCAAGGGAAAGAAGTAAGACACTCGAAGGCCAGAGTAATCCAGAGCCTTCTCGAAGGACTGGTCAGTGAGTCCACTGTCCCGTGGACACTGATGTGGCCCGCCTATTGCGGGGTCCACGAGGAACTCGGACAGAGTTACCACCAGTGTCGGATTGCGACACGTGTGAAGGGGCAGAGACAGACGGGACATCGGAGAGGCAACAGGGCCTGCCTTAGAGGGACTTAATAGTTCAGACCCATGTGTATTTAGGGTCATAGACATATGCTAGATAGTTGACTTAGAATGTTTGTTATAATCATGTGTGATGTTAAACCTCTGTGATATGCAACTCATCAGTGCGGGCTGGTTAAACCCACTGCGCCAACGCACTGTATACCTAAGTTCAATAAATGTTGCTATATTATATTTAACGGAGTTATTGTTGCCTGTTTGAGTCCGAATTCAGATCCCCTAGCGATCCAACACTGTGACAGCTCTTAGATAGGCACGTGATTGGCACATTTGTATTCTGTCCCTCATGGTTGGAAAATCAAGAAGGTAGCGCATCGCCCTGCATGCTGTATCTCTTATACACCCAAGAATGATGCGCATGGCTTCATTCTGTATCCTTTCCATCCTTTCTATTTGCGTATGGCTGAGAATCAGGATCGCCATCGCATACCCCAGAACAGAAAGGACCAGCCCCTCGTAAAGAAGACATAGATGGCGCTGCTCACAGTTTGCCGCCGCCATCACCCGCATCGCAGCCAAACCCTGCTTGGCCTTTGTTATCACCTGGTCTACGTGCTCAGTATAAGCTAGGCTTCGATTAAATCGTTTCCCCAGGTAATTCATTGCCTGCGTTCTTTCCACCGTTTCTGAACACAGCTTTACAGTTGGTGTTGGAGTGTTGACAATATTATTATTTAAAGAGAAGCATTGTCACTGTTGCCTTTGTTGGGTACATAACATAATTCTAGTAAGTATCACGTAACCTGAGTAAGTATCACATAAGTCAGTGTCAAATAACCTGGGTAAGTATCACATAACCTGAGTAAGTATCACATAACCTGAGTAAAAATCACATTACGTAAGTAAGTATCACATTACCTGAGTAAATATCACAGTACCTGAGTAAGTATCACGATACCTGAGTAAGTATCACGTTACATGATTAAGTATAACATAAAATGAGTAAAAATCACATTACGTAAGTAAGTATCACATTACCTGAGTAAGTATCACATTACTTAAGTAAATACCACATAACCTGAGTAAGCATCACTTTACCTGAATAAGCATCACTTTACCTGAGTAAGTATCACATTACTTAAGTAAGTATCACATACCCTGAGTAAGTATTACGTTAACTGAGGAGGTATCTCATAACCTGAGCAAGTATCACATAAAAAGGAAGTTTTAGGGAACCTCTCCATTCCCGAGTAAGCATCACATAATCAATGTAAGCATCACACTACCTTACTGCAGTAACATAACCTGAGGAAGTATCATATAACCCGAGTCAGTATCACATAACCTGAGTGAAATAACATAACCTGAGTAAATATCACTTAATCCAAGTAAGCGTCACATAATCAAAGTCACCATCACATAATCATAGAAAGCATCACATAATCCAAGTAAATTATGTGTCGACACACCGTTATGTATAAAAGTAATTGTAATGACAGAGTCGACATACTCTTAAGTATACACTTAACTGTAATAACAGTGGGCATACTGTTGTGTATGAAAGTAATTATTGTAATGACAGAGTCAAAGTTTTGTTATGTATAAACGCAACTTCAACAACAGAGTCGACATTCTGTTACCTATAGAACACCACTTCGGGCAGAAACGGAGTAATCATTGGCGTTCACCTTATGTTTTCAAAAGTTTGCGTTTATGAGCTGGCTCTCGCTTACTTTCAAACCTAGCTACGCCTTTGAGTAAAATGTGTGTGGTACGGAAGAGTTTTCTGAACCGAAACGCTCGTGATATAAATTGCATTTGAAAAAATAATGCACCATGACACGTTTGTGTATGTAATGCTATTTTCATAACATGAAACGATAGTTAATGCTATAAAACACGTTCAGTAAATCGATGCATTCTGAAACGTTTGTGTGTGTAATGTTATTTTGGTCAAATCGGCCTAGTGTGTGTTTGTCACCATTCATATTTACTCATCTGTCCCCAGCCATCTACCCTTGCCTGTGAGGTACAATGTATGCGTGGACAACACTACAATATATCCTGAGCCAAGCCTTGTCAAGGCAGGGTGAGATACGGTGTCCAGTTTGTATAGTTACCTCTCAATGATTTCTGATTTGTTTATGATCTCCCACCTTGTTGCTAGTTGGTTAACTACACGCTGGAACAGTTCTTATCCCCATCATCATCATCAACATCATCATGTGACATTCCCATAAGTGTGGGCGGTCATGCTCCGCTACCTCACACAATCACCAGAGTCTCGGGTCAGGTCTATGGTCTTGTCCAGCCTGAGTTTATGTTGACCAGTTCCATACTGGATTTCTCCACTCCAACAGAAGATTCAGCACAAGAAGTGCGGCCATGCATCAGGTTGTCATTTATTGCCAAAATAGCATCCTCTCTGTTTATCTTCAATGTCCCAAAGATGGGTAATTATGAAGAAAGTATACCAATAATGAGGGACTGAAATGGTAAGACAAAATCACTAATACGGAGTTTAGAGAGAGAGAGATAAACACGTGCAAGCAAATCAAGAGGCCAGGGAGAAGAGCTGGCACTGAATAGAGCACATGTGGCGAAAATGTGATACACGTATAGCTAGAATGTCATTTGCCTGGAGCCCACAGGGCGAAGGGACTAGAGGGAGACCTACAATAGAAGGAGAAGTGAATTAATGACTGAGGTGAATAATATGAGGAGAACAGAGGTCAGCATGGCTGACTGAATGGGAACGTTAGTTCTTAAATATTCGGTGTGCTGTGCCGAGATAACGAGTTCAACCCCTACGTATGATACCACAACATCTAGCTTAAGAATGGAGGTGGAGACGGTCAGTGCAGTTTTCCGCTGGATGGAGGACACGATATATACACACATTGTGATTGTAACTGACTCAGAAAGCATGCTGAGGAGGGTGAGAACAGGCAAGCTTCGTGCAGAGTGGCTTGCTTCGCTTCGAAGGTCACGGGTGGCAAGCATCACCTGGATCTTTTCTCCGGGACATGCCGGTGTGCTGGGGAATGAACTGGCGGACAGATTGGCTGGTTCGGCAAAACTTGGTGATGTATGACAAGGCAGACGTGGTTGCGGCCTTGTGGGAGCACGTGTACACCTCGGAGGAGCAAATGGATCACCATGGTCTGGCAAGAATGAGACAGCGAGGAGTGACGAGGGGATCTGGCTGACGCTCGACGCTTAGAGGAAAGGCGAGACGGACATATAATCAGATTGCTACTGGTACTATTGGTGTTGGAACTCTTCGCTGGCTGCTGAGGATGGGGACGGAGCGCTTATGGGAATGCCCCGAATGCTGTGATGTCGGTTCCTAAATCAATCAATCAATCAATCAATCAACCCTTACACTGGACAGTTTGACTAAAATGTTGACTTCTCGTCCTTGACTTGCTGACGCAAATAACAAGTACCTCTGAAGTTGGAATGGGTTCGCTTGATGGCGAGGGACACTGGTAATAGGGAAAGCTAGTCCACACACAAAATTCAGTCCAGTGCTACTAGTAGTAGTGCGTGTGGACTACACTTGAGGTCAAAGCGAGCGAGTACAAACAAATGTGAGGAAGACATAGAGATGCTGCAGGAGATAGCAAACGATAGGACGGCTTGGTGTGAGGTGTTACAGAACCAAAGCCGCAACAGGAGATAACACAAGATAGGACGGCTTGGTGTGAGGGGTTACAGAACCAATGCCGCAACAGGAGATAACACAAGATAGGACGGCTTGGTGTGAGGGGTTACAGAACCAATGCCGCAACAGGAGATAACACAAGATAGGACGGCTTGGTGTGAGGGGTTACAGAACCAATGCCGCAACAGGAGATAACACAAGATAGGACGGCTTGGTGTGAGGGGTTACAGAACCAAAGCCGCAACAGGAGATAACACAAGATAGGACGGCTTGGTGTGAGGGGTTACAGAACCAATGCCGCAACAGGAGATAACGAACAGAAGCAGACTGTCAGCACTCTCGTGTTCTCGAAACCTTGACCGATACGGACAATAGATCTACAAAACGCTGAAGATTTGAAGCCTTCGCCAGTCGTACTAACTCGTTCCAAGGCCATCATTTCTGAACTGTCAAGTCTATTATTGTCGTTTAAAGTCCGTCACACCTAGTTATATAATTCTAAGGTTAATGTGTCTGACTTCGGCATGCATTTGTGTATGGTTTTCTACCTCTAGACAGATTCCATTCATGGTGATGTGCTCTACTTACTCGTGAGTCGGTTTTCTTGGCTAACAATATTACCACGAAAAAGGCTTTACGGCCTACTGTTGCGATTTCCAACTACCTTGTCATTTTTAAGTGCATAACTTGCACGTCGGACCTCCTGTTTTTCGCCATTATTTGAGAAGGCTAAGTATCCGATCTCACTACCAAAGAGGTAATTGGGAAGGCGGCGGGGGTGTCGGAGACTGTCATAAGACGGGGGTGGGTGTCATGTCACTAAATGCCAATAGTTCTTGAAACAATTGCCAGTCCTAAGCTGGCACTTTCTGAGACTGCGGTGGACACTGTACCCTCTCAGCCTCGTCTCCCCGTCTTGTTTTTATATGTTCTTAAAATGTAATAGTTATAATAGTTGTTATTTCTCCAAATCTATATATTTACTTTCTGAGCTCAGTGACTCAATGGCGAGTACGCTTGCTGCCCAAGACAGTGGTTTCAGCTATAATCCTCCACCAGTAGGGCTCTGAGTCGACCCATTCTCATAACATAGATAGCTGATAATTTTCAGACTGCTCTGGAAATCGTTTGGAAAGTAAATATGGTGTGGAAAGGAAATATGACGAGGAAAGGTACTGTCCACTCATATCCTTCATGCAGTAAAACATAAGTTAAAGATAATTAAGGCGCATTTGCCATATAACCCTTAACATGGTGTATTTTTAATGACTGTCCATTGTTTGAAAATATTGCCGGTCCAAGTTTTGTATTTACCTATTATGTTGCATGAACTTTACAGAGGGTGAATACAAAACTTGGACCGGTAATATTTTCAAACACTGCACACTCATTAAAAATACACCATGTACATTTGTTATAAAGCAGTCGGCACTGTGTGGGTGATGTGGTCAGTAATGACGTAGGTCGCCTTTGCTTCCCAAGACATTTCCTGGTGCCTATTTAAGACTGGGTTGACCTGGGACGATTAAGATGATAGTACAGTACAGGACCCTTGTTCACACCTTAATGGGGTATTGGGTACATGGTGCCAGACCCAAAGTTTTATAGACCAATCAGCTCTCCAGAGGGCTGATGTGGTCAATATATGGCCGACCGCCTTCCCTTCCAAAGATATTTTCCGGTACCCATATTAGGCTGGGTCTATCTGGGAGCCCAAATCATTTTTTAAAAGTCTTATCGAACCCATGATCACTGGGCCAGAAGGTTGGTTTCTAGCTACTAAGCTTTCGCAGCTCCCATGATGATGATGATGATTATGATGATGATGATGATGATGATGATGATGATGATGATGATGATGATGATGATAGCAGCACTGTTAAATCACTTTTATTTCAGGATAGCAACTTTTGTTCGCGAGTGCTGTGGGTGTCGAGTCTCTAGTGTGTCGGAGAGGGAGGTACGTTCTACTTTGGTTTGTAGGTTTGCTTTATTCTCTTCTTTTAATAATTCTCGTGATTAATGCACATTGAAATCATGACATGTCACATGGGAAGAATACACGTAGGAAGTATCTTATACTAAGTATAATTTTCTAACAATGTATTAAGGAAACTTCCATGTACTAGTTACTAAGGAAACATGCACATACAAAATATTAAACAGTTTTTTTTTAAAGAGATTAACTAACCAACCCAACGAACAAATATCTACATAAAATTGAAAGCCAGTTAATCAACTCTCTGGGACGCATCCATCCAGCGGGAATCAATACTGTTTTAGATGCAACTGTATAACTCTGCTGACTTCCCTTTATATATTCATATCTGACTGTTGGCATGCCTTTTAAGAGAGGTGTGAGACAGGGATGTGTAATGTCTCCAGATCTTTTTTTCCATGTATAGTGAACATATTTTCAGAAGTGTTGACCATATGGAAGGGATCATAATTGGGGGAAATAACATAAATAACATTAGATATGCGGATGATACAGTATTGATTGCAAACAACGAGCAGGATCTGCAACATTTAGTAGATGCGATTGTTGTACTCGGTGAACAACTTGGAATAGAATTAAATTGTAAGAAGATACAGATTATGGTCTTTCCCAAGAAGAAGGAAATACAACAATGTAATATACAAGGAATTGGGAATATTCTTCAACAAGTGAATCGGTACAGTTATCTCAAAACAGTTATAACATCTGATGGGAGATGCCTTGAAGAGATTAGAACAAGATTGCCACATAACTGTTTGTATTTCCTATTAATATCTACTTGTCCGTACTTTGAAACTCTGGTTCCTTTAGCGAGGAGCTGTCGTCTTATGGAGGTATCAGATCTTGCACTCACCAGATAGCCACATTACGTATAATAATAGAACACATAATAATAGAGCACATAATAATAGAACACATAATAATAGAGCACATAATAATAGAGCACATAATAATAGAACACATAATAATAGAACACATAATAATAGAACACATAATAATAGAGCACATAATAATAGAACACATAATAATAGAACACATAATATTAGAACACATAATAATAGATCACATAATAATAGAGCACATAATAATAGAGGACACAAAAATAGAGCACACAAAAATAGAGCACATAATAATAGAACACATAATACATAATAATAGAGCACATAATAATAGAACACATAATAATAGAACACATAATAATAGAGCACATAATAATAGAACACATAATACATAATAATAGAGCACATAATAATATAACACATAATAATAGAGCACACAATAATAGAACACATAATAATAGAACACATAATAATAGAACACATAATAATAGAGCACATAATAATAGAACACATAATAATAGAGCACATAATATATAATAATAGAACACATAATAATAGAACACGTAATAATAGAGCACATAATAATAGAGCACATAATAATAGAACACATAATATTAGAACACATAATACATAATAATAGAGCACATAATAATAGAACACATAATACATAATAATAGAGCACATAATAATAGAGCACATAATAATAGAGCACATAATATTAGAGCACACAAAAATAGAGCACACAAAAATAGAGCACATAATAATAGAACACATAATACATAATAATAGAGCACATAATAATAGAGCACATAATAATAGAGCACATAATAATAGAACACATAATACATAATAATAGAGCACATAATAATAGAACACATAATACATAATAATAGAGCACATAATAATAGAACACATAATAATAGAACACATAATAATAGAACACATAATAATAGAACACATAATACATAATAATAGAGCACATAATAATAGAACACATAATAATAGAGCACATAATACATAATAATAGAGCACATACTAATAGAACACATAATAATAGAACACATAATAATAGAACACATAATAATAGAACACATAATAATAGAGCACATAATAATAGAACACATAATAATAGAACACATAATATTAGAACACATCATAATATAGCACATAATATTAGAACACACAATATTAGAACACATAATAATAGAACACAAGACTGAACTGAACTAGCCACGCTATATTGGATTTGTGGACCATGAAAACGGTTTTGGCAACATTGACAGGGATTACCTTTGAAAACAGGATTTCACAGACAATCATTAACTTTATAAAGGCAACATTATGTTCGTCCATCACGAATGATGAGGACCATTCATGCATTGCATCTTTTGATTTGATGAAGAACGAATGACTTGCACTTTAGTTTGGATTATAGTGAGGAAGTGGTTGCGCAACTCCGTCGACCTCACTTTCTCGTCTGCGTCCATCTGGTTCCAGTGGCGAGCATGGCAAGACGACTGGAGACGGACACAGATGCAGTGGACGTTAGGCTGCCACAGGCTAGTTATCCATGTATATAGTCACTCTCACAATCAAATGGTAGCCTGGAGTCTCGTTCAAACGGCCCTTCCGTCTATTCCTTTAATTTTCAGTTTTAAGACAAGCGTAGCGACGAGCGTATGACTACTGATAGGATCAACCAGATATCCATCGGATAGACGGACTATTCACGCACACGCAGGCCAAGAGTAGCATCGCTAAAGCCCGCCATCCCGGTACAAGGTGATACATGCAAAACCGCTGGATGCCTACCGACGACCTTTTCAAGCTACGCCTGCAAGACTGACCGAAAAGCTATACCAGCTTACTGATTGCAGGCCCACTACTCATCGAGAGAAAGTGGGCGCTTATCGAGACTTTGTCGAACGGTCGTACAAATTTGCTCTTTTGCCCGCTCAAAAAACGACCCTAGCTGCACGATGCAGTTACATTCTCGAAACGCCTGCCTCGCTAACTTGCGTTGGCTGGGAAGATCCCAGTTTGGTGCACCTCACACAGCCATCCGAGACAACGAACGCTAGACGCGGGATTGATCTTGCGAACCAGACCAGCCCTCACAAAAGGCAACATAAGAAGTCATGAAATGCAATGACGGAACACTAAAAGATATATTTGAAATGAGAACATGCGCGCGACAAGGATGCCTTTTGTCACCTCTATTATTCTCACTGAATGTAGACTGGATTATGAAGACAACAATAACTGCCCTTGTTTTATCAGGTCGAAGCAGAGAAATTAATAAACACCATGATGTAAAGAATAAACACTGGTAGAGATAAAATATCAATAGATACGATATATAATGAACATTGCAAGGCACGTAGAGCGCCCTGCACTTTTTAATTTTGAGACCTATGGTGCTATCTCAATAGTGTGATACGAATTCTGTCCGTATTCCATAGTTGTAGGTTCATGTGTATGATAGACATGATTAATGAAGACACTTTTTTTGAAGTGTCTAGTTGGTCATGCGTCGAAGTACACTTGTTCCTGCAGCGAGGCGCTGTCGCCATTTGGAGGTGACAGATTCGAATCCCGGTCGGTAAATATAGCTTTCAAATGCTATGTTGTCTAGTGCGTCCTCTAGTTTCTTCTTCTTTCTCCTGCTTCTGTGAGCGCCAAACAATACTATGTGTGTTTATTTATGTAACTGTTTCAGTGGCCTCAACTGGTTCCCAAATCGATTGCCCGTGACTTGTCCTCCCACTGGATTCAGATGGACTCAGGCGAGAGAGAGAGTGTGGTTGACGAATTGCACAACGCTTTCTAACTTTAATCCAGTTCATCGCACAAGTCATTCTTCATCCATCTTCTCTATTCCACTGGATGAAATGAATGGTCATCATCATTCTTGGTGGAAAAACACCAAATACAATAACAACACTTGCTGATGAGCCTTCGCCTTCTAATACTCATTGGATCTAGGCCCTGGACCAGTTCACTCCAAGTATGATTATCCTCTAATTCAGCGGCTTACATCTCTACCCTATAGTACTCTGCCTCCGAGTCTCTTCTTATGTATTTCAGGCATCCTTCTGTTTCTTTTGCATTGTGGGTTCAAGAAGAAAGACTTTCTTATTACACTTTTCGCAGGTTTTTTTCAGTGTGTCCTATCCAGCACCATCATCTTTTCCTCACCCTTTGATTCGCTGAGAATGGTCTTATTCTCCTTCTATTCTCTGCATTAATAATTTTGTCATATTATTTTAGTCCTTTTATTTCGAGCAAGCAAACAGTCGTGAATATGTGTAGTTTATTTATAACTGTTTGTTCGTTATCTCCATGCTTCTAGTCCATACAGCAGAACTGATTTACACTTATATGTACGTATTCTTGCCGGCTCAGTTACGAATGAAATGTGTAAACCTGCATACCGCGTTCCGAACACAGCTGCGAGCGATTTGGAAGCAGACCACCTTGCATTGGTTTCCATACAATGATATGAGTGCCCGTCGTTCAGAAAACAATAGCAAACTACTGAACGTAAACGTGCCCAGGAATCCCAAACAGCCAAAAACAGAATGCTATAGTTGACTGCTATGTCCTGTAAAGGATATACAACTAACTAACCGTGAAACAAAACTAATAACACGATGCCCCGAGTATGACGATATATCGTCCTTCTGTCCAAATGGGAGGTCACATTTGGTGATATATTTTCCTACGGCACTGAATCAGTTAAGCTCAAAATTACCTAAATTTTCCCTTTCAGTCATTGAAAGATGCCGGGTTCTCCATTGGGAGACCCGGGTTCGAATCCTCGGTAAGGCGCGGATTTCTTTTTTTCCCGTCGGGGCAAAAAGAAAATCCTAACCTGCACAGTTCTCGGCGACTGCACTATCCAGGCTGCCTTAATTCCTCAGGCTCAAGACCCCTCTGCCCTACTACACTGCAAGGTACTATTTATTAGCAGTAAATGACAGTTTGATAGTTTTGTGACTCACTTCCATATGATGCTACAGAATGCATGCTTGTTCTCACAAATGTTACATTAATTCGTTAGGTGGTGTCATCTATGCTACACAGTATGTTATATCGCCCTGTGTTTTCCTGTCTCCAGCTGCGGATACACAGCATCTCGCCTAGCTCTGAGACCCGCAGTGTCTATGTGCCCGAGATCCGAGCCTGTGAGTGCATACCTTGCGACGCTAACGTCTACACGTGGGCGGACTATTTCCTCTTTCTCAACCACAAGCGGCGGAAGTAGTGGTAGCTGGTTGGTCAGTCTGTTGTAGAATTTTCGTGTATTTCTTTTCTGTTAGGGCCAAGGGTTAGACGAAGAAAGCCGGCTAATCAAATATGTATCGGTAAAGACGAACATCAATAAAATAATGGAGCCAACATAACCTGAACAACTGAAAACTGTTTCAGTGGGACACGTCTTTCAAACACGCTGTGAACATTATCTCCATACGAATGACCTTTTAAACAATTCCTCAAGGTTCGTAAAATTTGAGCCTGTATGATTTAGATTCACTAAAATACGTTTTATGATTCTAGTTCGACATTCTATGTCAGTGAGGGTTATTTTCTGTAGAATTTTAAGTCCTACTTTTATCCAAAATATCTTTACAAAGAGTGTTTCTAAGCACTGCGCAACTGTAATTCCTATAAAATATTTTTAAATACTGAAAATTGTTAAAATAAATTGAACTAACATTGTTATATTGTTCAAATCTATTACTTATGTTTATCGGAACAATGACCTGCTGTACAAGTAATGCACTTTCCGAGAAAGACCCCGTTATATTTTCTGTACCACAGGGAAAACGAGAAGGTTTCGTCACTATTTGTCTGGTTCTATGTCTATGGAAATTAGATTTATACGCATTTCAGCTGCGGTACTAATAGTGACAGAGTTTGTTTGTTTTTTTTTTGTTTTTTTTTTTTTTTTGGGGGGGGGGGGGGGGGGAATGGAAATCACATTTGAGCACCAATGCTGACTCAGGAAGATCGCTTTCTTAGATGAGAATCAGATCTGTGCGGCGATGTTTACACTCATTTATTGCTTTCGTAGCTGAAAATCATATTTATACAGCTATGCCGACGCTGATGGATGGCTTCTTTAGATGAGCATCAAACACGTGTACACTAATGCTGGCACTGAAATATGGCTTCCTTAAATACACATCACATGTGTGCACCAAAATATGGCTTCCTTAGATCAGCATCACGCTGGCACCGAAATATATCTTCCTTAGATGAACATCACATCTTTGTACCAACGCTGGCACCGAAATATATCTTCCTTAGATGAACATCACATCTTTGTACCAACGCTGACACAGAATTATGTCTTCCTTAGATGAACATCACATCTTTGTACCAACGCTGACACAGCAATATGGCTTCTTTAGATGAACATCACATCTTTGCGCCAACGCTGACACAGAAATATGTCTTCCTTAGATGAACATCACATCTTTGTACCAACGCTGACACAGAAATATGGCTTCCTTAGATGAACATCACATCTTTGTACCAACGCTGACACAGAAATATGGCTTCCTTAGATGAACATCACATCTTTGCGCCAACTCTGACACAGAAATATGGCTTCCTTAGATGAACATCACATCTTTGTACCAACGCTGACACAGAAATATGTCTTCCTTAGATGAACATCACATCTTTGTACCAACGCTGACACAGAAATATATCTTCCTTAGATGAACATCACATCTTTGTACCAACGCTGACACAGAAATATGTCTTCCTTAGATGAACATCACATCTTTGTACCAACGCTGGCACCGAAATATATCTTCCTTAGATGAACATCACATCTTTGTACCAACGCTGACACAGAAATATGTCTTCCTTAGATGAACATCACATCTTTGTACCAACGCTGACACAGAAATATGTCTTCCTTAGATGAACATCACATCTTTGTACCAACGCTGACACAGAAATATGTCTTACTTAGATGAACATCACATCTTTGTACCAACGCTGACACAGAAATATGGCTTCCTTATATGAACATCACATCTTTGTACCAATGCTGGCACATAAATGTCTTCCTTAGATGAACATCACATCTTTGTACCAACGCTGACACAGAAATATGGCTTCTTTAGATGAACATCACATCTTTGTACCAACGCTGACACAGAAATATGGCTTCCTTAGATGAACATCACATCTTTGTACCAACGCTGACACAGAAATATGGCTTCCTTAGATGAACATCACATCTTTGTACCAACGCTGACACAGAAATATGTCTTCCTTAGATGAACATCACATCTTTGTACCAACGCTGACACAGAAATATGGCTTCCTAAGATGAACATCACATCTTTGTACCAAAGCTGACACAGAAAAATGGCCTCCTTAGATGAGCATCACATCTTTGTACCAACGCTGACACAGAAATATGTCTTCCTTAGATGAACATCACATCTTTGTACCAAAGCTGACACAGAAAAATGGCCTCCTTAGATGAGCATCACATCTTTGTACCAACGCTGACACAGAAATATGTCTTCCTTAGATGAACATCACATCTTTGTACCAAAGCTGACACAGAAAAATGGCCTCCTTAGATGAGCATCACACGGGCGCACACACGCTGACACCGAAATATGGCTTCCTTAGATGAACATAGCACGTGTGCACCAACACTGACCCCGAAATGTGGCTTTCTTAGATAAATATCATAGATGTGCACCAAGGCTGGCACAAAATATGACTTGTTTGGATGAACATGACACTTTAATACCAACACTATCATCGAAATATGGCTTTCGTAGATAAACATCACGCCTTTGCACCAACGCTGGCACCGAAATATGGTTGTCTTACATAAACATCACACCTTTGCACCAAGGCTGACACCAACATATGGCTTTCTTAGATGAACATCACACGGGTGCGCTGATACTGACTCTTAATAGTAGTAATATATATCTAATAAAAAATACGCAACTAGGCTATTTTTGTCTTTGTTCAGCATTTTAGAAAAGTGATGTGATCAAAAGTGATACCCAAAACATTTTATACTGCAACATACACATGCAGAATTGTTTAAACATATATACTGTACGTTCTTTTAACATGCTTGTTTATTTAATAAATAAAGATACAATTAAATGGAAAACATATTACATTTTTTTTTTTGGTGTTTCACCATAGCATTGGATTTTTCAGTTAGAGTTCGTGGTTGAGTGTATATCATGCGCTGCAAAGTTTACCCATGGCAGACTATTTCCTCTTTCTCAATCATCAATTAGTCATTGAGTTATTTCTTTTAGTACTCTGGTCCACCAAAACATTGATCCCCCATCGATTCCACAGTAATGGCAGGACTTTATTTTAAATTAGTATCATCATCATCATCATCGTCGTCATCAATTGCAATGCCAGCTGGCGTAGGTGTTCATGTCTCTTCACAAATCTCGGTCTTTGGTCTTCTAGATCAACTCTGCTGCTGATATTCCTCCATGCCACCGCCTCAATCCGTCCAGCATAATTTCTCATGGTATGTCTCTGCCTCTCTTCCCCTCGATATTTCCAGTCGTCACGATGTTCTCCAATGCCTCTCTTCTCATCACATGACTAAATAAAACTGTATATATCTTTCTTATTGTTGTATATAGTGTTCTAGTTTCATTAGCCTCTTTAAGGCAGTCGTCGTTAGCATGGCATTATGTTAATAATAATAATAAATGTTTGCATATCCTTTACAGGCCGGTTTCCCGGGCTGAGGGGATAGCAGCTTTCTCCGTAACCCCGAATACTCTCGTGGATGACGTAAGCGGACGAGAATTTGAAGGGGTTCGAGTCATGCCAGTGACTTATGAGAGTATGGAGCCGGTCGCTCAGAGAGTCGTGGCGTGCTGATGAGCGTAATCTAGCCTAGGAATCAACATACAGCTGAAAGATGCTGGTGTTGACCGCAATATCCTGAAACAGGATGGAAACGCGGACAAAGAATATCCTTTACAGGACATCAACATCAGCATCTTTCATCTAATTGTTGATTTCTTGGCAAGATTACGCTCAGTAGTTTGCCATTGGTTTCTGAGCGACAGGCTCATATACCCCTAAGTTACCGACGCGGTTAGAACCGCTACCGATTCTCGCCGTCGTCACGACGTTCCATTCAGCTAGCTATTTATCCAACTACCTACCTACCTAGCTACATCCTTGTCTGTCTGTCCTTCTGACAACTCTATCTGTCTGTCAGTCAGCTTGTTCGCCCGTCTGTCTGTTGGTATATCTAACCAACCAGCTACCCATTGTGATCTGCACTGTTAATGCATTTTTCTACATAAGTTAATGGGCCCAAAAAAAACCAACAACAACAACAAACAAAACAAACACAAAAACACAAAGCCAGCCAGCCAGTGAACAACAAATCAACCAGTTGGCATGACAAATAATTTAGTCAATCAATTCATAATCCTGCCAACCAACAAGGCATCTAATCAACCAACTAAATGGCCACCAAACCAAGCTCCCAACTAACTCAGCCAACCCCCACCCCCACCCCATCTGTCTATTTATCTGTATTTATCAGCAGAAGAGAAGAACATAAACGGTACTCTAAAAGTACTAGGGAGATTTGGCCGTCATAGACACTAAAATTAGGAAGGGAAAATCCCACGTGCACATCCTATTGTTAGAAGATGGGAAACACACCACAGTGTGGCAAATGCACAAACTGGGGACTGAATATTCATCGGGATAAGCGGACAACTCTGTAGCTGAACAGAGCAGGGCATCACTTGTCCTTTCAGTCGGAAATGGCTGTCAAAGGCAGAGGTAAAATACCCCCCATGAGGATGTTTAAGTCAAGGGGAAACCTCCACATTATCTTCCCATTATCTTACAGATGTCAGTGAACAAGGTGATGGAATGGCGCAGGGACGCAAGGGCTGTTATAAACCAAGTGTCATATATTGCGATTGGAATGAGGATCACTTTTGTGCATTGCCCGTATTCTAGTCATAGAAGCTTGGCCCCATTCCCCTCTATTGTTCAATAGTCAAGAATATGAACCTAGAATATCTCAGACTCGGGATTTTGTCTAGGTGGTGGTCCTGTGAAAGATAGTGATACAAGATAAGAATATGCCTTTCACTAAGAATCCTATTAGCTCTTGAGCCCCCTTAAAGTTTGTGAATAGTCTGAAATGACTTCATCAACATGAAACAGGTTCAAGTGAAGAAATAGCATAAATCTTGGGCAGCTGCGGGAAAATAGAGGTCATCTCTTTTTCAATAGATGTCATCCCTCTCCCTTTCATTTCCCATTGTTTGGTAATTGTGTTAATTTATTATTTAATTATACACGAAGAACAACTTGTTTACAAACAGTTTTTAGACAAACATGTGAACTGGAAATAAAGTAGAGAAATAGCAACTGTTAGTGTGTTTATTGATTGTGCCTGGTTTTGGTTCAAAGAACATATCACATGTTAAATTGACAAGCATGTTTGGTGGTTACACAAATTATACATTGAATACATGAGTATATGCCCTCCCCTTTGCCATTTGTTCACAATCAGAATATGTATGTAGTACAACTAATGTCAGTTCACTGTGGAAAGAAAAAAATTGTCTTTTCTACAATGTATCAATGTTTCTTTCCTGAAACACAAAAAGTTTATATGGCCTGGTATGTTTAGGCCTCTTCTGCTCTTGGTTATCTGGAGTAGTGGTATCTGTGTTTAGTAGAAAGATGTCACCTCTGAGCAACGAGACTGGGCTGTAGCCTGGGTCCATGTGCTGGTGGATCCGCTTCGGTTACCTGCCAGTTAAGTCAAGCTGAAGGCTGCCCTTGCTCTGGTAGATGCCTGAGTTGTCTCGATCTCTCACAAGTTTAGGGGAACATCTCTCTTCTATTCTGCCACCAAGATCACCACTGTATTTAAACAAGCATATAAGTGTGTACATTCCAACCAACCTGTTGTTTTACAGTGATAGTCAAGAATGTAACAGGACAGTACAGGAAGGATGATAAGGAAGGAAGAAATATAACAGCCTTAAAGAAGGAACTATGCCCCCCTCCCCTGAGCTGGTTTTGTATTAATCAGGGATGTCAGGGATGATCACACTGTATGCATGTTGCTATCATCTGATCCTGCTGTATGTATCTCCTCAGTGTACATGGGTTTTATTGAGATGTGTACAGCCAGACATGACAGGAATGATGATATGTTGTTCCATGAGCAGTTTAAGTCAAGCTGATAGCACAAGACAATGATGATGGTAGGAAGGCATTTTAAAAAATGGCATACAAATATAACATCTTCATCTACTCATTTTGTTTATGCATGGTGCGTATAATTGTTTCTCGGCACATCTTAGATTAACCAACTAGTGTTTCTTCTTCTCTCCAATCACCTCCTACTACCTGCTGTTGTGTTGTGTGGTGTGCTGTGTTGTGTGGACTTCTGTTGACTGGGGTGCTCATAAATTGAAACAACTTCCCCTCCAGTCTTCATCAGTCAGTATGAATATAACTCACATAATATTGATTGTTGCTCATGACTAACATAAAGACAAATTCTTATGTGTATTTGTTAAAAAATTTAATCCATACAAAATCATGATAACAAACAATGTACATCAGTGAAAGGTTTACATATGGTGTACCTCTTCCACTAATTCTCCTCTACTTCTCTTTCCTCTTCTTATTCTTCTTCTTCATCTGGAGTCAGTGCGCATCAATCCCATTCTGTTGGCTACCAACAGCTGGTTACAGACTAAGTTGTCTCGATCTCTCACAAGTTTAGGGGAACATCTCTCTTCTATTCTGCCACCAAGATCACCACTGTATTTAAACAAGCATATAAGTGTGTACATTCCAACCAACCTGTTGTTTTACAGTGGTTTGATTCTCCTTCTTGTCTGGACAGATTGTCTAGGCCCAACAGTCACAAATGACAATTTTGTGAAGCGTAACGTTATTAGGCAGTGCAGTTAATGGGTACCTTGTCTAAGTGAAAATCTGACACATATATACAACTATATTCTATCAAATCCTGTTAACTCAACTCAGAAAGAAGGGAGGAAAGATATAATTCCTCTCTCGGCTCTCTAGATGGTGTATAGGCAAAAACATGTAGGTTTCAAGTGAGGCAGTGGTTCGTGCACAAACTGTCTTCTGGATAGCAGATAGTAGAATAGGCATTTTTTATGAAATGCATAAGAATGCGTTAAGAATTCCACCTCCTACAGTTTTCTGTGATTGTATGTTGTAGTATGCACACATTAAAGACAACAGATGTATAGAAGAACTTCAGAGCTAGCAGTTTTGAAAAAGTGTGAGAGCGACAGATTGCCCGGGGAATGTTGCAGTTCAGCCAGAAGTGGCGGCTAGCAAGTTGACACACCAGAAGTGTTATATTATTAATAATACACTTAAAATGACACACAAACACTGGATACCTCTACTGTACACTTCTGGGCATCAGGTAGATCGATGTATTGATAAGCTTACCTCGAATTCATACCAAACTACACATATTTATTTTGGAAAACTTGGCCACCACTAAGAGACTGGACCGTCTGCTAGAATCTTGTCAGGAAGAGTGCGCGATTCAAAATTGAATGCTGACGAAGGGCCGAATTTACAATCACATGATCGGTCTCCTCCAATGATTCTATGTAATGAAGACGCTGTTTATTCCAAATATAGCTAGCATGTGTCCATCTTCGGTGTCAAGTGGGGCGTTATGTGTTATTCGTGCGTTCAAGTGTACCATTTTCTTCTGCTCGGTGTGCAATAGTTGACTTACTGTAGAATGATGATGACCGTTATGTCACACTAAGACAAGGAATCGGTTGTGTGGTACTCCCTGGATAACAGGATTATGAATATAAATGTCACATGTATTAATATTATTAAATTGAATGGATGTCCATTTACTAAAAGGATTAAATTGAAGTACTCGGGTATAACCTTTGACAGGTGCATGTCTTCTAGGAATCATATGGAGGCTTTGGTGGTGAAGGCTGGTGAGGGACTTCATGCGCTGATGGCGACGGCAGCAATCGGAATATAGCAGAGGATGCTTTACAGGCTCTTTCAGTGGTTAATAATTTATGTCACTGAGTATGGCTTGGGGCTGTTGACAGTATCGAAGAGCCAGCTTGGAAAGTTGGAGCACATACAGAATGAGGCCACGAGGGTGATCCTGGAGTGCACAAAGGACACACCAATTATACGTATGAAGAATATCCTGGCTCTAGCAACAATGGCGGATAGGACTAGGGTCCTTAAAGCCAAATGTTACCCAAGAGTTGCTGTAGATAAGGATAACCCTCTGCGTGAAGCCATGGATATGGTCAATGGTCATAGAGTACAGACTAAGATGAGGAAGGTCCTGGATGGCACATGCAGAAACATCTATACGTCAGGTGTGTGATCTAGTGACGATCAGTCGTGAAAAAGAGTGGGTTAAAGTACCGGAAGACACGTCGAACTGGCACAATGTAATTGTAACAATGTGTCGTGGGTGCAGATAATAGGCGGCGGGCCGCACAGAGTTTGAGGTGCAAAAACTGATCCAGAGTAACGAGTATCAAGGTGACATAGTGATCTATACTGATGGGTCAGTAGTGAGAAACAGACGTAGTGGTTGGGGTTTCATTGAGAAGGCTAATGGACGATCTTTGGAAAAAAAAGGAGACTATGGCATATGAGACTACGATCTCCAGCACGAAAATTGAAGTGGAAGCAGTAACCGCGGCATTCCGTTGGCTGGGGGAGATCTGTGCAGTACACATTGTATTTATTACGGACTCAAAGAGTATGCTTAGTAAGGTGGAGAAAGGAATGTTTCGCGTGGAATGGATAACCATTCAGAGGAGATTATGAGAACTGTGTGGAATTTTTACCCTGGCCGTGAGGGAGTACGGAGGAATGAACATACTGATAGGCTGGCAGGAAATGCACAGCTTTGTGGCAGATTACCAATGGAAAAGGGAGAGGTAGTCGTGCGTCTGTTGGACCAGGTGGAAAAAGTGGTGGAACAGTTTGAGAATCGGTATATGGAAAGAATGAGATTGCGGGGGATCTGGAAGAATCTTGAAATTGAAAAGGAAGGTCAGGAGAACTTTCAATCATAGCGGTGGTAACGATTAGTAGTGTGACTCTTCGTTGGCTGTTAAACGAGGGGACGGAGCTCGCACGGGAATGTCCTGAGTGCAGTGATGTCGGTTCTTAGCTCAACTCAACTCAACTCTTCCCAAAATTGCATGAATAATCACATATTAAAGGCCGTGAACGACGTCGATGACTGTCGTAGGATGTCCTCGTCTTGTCACAGGTGACACCAGACCGTCATCCAGCTACTGATTGCAAAACCAAAACTAAAATAAATAAATTTAAAATGGGAACATGGAATGTTAGAATATTAATGACTAGGGGAAGTTGAACAATGTTATAAGATAAATGAAAAGCATGAAAATGAATATCCCAGCCATACGTGAGATGAAATGGAAGGGATTGTGTAAAATATAATCAACAAATACACAATAAATCATTCTGGAGAAGAACTACTATTTAATAAACAGCCAAGTCAAGTAATTGTTACTGGTGTTTTTCAGATAGAGTTATTGTGGTCAAAATCAAAGGCAAACCAATATATACAAATATACTCTCACGATATTTATACTTCACCTCGACACCGCAAGGTACAAGAGGAAGATGATGAGACGAGATGAGATGAGATGAGATGAGATGCTATATATATATATATATATATATATATATATATATATATATATATATATATATATATATATATATCAGTTATCAGTCAGTTATCAGTTATCAGTTGGGGTATCTTCGTTGCACTCCGGACATGTCCATAGGTGCTCAGATCCTCCCCCCAGCATATGCATCAGCGTTCGGTGGCTAATAGTGCCAGTTCTGTGTTGGTTGACGAGGCGCTTTGTTTTCCCGATGTACCTCTCGCGTCTGGCTGTGCCGATTCTTACTCCCAGGTCTTTCATCCTGGACAGCGATGTGGAATCATTGACGTCAAAGTCCTCTGTTCTCGCCATATCTTTAAGGACGTTAATAACATCGGCACGATCCATGGGCTGGCCATCTACAGGGGGTGCAGAGCCAGCCAGTTTGTCAGCTCGTTCATTTCCCTCGACTCCCGCATGTCCCGGGACGAAGATGAAGGTGACTTTACGGACAACAGACTTCCGCAGCGATTCAGTCCACTGTCTACGTACAGATCCAGCTTCGACCTTCTGAATCATGCTCATTGAATCACTTAGTACACACACGTTGGTATAATGCTGTGACTCCAGCCTCAGAGAAGAGTGAGTTCCCTTGAGCAAGATGGCGGGACATTTTTTCGTCCCGTAAAATGGAACGTGTTTTTTCCGAAATGTGTATGGATTAAGTGTGTTTTTCGTGGTGAAATGGAGTTCGGACCGTGCAATGGAGTTCGTGCACGCGCGCCCGGACTCCCTTCGGCGTATCATCGTCGCCCGGTGGCGATAGTTAAGCCTAACATGACGACCAGACGGCCGACAAGAACACGGCGTGGTAAGAGGGCGGGCACACGCAGAAGGCGGTTAAAATGTGACAGATTGGGCATCGGACACGTTCGAGTACTGTACTGGAACTGTGCATCATTTAGTCAACGCCGACCCATTCTTGAAAAACTACTGTACGGAAACGATATTGTAGTCTTACAAGAAACACAGCTCGGCGACGGAACAGTAAATGTCGCGGGATTTCAGGGATTCTTTAACAGGCGGCACCTCAGACAGGCCATTCTGGTCCGCGACAACATACTAGTGTCTGAGATCGATATGTCTTCCTGGAACAGTGATGCCCTGCAAGTGCAGGCATTAAGAATAATGACACCAGTGCAGCTTGTAATCGTGAACGTTTATGCGCAAAATGGGAAGGTCGACGTGCGACAATGGCAGAGTTTGTTCGATATGGATGAAAGGCATATCATCTACTGTGGGGACTTCAATGCCAGAGGCAGTCAATGGGGGAATTGCATCACCAATAGACAGGGAGAAGATTTGGAGGACGCCCTGGCATCTGCTGCCCTAATCTGTCTGAATAATGGGAAGGTCACTAGAATAGCCACTCGACCAGGTGACTCTGACAGCATCATTGACTTGGCTCTGGTGTCGCCCACCATCGCACCAAGGTGCCGGTGGGGCACACTGGGATACCACGATAGTGACCACTACCCTTGTGTCATCCTGATAAAGAAAGACGGGGCCATGAGTCAAAGAAAAAAGACAAATGCCTTCCCGTACGACAACACTGGTCAAGACGCCATAAGCAAGATCAGAAGAAGGAAACTAACTTCCTCCCGCAGGAGACAAGAAAGATGGTTGCAGCCACCATGGTGGAATGGAGAGGTCGAGAAGGCATGGCTGGGAAAGAGGCAGGCTGTCAAAGACTGGCAAAAGGCCAGAAAGGCTAACATGCCACAGTTTGAGTTGGCGAACCTGAAGACTGAGGTCGATAGGACGACGACTTTATTCAAATCCTGCGCCAAACAGGCCAAGGCCGAGAAATGGGACGAGTTCTGCAGGAAGGTGTGCTCGGAGCGATCTCTTACGACATTCTGGCGCCTCCACAAGAGCATGAACGGTGCTGCACAACGTAGGGGTATTCCAGACTTTCAAGGCACAGACCTCGCATGGAAAAAAGTTGGATGCGGATAAAGGTAAGGCCCTTCTTGCACGCTACATAGAACAGACTGACCAGAAAGACGAGCCCGCCAGACAGAGGACCACAACGACACTCTCTCAGTTGTGCGAGGGGGTCGGGACAGAAGAAGAATGGACAATCACAGCTGAGATATTGCGTGCGATGCTCAAGAAATCACCTAACAACGCCCCAGGCCCAGATGGCATCCGATATGGTGACCTACTGGTGATATCAGATGATGACATGGAAGAACTGGCCAGAGAATTCAACACCAGTATCCAGAGGGGTCAGGTCAAAGAAGAATGGCTACACAGCTACTTACTGCCGCTGCCAAAACCGAACAAAGCCCATTCTAAGATAAGCGGCTACAGAATCATTACGATGCAGAATACTGTTGGCCAGCTACTGGAGAAAATTGTCGCACACAGACTTGCTTGGGACTTGGAACAGCTCGGCTGCTTCCCGCCCACACTTGGAGGATACAGACGCAACAAAGAGTCATGGCTGAATGCAGCGGTCTTTGCTCAAGATGTTTACGAAGGATTTCAGGTAAGAGAAGAGACATGTGCGGCCGTCATAGACTTAGAGGTCGCATATAACAGAGTATCTTTCGAGCACTTTATGCAAACCCTCCTCAGACTGAAAGTGCACCCTCACCTTGTACGATGGATAGCTGCAGTCCTGCTCCAAAGGAAGGTGGTGCTAAGATGCGGGAGTTGGTCTTCTGAGCCGATAACGATATGTCCAGGATTGCCGCAGGGTTCACCACTGTCACCAGTACTATTCAACGTGTATACGGTGCCGATCACTGAACAACAGTTGGACGGGAGAGGTAGGACTCTATCATTCGTTGACGACATCCTCGTGTATCGACAGGGTCGAGATAGACAGGCGGTTGCCAATGATATGCAGGGCGAACTAGATCGAATTTCCTCATGGTGTGCTGATGCCGATGCCCTTGTCAACCCTGCAAAGGCAACGGTTACATGGTTCTCACTAAACAACCATATTGTGAAAACAGACCTGCCGGCAGTAAGAATGGATGGGAGCAGTTTGAGTAGAACCCAGTCAATGACATATCTTGGCGTGAGGCTTGATCGTAGCCTGTCCTTCAGAGATCATGTCGATTATGTCATAACGAAGGCTCGAAAAGGTTTGTCAGCAATGAGAGTCATGGCGACTGCCAATATCGAGCAAAGACTGCTAATACTTCTGTTCCAAAGACTTGTGCTTTCACGCATCGAGTATGCCCTGGCCATCCTCACGGTCAGCCCTACACAGATTGGAAGACTTGAAAAGGTACAACACGAAGCCATGCGCATCATTTTGGGCTGCACGAGAGACACCAGCTGTGTAGCAATGAGATACCTCCTTGACTTCCCGACAATGGAACACAGGATCAAGATCTGGAGAGCTCGTGCATACTTAAAAATAAGTGCAGATGAGCAGCAACCTCTGCATGACGCTATATTCAGAGAAAAGGGTGACAGGCTAAAGAGGGGCAAATCATGGATGAGTCGGGCGGAAGATGTCGTCAGACAGGTCTGCAGTCTTACCAGTATCAACCCCGGCAAGGAATGGATGCCGGTGCCTCCAGCTTTTAAGTGCACTTTCTCCTGCATTATCACACTCGACAGACGGTGCAGAGAGCAGAACCCTGCCGCTGTCAATGCAGAGGTTAACGCGCCTATCTATGAACACTCAGATAGCCCCGAAGTGCTCATCTATACAGATGGATCTGTGGTAAAGCAGCAGAGAAGTGCGTGGGCATTTACAGCCCGTTCAGCGGGCCGAACCGTTCAAGAATCCAGTAGTGCCCACTCTATGACCACGAGCAGCATGACGATGGAGGTGATGGCAGTTACACAGGCATATATATATATATACTGATCAGAGAGTTGCTTTTTGCAGATGATGCTGCAGTTACGACCCACTCTGAGGAAGAATTGCAATGTCTACTATCTGCATTCTCCAATGCTTGTTCTGAATTTGGTTTACCAATTAGCAAAAAGAAGACACAGATTATGTCACAAGGTGCACATGGGGTACCATCAATCTTTATTGACGACGCTGAACTAGAGATAGTAGACCATTTTACATATCTAGGATCAGTGGTTAATAGCAAATTATCCCTAGATCAGGAAATCAACATCCGGATTGGTAAGGCAGCAACAACAATGAACAGGTTAAGAAAAAGAGTCTGGGAGAACAGGAAGCTTACTGCCAAAACAAAAGTCCTTGTCTATCAAGCCTGTGTCCTTAGTACTCTTCTCTATAGCAGTGAAACCTGGACAATTTACTCACACCAAGAGAGCAATTTAAACAGCTTTCATATGCGGTGTTTGCGAAGAATTCTTGGTATTAAGTGGCAAGACAAAATCACAAATACTGAAGTATTGGAAAGATCAGGTTGTGTGACAGTTTATTCCATGCTCGGTCTTCGTAGACTTAGATGGATAGGACATCTTAGGAGGATGGATGATGGTAGAATACCAAAGGATATCTTTTTTGGTGAATTACAGATGGGTAAGAGATCTCAGGGTCGGCCTCTACTACGATACAAAGATGTGTGTAAGCGGGACATGATTGATACAAGCATTGATAATGCACATTGGGAGCAAGTCGCCGCTGAACGTGTTGCATGGAGGGCAAATATCAGAAATGGAATAAAGTCAAAGGAGAAAATTATTGCAGAAAAGTCACACACCAAGCGTTTGAGACGTAAGATGGTGCTTGATGGTGGAAATGACCACGTGTTCAGATGCACCCACTGTGAACGGACATTTACAGCGCAAATTGGCCTTATCAGTCACACTCACTACCGCCATAGTTAACAGTTATTATGCCTTTTTAAAGCACAAACTATCGTCTGTCAAGACGGCAAGGTGCCAATGGATATATATATATATATATATATATATATATATATATATATATATATATATATATATATATATATATAGAGAGAGAGAGAGAGAGAGAGAGAGAGAGAGAGAGAGACTAAACCAACTGAATAAATTGTGGAGGGGACAAATAGAAATACAAAAATTAGATTTTTAAGAGCATGAATCTATCGCATTGCAACATACGTCTGTGAGACTAAACAAGTCAAACAGCGCATAAATGCTATTGAAAATAAATGTTACAGAAGGGTTCTAAATATATCTTGGATATAGAAAAGAACAAATGCATTCAAACTTTTAGAGTTGAATTTTGAAGAAGGTTGGCTACTAAAGACGATACAAAAAAGAAAATGTTAATATTTTAGTCACTTTTGAAACGTTATGAAACTTCTGAGAGAACAATAATGGTATGGGTATATTGGACGTGGCGCATCTTGCTTATGATCGAGAAGTTTTCCGGAAGGTTGTTATGGGAGCTAGGTTCTGCAAAGGACATGCTACTGAATGAATGAATATATATATATATATATATTCACTGTCAGGTCTTAGTCAGATATGACTGAGCTACCGTATAACAGTAGACAGTACTACCTGGTTTCTGTTAGAGCCGAACGTTGGGCGGCGCTTACCAAACCCGACACCCCACATTGTGCCAACGGCTTCGGGCGGAAGAGCGCAATTGGGAGGGTACAAGCCTTACCCTGGTGCGAGGAAATGCAAGCTAAAGACAAAATTGTCATGGCAGGGCAGACCAGGCCCTAAGCCTTGGTTGGCGACTGGTCTAGGATCGAAGCTCCGACAGGCGGACAGTTAGAGCATTGCTTTGCTGATCCGGCAGCTTCTGCAGCTTGTCTTGTTCCAGATGTAGGGGTGTTACCTTTCCTCTGGAGTGAACTAGGCAGGCCGAGAGAGGGATCATGCTGCATGGGCAACACATGATCTCTATATTTTAGCCCAGGCTTTGTGCTATGGAGAGGCAATAACTCCATCCCTGGTCTTAACTGGTCTCGGAATCAAAGCGAGAGGCAACTGTTACGGGTTATAAGTCCTTGTCAGTTGGCGTAGACATGGGGCGCCACGCGTTGCCTCTGACGGTGGGAGACACCTATAGGTGTCACTGATCAGCTACCGCCCGCCTCAAGCTGGGCAGCCCCCAGCCAATTGGGTGCTGATCCGCCACAGCCTGCCTGCTTCAATGGGTGCTTGGGGCTAGGACAAAATCTGAATCGCAGGCTGTAAAACCAATGCACCAGGTACAAACAAAAATATAAATAGAAACCTCAAGCTACGGCTTGCAACCTGGAACGTGAGAACCATGTGTCCAGGATTTTCCACTGACTTGACCAATATTGACGATGTGAGAAAAACGGCTGTGATTGATGCCGAACTCAATCGTCTTAACATTGATATTGCTGGCCTGCAGGAGACTCGCCTCGCTGAGGAAGGGTCACTCAGGGAAAACAACTACACCTTTTTCTGGAAGGGTAAAGGGCAGGCAGAAAAAAGGCAACACGGTGTGGGCTTTGCAGTGAAGAATTCGCTACTGGGAATGATTGAAATTCCAGCAGGAGGAAATGAAAGACTATTATCCCTGCGCTTGGCAACCTCTTGTGGGTTTGCCACCATTATTACTGCATATGCACCGACACTCGATTCCTCTGATGATGTGAAGGATTTGTTCTATGAGGAGTTAGACTCTGTGATCAAGGCAGTTCCAAAATCCGACTACATTTATATGCTCGGTGATTTCAATGCTCGTGTGGGCAAGGACTCGAGTTCATGGCCAGTGTGCCTTGGAAAATACAACATCGGTCGCATGAATGAAAATGGACAAAGGCTGCTGGAGCATTGCACCAGTAATGACCTATGTATTACAAACTCTTTTTTTAAAACAAAAGAGATGCATAAGGTCACATGGAAACATCCAAGATCCGGCCATTGGCACCAGCTGGACTTCATCATCACACGGAGACAACATCTGAACCATATATCATTGACTCGTAGTTACCACAGTGCTGACTGTGATACGGATCATTCTTTGGTTGTTGCAAGGGTTAGACTGAGACCAAAGAGAATCTACACAGCTAAACACAAATCTAGCCCCAGGATTAATATTATTAACACTCATGATCCTGAAAAGTGCTTTCAGTTTCAACAGCAACTTGAAGACGCTTTCACTGATACACCAGAAAATTGTACAGTAAATGAAAAGTGGGGTCAAATTAAGGAAACTCTTTGTAAAACTGCCGTAAGGGTTTACGGCACTGTGGATCATAAGAGGCAGGACTGGTTTGCGGCCAACAGCGAGACTCTGCAGCCCTTGATTGATAAGAAGAAGAAAGCTCTCTTAAGAAACAAGGAAAGACCAACGCGTAACACTCTGAGTGAGCTAAGGCAAGCTAGGAAGGATGTGCAAAAGGCTGCCAGGCAGTGTGCAAATGATTATTGGATCAAGTTATGTGAGTCCATTCAAATCGCAAGTGATAAGGGAGACATAAGAAGCATGTATGAAGGAATAAAGAAAGCCTGTGGTCCAGTGATCAAAAGAAGTGCACCATTGAAAACCTTGACTGGAGAAGTCATCACTGATAAGAAACAGCAGATGGACAGATGGGTAGAGCACTATTTAGAGCTTTACTCAAGTGAGACCAAACTAGCGGATAATGCCCTCAACGCCATAGAGGCTCTACCAACTCTTGACCACCTGGACACACTTCCCACCATAACAGAAGTTAAGTGTGCTATAAATGAACTTGCATCTGGCAAGGCTCCAGGTAAGGATGGGATTCCAATAGAGGTTATCAGGAGTGGGCAAGACACACTCACTATACAGATCCACCAGCTAATAGAGCTATGCTGGCGTGAAGGACAAGTCCCACAGGATTTCAAAGATTCAAGCATCATAACACTGTACAAGAACAAGGGCGATCGGAGCGACTGCAACAACTATAGGGGTATCTCACTTCTGTGTATTGTTGGAAAAGTATTTGCCAGAATTGTTCTGCGCAGACTTCAAGTCCTAGGAGATCAAGTCTACCCCGAATCACAGTGTGGCTTTCGACAGAACCGGTCTACCACTGATATGATATTCTCATTGCGACAAATGCAAGAAAAATGCCGTGAACAGAATCAACCACTGTTTATTGCCTTCATCGACCTCACAAAGGCATTTGATTTGGTCAGTCGTGAGGGTCTGTTCAAGGCACTAAAGAAGATTGGCTGCCCACCAACTCTTCTGTCCATTGTGGAATCGTTCCACACAGGCATGAAGGGTATAATCAAGTTTGATGGTGCAACTTCTGAAGAATTTGAAATCAAGAGTGGAGTTAAGCAAGGTTGTGTACTAGCTCCCACCCTCTTTGGAATATACTTTTCACTTCTACTGAAATATGCATTTCGTGATCAGGATGGTGGTATATACATTCACTCACGCTCAGATGGCGGCCTCTACAATGCTCAGAGATTGAAGGCTAAGACCAAAATTAGGAGGGTACTGATCAGAGAGTTGCTTTTTGCAGATGATGCTGCAGTTACGACCCACTCTGAGGAAGAATTGCAATGTCTACTATCTGCATTCTCCAATGCTTGTTCTGAATTTGGTTTAACAATTAGCAAAAAGAAGACACAGATTATGTCACAAGGTGCACATGGAGTACCATCAATCTTTATTGACGACGCCGAACTAGAGATAGTAGACCATTTTACATATCTAGGATCGGTGGTAAATAGCAAATTATCCCTAGATCAGGAAATCAACATCCGGATTGGTAAGGCAGCAACAACAATGAACAGGTTAAGAAAAAGAGTCTGGGAGAACAGGAAGCTTACTGCCAAAACAAAAGTCTTTGTCTATCAAGCCTGTGTCCTTAGTACTCTTCTCTATGGCAGTGAAACCTGGACAACTTACTCACACCAAGAGAACAATTTAAACAGCTTTCATATGCGGTGTCTGCGAAGAATTCTTGGTATTAAGTGGCAAGACAAAATCACAAATACTGAAGTATTGGAAAGATCAGGTTGTGTGACAGTTTATTCCATGCTCAGTCTTCGTAGACTTAGATGGATAGGACATCTTAGGCGGATGGATGATGGTAGAATACCAAAGGATATCTTTTTTGGTGAATTACAGATGGGTAAGAGATCTCAGGGTCGGCCTCTACTACGATACAAAGATGTGTGTAAGCGGGACATGATTGATACAAGCATTGATAATGCACATTGGGAGCAAGTCGCCGCTGAACGTGTTGCATGGAGGGCAAATATCAGAAATGGAATAAAGTCAAAGGAGAAAATTATTGCAGAAAAGTCACACACCAAGCGTTTGAGACGTAAGATGGTGCTTGATGGTGGAAATGACCACGTGTTCAGATGCACCCACTGTGAACGGACATTTACAGCGCAAATTGGCCTTATCAGTCACACTCACTACCGCCATAGTTAACAGTTATTATGCCTTTTTAAAGCACAAACTATCGTCTGTCAAGACGGCAAGGTGCCAATGGATATATATATATATATATATATATATATATATATATATATATATATATATATATATAGAGAGAGAGAGAGAGAGAGAGAGAGAGAGAGAGAGAGAGAGAGAGAGAGAGAGAAACTAAACCAACTGAATAAATTGTGGAGGGGACAAATAGAAATACAAAAATTAGATTTTTAAGAGCATGAATCTATCGCATTGCAACATACGTCTGTGAGACTAAACAAGTCAAACAGCGCATAAATGCTATTGAAAATAAATGTTACAGAAGGGTTCTAAATATATCTTGGATATAGAAAAGAACAAATGCATTCAAACTTTTAGAGTTGAATTTTGAAGAAGGTTGGCTACTAAAGACGATACAAAAAAGAAAATGTTAATATTTTAGTCACTTTTGAAACGTTATGAAACTTCTGAGAGAACAATAATGGTATGGGTATATTGGACGTGGCGCATCTTGCTTATGATCGAGAAGTTTTCCGGAAGGTTGTTATGGGAGCTAGGTTCTGCAAAGGACATGCTACTGAATGAATGAATATATATATATATATATATTCACTGTCAGGTCTTAGTCAGATATGACTGAGCTACCGTATAACAGTAGACAGTACTACCTGGTTTCTGTTAGAGCCGAACGTTGGGCGGCGCTTACCAAACCCGACACCCCACATTGTGCCAACGGCTTCGGGCGGAAGAGCGCAATTGGGAGGGTACAAGCCTTACCCTGGTGCGAGGAAATGCAAGCTAAAGACAAAATTGTCATGGCAGGGCAGACCAGGCCCTAAGCCTTGGTTGGCGACTGGTCTAGGATCGAAGCTCCGACAGGCGGACAGTTAGAGCATTGCTTTGCTGATCCGGCAGCTTCTGCAGCTTGTCTTGTTCCAGATGTAGGGGTGTTACCTTTCCTCTGGAGTGAACTAGGCAGGCCGAGAGAGGGATCATGCTGCATGGGCAACACATGATCTCTATATTTTAGCCCAGGCTTTGTGCTATGGAGAGGCAATAACTCCATCCCTGGTCTTAACTGGTCTCGGAATCAAAGCGAGAGGCAACTGTTACGGGTTATAAGTCCTTGTCAGTTGGCGTAGACATGGGGCGCCACGCGTTGCCTCTGACGGTGGGAGACACCTATAGGTGTCACTGATCAGCTACCGCCCGCCTCAAGCTGGGCAGCCCCCAGCCAATTGGGTGCTGATCCGCCACAGCCTGCCTGCTTCAATGGGTGCTTGGGGCTAGGACAAAATCTGAATCGCAGGCTGTAAAACCAATGCACCAGGTACAAACAAAAATATAAATAGAAACCTCAAGCTACGGCTTGCAACCTGGAACGTGAGAACCATGTGTCCAGGATTTTCCACTGACTTGACCAATATTGACGATGTGAGAAAAACGGCTGTGATTGATGCCGAACTCAATCGTCTTAACATTGATATTGCTGGCCTGCAGGAGACTCGCCTCGCTGAGGAAGGGTCACTCAGGGAAAACAACTACACCTTTTTCTGGAAGGGTAAAGGGCAGGCAGAAAAAAGGCAACACGGTGTGGGCTTTGCAGTGAAGAATTCGCTACTGGGAATGATTGAAATTCCAGCAGGAGGAAATGAAAGACTATTATCCCTGCGCTTGGCAACCTCTTGTGGGTTTGCCACCATTATTACTGCATATGCACCGACACTCGATTCCTCTGATGATGTGAAGGATTTGTTCTATGAGGAGTTAGACTCTGTGATCAAGGCAGTTCCAAAATCCGACTACATTTATATGCTCGGTGATTTCAATGCTCGTGTGGGCAAGGACTCGAGTTCATGGCCAGTGTGCCTTGGAAAATACAACATCGGTCGCATGAATGAAAATGGACAAAGGCTGCTGGAGCATTGCACCAGTAATGACCTATGTATTACAAACTCTTTTTTTAAAACAAAAGAGATGCATAAGGTCACATGGAAACATCCAAGATCCGGCCATTGGCACCAGCTGGACTTCATCATCACACGGAGACAACATCTGAACCATATATCATTGACTCGTAGTTACCACAGTGCTGACTGTGATACGGATCATTCTTTGGTTGTTGCAAGGGTTAGACTGAGACCAAAGAGAATCTACACAGCTAAACACAAATCTAGCCCCAGGATTAATATTATTAACACTCATGATCCTGAAAAGTGCTTTCAGTTTCAACAGCAACTTGAAGACGCTTTCACTGATACACCAGAAAATTGTACAGTAAATGAAAAGTGGGGTCAAATTAAGGAAACTCTTTGTAAAACTGCCGTAAGGGTTTACGGCACTGTGGATCATAAGAGGCAGGACTGGTTTGCGGCCAACAGCGAGACTCTGCAGCCCTTGATTGATAAGAAGAAGAAAGCTCTCTTAAGAAACAAGGAAAGACCAACGCGTAACACTCTGAGTGAGCTAAGGCAAGCTAGGAAGGATGTGCAAAAGGCTGCCAGGCAGTGTGCAAATGATTATTGGATCAAGTTATGTGAGTCCATTCAAATCGCAAGTGATAAGGGAGACATAAGAAGCATGTATGAAGGAATAAAGAAAGCCTGTGGTCCAGTGATCAAAAGAAGTGCACCATTGAAAACCTTGACTGGAGAAGTCATCACTGATAAGAAACAGCAGATGGACAGATGGGTAGAGCACTATTTAGAGCTTTACTCAAGTGAGACCAAACTAGCGGATAATGCCCTCAACGCCATAGAGGCTCTACCAACTCTTGACCACCTGGACACACTTCCCACCATAACAGAAGTTAAGTGTGCTATAAATGAACTTGCATCTGGCAAGGCTCCAGGTAAGGATGGGATTCCAATAGAGGTTATCAGGAGTGGGCAAGACACACTCACTATACAGATCCACCAGCTAATAGAGCTATGCTGGCGTGAAGGACAAGTCCCACAGGATTTCAAAGATTCAAGCATCATAACACTGTACAAGAACAAGGGCGATCGGAGCGACTGCAACAACTATAGGGGTATCTCACTTCTGTGTATTGTTGGAAAAGTATTTGCCAGAATTGTTCTGCGCAGACTTCAAGTCCTAGGAGATCAAGTCTACCCCGAATCACAGTGTGGCTTTCGACAGAACCGGTCTACCACTGATATGATATTCTCATTGCGACAAATGCAAGAAAAATGCCGTGAACAGAATCAACCACTGTTTATTGCCTTCATCGACCTCACAAAGGCATTTGATTTGGTCAGTCGTGAGGGTCTGTTCAAGGCACTAAAGAAGATTGGCTGCCCACCAACTCTTCTGTCCATTGTGGAATCGTTCCACACAGGCATGAAGGGTATAATCAAGTTTGATGGTGCAACTTCTGAAGAATTTGAAATCAAGAGTGGAGTTAAGCAAGGTTGTGTACTAGCTCCCACCCTCTTTGGAATATACTTTTCACTTCTACTGAAATATGCATTTCGTGATCAGGATGGTGGTATATACATTCACTCACGCTCAGATGGCGGCCTCTACAATGCTCAGAGATTGAAGGCTAAGACCAAAATTAGGAGGGTACTGATCAGAGAGTTGCTTTTTGCAGATGATGCTGCAGTTACGACCCACTCTGAGGAAGAATTGCAATGTCTACTATCTGCATTCTCCAATGCTTGTTCTGAATTTGGTTTAACAATTAGCAAAAAGAAGACACAGATTATGTCACAAGGTGCACATGGAGTACCATCAATCTTTATTGACGACGCCGAACTAGAGATAGTAGACCATTTTACATATCTAGGATCGGTGGTAAATAGCAAATTATCCCTAGATCAGGAAATCAACATCCGGATTGGTAAGGCAGCAACAACAATGAACAGGTTAAGAAAAAGAGTCTGGGAGAACAGGAAGCTTACTGCCAAAACAAAAGTCTTTGTCTATCAAGCCTGTGTCCTTAGTACTCTTCTCTATGGCAGTGAAACCTGGACAACTTACTCACACCAAGAGAACAATTTAAACAGCTTTCATATGCGGTGTCTGCGAAGAATTCTTGGTATTAAGTGGCAAGACAAAATCACAAATACTGAAGTATTGGAAAGATCAGGTTGTGTGACAGTTTATTCCATGCTCAGTCTTCGTAGACTTAGATGGATAGGACATCTTAGGCGGATGGATGATGGTAGAATACCAAAGGATATCTTTTTTGGTGAATTACAGATGGGTAAGAGATCTCAGGGTCGGCCTCTACTACGATACAAAGATGTGTGTAAGCGGGACATGATTGATACAGGCATTGATAATGCACATTGGAAGCAAGTCGCCGCTGAACGTGTTGCATGGAGGGCAAATATCAGAAATGGAATAAAGTCAAAGGAGAAAATTATTGCAGAAAAGTCACACACCAAGCGTTTGAGACGTAAGATGGTGCATGATGGTGGAAATGACCACGTGTTCACATGCACCCACTGTGAACGGACATTTACAGCGCAAATTGGCCTTATCAGTCACACTCGCTACCGCCATAGTTAAAAGTTATTATGCCTTTTTAAAGCACAAACTATCGTCTGTCAAGACGGCAAGGTGCCAATGTGTATATATATATATATATATATATATATATATATATATATATATATATATATATATATATATATATATATGATTGATTGATTGATTGGTTTAGGAACCGACATCACAGCATTCGGGACATTCCCATAAGCGCTCCGTCCCCATCCTCAGCAGCCAGCGAAGAGTTCCAACACTAATAGTTCCAGTAGCAATCTGATTATATGTCCGTCTCGCCTTTCCTCCGAGCGCCGAGCGTCGGCCAGATCCCCTCGTCACACCTCGCTGTCTCATTCTTACCAGACTATGGTGATCCATCTGCTCCTCCGAGGTGTACACGTGCTCCCACAAGGCCGCAACCACGTCTGCCTTGTCATGCATCAATACTCCACCAAGTTTTGCCGAGCCAGCCAATCTGTCCGCCTGTTCATTCCCCTGCACACCGGCATGCCCAGGAGAAAAGATCCAGGTGATGCTTACTATCCGTGACCTCCGAAGCGAAGCAAGCCACTCTGCACGAAGCTTGCCTGTTCTCACCCTTCTCAGCATGCTTTCTGAGTCAGTTACAATCACAATGTGTGTATGTATCGTGTTTTCTATCCAGCGGAAAGCTGCACTGACCGCCTCCACCTCCATTCTTAAGCTAGATGTAGTGTTATCATATGCCATGCTCTCCTGCACCAAACGCCGACCATTAGTTTTTGCCAAGAACCCCCAGGCACTTCTCCTACCTCTCAACACTGACCCATCCGTGTAGATAATCACATCACCCGGGCGAGAATTTTCCTGAATTAGTTGCTGAATTTCCACTTCCGTGGCCCCTGCTGGCCACTCCTTGCACTCCCGGTTCAATGTTATTACAACTCTGCACAAGTTTGACTGCACGGCTGGCACTCTGAACCACTCCTCTCCTCGCCTGATGTTCTCCAAGGGGCACACCTGTCTGATCGTATCCTCCGCCTGAGCCATCCATGATTTCCCTCTTATCAGTCTCTGACCCTTAACTACGTCCAGCGCCTCATGCAACGGGTAATCTGTGTCTGCAGCTACTCTGAGGTATGCCTTCGCTTGCATCACCTTGAGCCTACCAGCAACACTCGGCAGACGAAGGATGTAACACATACACACTACTGGAGTGTCTCTTGTGCATCCCAGAATGACCCGCATCGCTTCATTCTGTATGCGCTCTAATTTCACCAGCTGACTCTTTGAGACAGTTAGCAGTCCTAGTCCATAATCAATCACTGAGAGGATCAAGTGCTGGTATAGTGTGAAAAGCATTATCTGCTCTGTGTCCATTGCAGCCATAGTTTTAAGTGCATTGAGTCCTTTTTGAGATCTTGTCACAACAGTCTCCACATGGTCCTTGAAGGACAGATTCCTGTCAAATGTGATTCCCAGATACTTCAGTTTGTTCTCTCTGTTGACGCTTCTACCATCTATCGTGAGGCTTGGTGTATCATCTCTCACAATTCTGCTGTCCAGAGAGCACCACAACACCGCCGCCTTTTCCGGATTGATGACAGCACTCATTTGAGTGCACCAGTCAATCACTTTGTCTACTGTCACCTGTAGCTCCTGGGCTGTTTGATCCCTATTTCTCCCCTGCCTGTATGCAAGAATATCATCTGCAAATGTTAGAATCCTTCCAACCCCTGGTGCTTCTAGGTATGCAATCTTACTCGTATACACATTAAAGAGCACTAGTGAGATTGCAGATCCCTGTGGCAGTCCCGGGGTTAAAATATGTGGCTCTGAGGTCCATGCGCCTAGACGGAGAGCAACTTGACGAGAATGCAGGACGGCTGCTATCCAGTTCACCAACCAGCGATTGACCCCCTTTTCCATAAGTGCGGTCATCAAAATATCATAGCGAACTCTATTGTACGCATCTTCGAGATCAAGCGCTGCCGCCATCGTTCCCTGTCTACTCTGGAACCCCTCATAAACGTCAAAAGCAAAGGTGGCTGCATTTGACCAGGTATCTTTTCCTGGCCGGTAGCTCCCCAGGCCTCTTGGAAGAAGCTTCCCCCTTTCCAAAATATCCTGCAGCTTAACAGCGACTATCTTCTCTAAAACCTTCCCAAATGTATTTTGAAGGGTGATGATCCTAAAGCCGCCAAGCTTTGAATGATCCTTGTATGGTTTTGGGAGAGGGATGAGATAGCTGTGTACCCAATCCTGCGGTACTGACACTGTCCTAATGCTCTGATTAAAGCAGCCGGCCATCTCCTTCAGGTCTACATCGCTCAAAGCCTTCATGTGGCCTTACCTGACACCATCAGGACCTGGTGCCGTGTCTTTTGCCGTTTGCAAAATATGTTTAACATCTTCAAACAGTATGATGTCTTCGTAAGGCATATTCTCTATTGTGCCAGATAATTCCACTCTAACTGCATCCCTGGTATCCGCATCACTATGATTGGTCTGTTCTAAAAATCTCTGGAGAAACGCCTCCCCTTTCTCCTTGTCTGTTGTCACGCGTACCCCATCCTCTTTATAAATTGTTCCCACTGTCATAGGCCGATCTTTTCTTTGCATTTGTCTGTACAGTTTCCAGAATTTATGCAGTGGTTTATCACCTCCAATCTCCTTCATAAAACATTCCCATTTTACTTTCTTGGCCTCTGCAGCACATCGCTTGAAAGCCTCCACCTTGTCTTTCTTGTCATTTTCCGCTATGTCCACTTCCTCTCGTGAGCTTAGGGGTGTCTGTCGCAATTTCCTTAGCTGCTTCACTGCAGCTCTCTTTGCTTTCCACGCAATGTCTACTTCTGGGGTCCACCATGGGGGATGCAAAAAAGGAGTTTTAACAGTCCTGTTGCATGCTCCATGTCTGAGGCGTCCAAGAAGGCTGTCGCTCCGCTCATACCGAAAGGTCTTGCGCGCTCTGCCAGCCTTAACTTTCCTGGACTTAGAGATCAGGACTGAGCATGGCATGTGATCACTCCCATGGCCATTCAAAACAGTCCACTTTACATCAAGGACTGATGACTGGGAGACAAGTGCCAAATCAATAGCAGTATCTGCATCACCAGGCCTCATTGCCATTCTAGTCAGCCTACCATCATTTATGCAGACCACATCGGAGTCCACCATGGCATCCGCAAGTGCAATTCCTTGTCGATTTTCTCCACTACTGTCCCAATCTCTGTTTCTCGCATTGAAGTCTCCACATATGAGTAGCCTATCACCTGGTAAGTCCTCTAATTCCTTAAGCCAGTCCCATTGTTCCTTTCTGACAAAACAGTCCACTGTGGCATATACATTTATGATGTTCCAACTTAAGCCACTAATCTCCATTTGTATACCCTGGACCTCTCTTGCACTGTGATTCCACTGGCTCAAGTCAAGTGCCACATGCTTTACTCCTTTCTTCACCAGCAGACCTTGCCCATGTCTCTTCTGCCCAGTGGGGTTTATATAACTGACGTACCCAGGGCAATGGTATTTATCTGTATTTAACTCCTGGAGCATGAGAACATCAAAATCAAATATTAGCCTCTCCAATACAGGACCTCTCTGCCTGGCACTACGACAGTTCCAGTATCCCACTCTTACATGGTTGAAACCTAGTCTCTCCACTTTTCGTCTTGTCTCCTGGCGCCTGCCCTCCTATTGCTATGCCTTCTTCTCACACCATTTCCTCGCCTTCTCCTCCTCACTCCTTCTTCGCTAGCCGCTGAAAGATGTGTCAAGCGCAGAGCACGTGCTCCGTAGCTCATGCGACGATTCCCGTGTTTAAATAAATCCATAGGCAAAGTTTGGATATTGCAGGAAATAAACGGTCACCCTAGCATTGCCTGCTTACTAGGGAAGGGGCAGGGGATGTCCCTCAGGAGTCCATACGCCTGGCGCTGCCCCGCCCGCATACCAGACGTTCCACGTTCACGACCAACTCACCCGTGGCCATTCAGTCCTCGGCACGTCGGTCCACCTTAAACTTAGGGGTTTATAATCGGAGTTTTCCATCTCCTAGATTGGCCGCTTTATTAGCTAACGGGCCCAATCTACCCGGGGGCAAGAGATTCCAGCGCCTCATTCCTGGCAAACACAGTATATACATGTATACAGGGAACAAAACCAATGTAATAAAACATCTATCAAATTGTAAGTACATAGTGAAAGTCACCACACCATGGAAACCTAACTCTCGTCACCAAAGGAAGCAGTGACAACAACAGTAACCTGATAATCAGTACACTAAACTATATACGTTGAGCTCTGCAGTACGACATGTGACCACAATACACACTGAAAATCAGGCTAATCCACATGACTTCTGCCGTATGTCAATAGATGAGGTGGGATTTATGAATTAGCCTTGTGTTTTTTTTCTTTTTTTTTTTTAAGCCACATATTCTAGCCACAGTGCATATAGATTCTGTAACCGGCAGCTTGGGTGCATTGGAGGTTCGTTTGGAAGTTGTAACCAGAGTTTCATTCAGAATGTCCAGATGTTGTATCAAGGACTTGTCACCGAACATGCTCGTCTCTCGGATGGTGCCCAGGACTTTCCCAAAAGAGTGGATTCTGAACATTGGCGGGATTTGTATTAAAACCAGGCTCTTACATAGATCGGAATATCGCTGGCAATCCACTGCCACAAATTGATCACTGTCTTGATGTCTTGCCGCTTTTTTTTTTTTATAAATTGGCCTAGGTTGCATCAGTTTGGGGGTCGAGTGGATCATAAAACATAATCATTGCCAGATCCTTTTATTTGACAACGGCATGCAAGTTATCATCGTCCAGCCCAAACACTTTCTGACCGTCAAAGAAAACATCATAGGATCTTTATCTTCTAGAGTTGAGTAACCTAGAATTGATTGTTGCCCTGGGCGTAGCTGTTCATCACAGACAAATCGTTCATCACCACTTTTGTCCAGAGCCTGAAGAAGTTCAAGGAGTATGCGTTTTCATTGGCCGGTACAGTGCCACTCAAGTTCCCATATATCAAGCTACGTTCTGGGGTAGAGTGTCTTAAGGGTGGTAAATCCACATGTACGCTGCCTCAAGATTCTGGAGCCGAGATCCGTGTGCCAGGATAGTTCGAGTAACTACTCTCGTCAGGGTCTGGCTTAGGGAGTCTCGGGGGAGGCATGTTGTGGGTATGCGCCTAGCGACGGTTTGACAGCTTCTGATAGTGATTTAAGGGGAATCTTCTCACAGATGTGGCGTTGTTGTGACCAAATATCGATATATAATTGTTCAAAACGTCATTGAGGAGACCCAGGAGCTCGTGGGGCGTCTAGCAACTCGTCGTGAATGTGTTGTAGTTTTAACTACTTGGCTGATCACTGAAAACGATATGCGATTGTTACCATGGGAATGCTTGACTTGAGAACTGTAGCTCGCGATAACTAGCTGGGAATCCCTCAGTTATGCTGACTAGGCAACATTACCTTTTGATCTGAGCTCTGATACAGCACTCCGCGACAGAATTAGCGACCACAACTAGCGGATCACAAGAAACACAATGAAACTAAACATTGCGCCTAACAAGCGGAAAGAATGAGCAACCATCTTGCCCCATCTTGATGACGTCATATATATATATATATATATATATATATATATATATATATATATATATATATATATATATATATATATATATGGTCTCTACAATTAGTCAAGGTGTATGCTATAGAGAGGTTATTATGCCTGTTTTTAAAAGAACAATGTAACAATCTATTGTCTGTCAAAACGGCAAGGTGCTAAGTTTAGGTTACATGTTTGTTGGACAAAAAAAAAAAAAAAACAAGCTGCCATAAAAATTGTTAATGAAGTAGGTCATTACCAGTCTATTAGGAGATATGTGCCAGAGGAATGCGTAATGTCTCAATATTTTTTTCCCTTCTCTATATAAGGAAATTATTATGAGAAATTTTTTACAGAATATGAGAGTAGTCGCTGTAGGCGGTCATGTATGTGAACATGTGATTTCTGAGAAGAATACAAAGAATATCATGGACTGGCAGAAAAATCAATGAGCAATTCCTCATCATCATCATCATCATCATCATCATCATCATCATCATCATCATCATCATCATCATCATCATCATCAAGTGCCTTGCCGGCTGGCGTAGGCGTTCATGGATCTCCACAGATCTCGTTCTTTGGTGTTCTGGATCAACTCTGCTGATGATATTCCTCCATGCCACCGTCTCAATCCGTACAGCATCATTTCTCTTGGTATGCCTCTGCCTCTCTTCCCCTCGATCTTTCTAGTTGTCACGATGTTCTCCGATGCCTCTCTTCTCATCACATGACCAAAGAAAGCTGTTTGTCTCTTTCTTATTGTTGTATATAGTGTTCTATTCCAACAAGACGCAAATGAAAACAATAAACTGATTCGAGAACGTATGCATAGACAGTCAAGATTTGTTGGGCGCGCTGTGAGGACAGATTAACTTTCAAAGAATTGTATTGACAACTGGCAAGATCGATGGGGAAAGAGCAGAGGAGAGGCAAAGAGATACATACACGGAAAGCTTGGCTACAGGGCATAATCGGGACAAGGTCACAGACCTGATTCATGACACCGATGATCGAGTGAGATGACGAAACATGACCACCCACGCTTATCGGTATGGCACTCCTTACTGATGATGATGATGGCGATTATACGAGAAAGACAAATTTAATTATTAAATGAAATTAGCTAAAGGCTGACATTTTAATTAGAGGAATAAGATGCATTTTTATGTGTGTGCATATCCTTTCTACAGGACATCGCTGTCAACACCAACATTTTATTGCTGTTGTTGATGTCTTGGCAAGTTAACCACCAATAGTTTGCCATTGATTTCTGAACGACCGGCTCCCAAACGAATTCGTTAAAAACCAGCGCGGTATGCTGCCAAATCGCGTAAAGCAGTGTTTCGAACGCGGGTAAGCGGGATTACGAACCGCGTTTATAACACCTTCGCCACGGATAAGGCATAAGATGGATAGCACAATAAAATATTACAGGCATGGGACAGATATAATTTAAAAATATATGCATTGTGAAATAGCATAGCGTAATTTGCAAGCCGCTGTCTGTATGAACATCTATATATATATATATATATATATATATATATATATATATATATATATATATATATATATATATATATATACATATATATAAAAGAGAATGTGTCTTTGTTTGTGTCTTTGTTTGTGTGTCTTTTATGCGTTCCTTAACGGTCCATCCGACTGAGATGAAATTTTCTACAGATATAATATGGGACTAGCACCATATAGCCGATACTCTTGAAAGCATTTAACAGGGTTATTAACATAATGAGCATAATGTAATATCTCATTCCAGCGCATTCAACTGGCATAGTTATTTAGTTTAAAATCAACAATTTTTCCTCCAGCACGAAAGAAAATGGCACGAGCTTTAGAAACAGACGAATAAATGTTCCGCCATCTTGCTGCAAGGGAACTCACTATCTGATTAAACCAGAAATTAGTTAGGAACAGTTGCTGTTCTCACTCGTGTGGATGCAACTTAAATAGTTAGTTAGTTTAAAATCAATTTTTTACTTTTGGGAACGGGAACGGGAGCAGGGGCCGAATATGAATTAAATGAGACGCTCCCCGCCAGGGACTTGGCGAAGCCGGGCCGGGTCGTCTTTATTGGAAACGGGAACGGGAGCAGGGGCCGAATATGAATTAAATGAGACGCTCCCCGCCAGGTACTGGGCGAAGCCGGGCCGGGTCGTCTTTTTGGGGAACGGGAACGAGAGCAGGGGCCGAATATGAATTAAATGAGACGCTCTCCGCCAGGTGCTGGACGAAGCCGGGCCGGGTCGTCTAGTTTACTATGTACGAATTATAGCCAAGTAAGGGTTAAACGGGATAATAATGGCAAAACTACTACTACTACTACTACTACTACTACTACTACTACTACTACTACTACTACTACTACTACTACTACTACTACTACTACTACTACTACTACTACTACTACTACTACTGGAGTACATCAGAACGGGTTGTGGCTCGAGGGCAGCGAACGCGTTTTACAATCCCCCGACATAAGCCGCATTGATTTGGAAGTAGGTCGCCTTGTGTTGATTTAGATGGTATGAGCGACGGTCGTTCAGAAAGCAATGGCTAACTACTAAACGTAAAACATAGCCTAAAAAATCAAAAACAGCCAATAATGCTTCTTTTTTTTTTTAATGATTAATTTACATTACAGTAATGCAAACAATGTAGGCCCCTATGCTTATTTCACTATCTGGGGTGAACAGCTAGTCTTTCTACTTTAGCATTATAAAAATTGTGGTTACATACTCTATTAATTCATATTTCAACATAAAATTACTCTTCCCCCCCCCCCCCCAAAAAAAAATGCAAACATTGTTTAAAGTACACATAAATGTTTTGAAAAGGCATATCTGTACCCAGTCCCTCATTATTCAGTCTCTGTTCGAGCTCTCTTCGCTTGCTTCTGGTAGTCAATCGGTGAGATGTCTTTTGTCACAGTCCAACAGTAATCAGCTCCAATTACCTTGATACCTTGTCTCCATGGCAGCAATGTTCTGGTGTTAAATAAAGAGAAAGAAACCAACCAAATTAATTAAATGTAAAATAACAATTAAAAAAAAAAGAGGAAGATTTAGTCTATCTTTCTTACCAAGAAAACGATCATGGGAAATTTGTCACTTTCCTTGCTATTCTGAATCATTAAATTCAGAAGTTTATTGTCGCTGCTTCTTGGCAGCCGGCTGTGAATCTTTCTGCACCAAGAAACTATCAAGGGAAATTTGTCGCTTCCTTTGCTGGAGAATCTTTCTGAAGTGGGCCATCGCGTTATCATTCATCAGGTTTACTGCCCTGTTAGCAACAAGTTTGTTTTAATGACGGTTCACAGTGAAGTCTTCGACGTCTGTGCACTTGCTGCAAATTTCTTTAATTCTGGCAGTTGAAATGGTCACTGACTCCTCATCATCGGATGACTGCTCCTTCTTTAATGTCTTTAGCTGTTCATTGTGAAGATCCACAAGCTCATCTGTAGTGTACCCCGACAATGCTTTCTCCTCCTGGGTGATAAATGTCCTCTTTGGCATTTTCTTCCAGAAGAGGCCCGTTTCATCGCATTAAAGACTTGTTGTGGAACGTAGTTTTCCACATTGATGATCATATCAATTTCCACCTTGAATGCTTCTGCTTCTTTCTCGTTAGAACTTGTAGCCTCTCCGTGCCTAATTACACTATGAATGCCATTTCTTTTCTCTTTTTTTGAACGTTTCAAACCAGCCTCTTCTGGCTTTAAAATCGTCAGTCTCAGCACTTGTACCAAGCAATTTCGGCAATAAATCACCGTGCAACAGCTTCGCCTTTTCACATATTATTGCTTGGCTAACACTTTCTCCTGCAAGTTACTTTTCATTGATCCAGATCAAGAGAAGATTTTCAACTTTCTCTAACATTTGAGGTCTTTGCTTCTGCAGCTTAATTACACCTTTAGCTACATCGACTAGTTTGAGTAACTCTTTGTTCTTTATGATGGTGGAGATGGTTGAATTTGCCATACTGTACTCATTTGTGATGTCACACACACGAAAGCCATTTTCATGTTTCATAGTTATTTCCTTCTTTACCTCCACTGTTGTACATTTCTGCTTCCTAGCAGCATCACTACCGATCTTCAAACTCATAATTGGTGGGGTTAACAAGGAAAATAATGAAAGAGATAAACTGAACACAGTGCCACTGCTAAGAAATCTTTTACTGCTTTGTAGTAAGGCCAATGAAAGCGAGGCTGCGCACGCGTGTAAAACTAGGCTAGTAGGCTAGCGCTAAGCGATGTTAGTACTTCGTGGAATTCGTTTGTACTCTACGCGATCCTAGGTCTCCTACGTTAAAACTTGCTCTCTCTCTCTCTCTCTCTCTCTCTCTCTCTCTCTCTCTCTCTCTCTCTCTCTCTCTCTAGATGGTGGGGGAAGTTTGTAGGGGTGGGCTCGGGATCTGTGAGTGGGCTGGGGGAGATGGGAGATTATGTGGGTGGGTGGGGAATTTGTATGTGGGTAGGTGCGGGACATGTGAGTTGGCGGGGAGATGTGTGTGTGCGTTGGGGATTTGTGGCTGAGGAATGTGTGTTTGGCTGGGTGGTTGGAGGTGTGTGGGTGGAGGAGGATATGTGGGTGAGTGATTGTTGGTGGGTAATGGAACAGTTAGAGGATATGTGAGTGGGTGGAGAGATGTAGGTGGGTGGATGTGTGGGGGTGGGGGATGTGTGGGTTGGGGAATGTATGTGTGCTTGGGGTGTGTGTGGATGGGATGTGTGGTGGGTGAGAGGTGTGTGTGGGTGGGCAGATGTGTAGGTGTAGGGGGTGGTGGATGGGTGGGGGAGTGTATGTGTGTGTGAGTTATGTGTGTGGTTGGGTGGGGGAGTTGGAGTGAATGGGGGATGTGTGGGTGGGTGGTGGATGTGTCTCATAACATAGTAATATGCATTGTTTATGTTTACAAAAATCATTTCACGATGTTTTTTTCCTATGCACTGTTGATGAAAGAAAGATAAGTGATTGGAAGGGCCGAATGTAAGACGGGCCTGCGTGCCCAATTTGTTACCCTTTGAAAATAAAGTATGTTCCTTCGTTTGTTCGTTCGTTCGTCTCTCTCTCTCTCTCTCTCTCTCTCTCTCTCTCTCTCTCTCTCTCTCTCTCTCTCTCTCTCTCTCTCTCTGTCTGTCTATCTCCCCTTCGTTCGTAACCGGAGTATTGTTCGTTACCCGAGACAAAACAATTTCGAAGTTGCTGTTCGTAACCCGAATTGTTCGTGACCAGAGGGGTTCGTAACCCGAGGTACTACTGTACTTCAGAAGGAGATTTTCTAAAATTTCATTGTAATTATCAGATCCGTTGTTTCCAGGAAAATTGTACATAATTGACTTAAATGCTAGCCAAGCTGCTTTTTCTTTCCCATGCTACATGCAAAGAAATTCGTAATCACGAAGGAGTACGAAAAGAACACACTAAAATTGACTACAAAGTCCGACCTATGAAATATATATATATGCAGCTCTCCCTGGCTGAGGGGTTAGCAGCTTTCTCCGTAACCCCGAATACTCTCGTGGTTGACGTGAGCGCACGAGAATTTGAAGGGGTTCGAGTCACGACAGTGACTTACGAGAGGATGGAGCCGGTCGCTCAGAAAGTCGTGGCGTGCTGATGAGCGTAATCTAGCCTAGGAATCAACATACAGTTGAAAGATGCTGTTGTTGACCGCAATATCCTGAAACAGGATAGAAACGCGAATATATATATATATATATATATATATATATATATATATATATATATATATATATATATATATATATATATATATATATATATATATATATATATATATATATATATATATATATATATATGGATGTTCGTCCATCAAGAATGATGATGACCATTAATTTCATCAATGTTTGTCCATCAGGAATGATGAAGACAATAGGATGAAGAATGACTTGCGCGATGAATTTGTTTATAGTGAGGAAGAGCTGCGCAACTTCATCGGCCTCACTCTCTCGCCTGCATCCATCTGATTCCAGTGGCAAGAAATGTCAGGACGACTGGAAACGAGCGCAGGTGCAGTGGACGTTAGGCTGCCACAGGCCAGTTATCCTTGTGTGTATTGGCTCTCAAAAACAACTGGTAGCCTAGAGCCTCGTGCAAACGGCTCTTCCGTCAATTCCCTTAATTTTCAGCTTTAAGACAAGCGTAGAGAAAAAGCGTATGACTACTGAGAGGATCAACTAGGTATCCATCAGATAAACGGACTGACCGCCAGAACAGACCACACACACATGCGGCCAGCGAAATTCTACCCGTCTAAATTGCGAACAAATCTCCTATTCTAGGGCTGAGCCTCAACAGTTCGCAAAGCATATGACTACTGGCAGGACCAACCAGATATCTGTCGGATAGACGGACTATTCACGCACACGCAGGCCAAGAGTAGCATCGCTAAAGCGCGCCCTCCCGGTACATGGTGATACATGCAAAACCACTGGACGCCTACCGACGAGCTTTCAAGCTACGCCGGCAGGAATGACCGAAAAATATAACTGTCATTTACTGCCAATATAGTACCTTGCGGTGCATGGCAGAGGGGTCTTTGAACCTGGGGAATTAAGGGCGCCTGGCTAGTGCAGTCGCCGCGATCTGTGCAGGTTAGGATTTTTTTTTTGCCCCCGAAAGAAAAAAATCCCACACCCTACCGAGGGATCGAACCCGGGTCTCCCGAAGGAGAGTCCGGCGTTCTAGCAACTCGGCCAGCCGCTCCTCCTTGGTGTATATAAATTTCTCTCCACAGGCGCCTGTACAACTGTTTGCTGGCTGTCGTAGCTCTCTGCAGGCGCCTGTAGATTCTTTTGCTAATTCTCTGACGCTCTAGGGCTGCCTTTGGAATTATTTGTCAGCTGTCTCGTTACATATTTACGTATGATATGTTTCCCGGCTATCTTTGTTACCCACGGCCGTATGTAGAACACGTATCTACTCTGTCTTGACTCTCCATAACTTTTTTTTCTCTGCATATTTACAGGACATCGCTGTCAACACCAGCATTTTACTGCTGTTGTTGATGTCGTGACACGTTTTACGTTCAGTAGTTTACCAGTTCAGTTGAGTTGAGTTGAGTTCAGAACCGACATCACTGCACTCAGGACATCCCCATACGTGCTCCGTCAACTCGTTCAACAGCCAGCGAAGATCTGGTTTTCCCTCTCAGTTTTGAGATTCTTACAGAACCCCTGCCGATCCCCCGCAATCTCATTCTTTCCACATATGGGTTCTCAATCTGTTCCTCCGCCTTCTCCACCTAGTCTCACAAGTGCAGGTCCACCTCTTCCTTGTGCATAGGCAATCTGCCACCAAGAGGTGCCTTCCCTGCTAGCCTATCAGTCTGTTCATTCCTCCGCACCCCCGCATGGCCAGGGCACAATATCCATACAATTCTCATAATCTGTGACCTCTGAAGCGGCAAGAGTCATTCCACACAAAACATTCCTTTCTCCACTTTACTAAGCATACTCTTTGAATCCGTAATGAATACAACATGTGTCGCAGTAGTCTCATCTAGCCCACGAAATGCCGCTGTTACTGCCTCCACCTCCATTCTCATACTGGAGGTCGTAGTCTCATATGCCAGATGTTCCTTTTTCAAGACTCGTCCATTAGCCTTTACAAGAAAGCCCCAACCACTACGTTTGTTTCTCACCACTGACCCATCGGTGTAAATGATCATGTCACCTTGATGTGTGTTACTCTGGATCAGCTGTTGCACTTTAAACTCAGTGCGGCCCGCTGCCCATTCTCTGCACTCACGACCCAGTGTTATTATTACATTGTGCCAGTCCGTCATGTCTTCCGGAACTTCAACCCACTCTCTTCCACGATTGATGGTCTCTAGATCACACACCTGACGTATAGAAAGTTTTGCCTGTGCCATCCAGGACCTGTCTCGTCTTAGTCTATGACCCTTGACAATATCAATGGCTGCATGCAGCGGGTGATCCTTTCTGCAGCAACTCTCAGGTACCATTTGGCCTGAAGAACCCTATGCCTATCCGTCATTGTTGGTAGCGCCAGGATATGCCTCATGCATATAATTGGTGTGTCCTTTGTGCACCCAAGGATTAACCGCATGGCGGCATTCTGTATGCGCTCAAACCTTTCAAGCTGGCTCTTTGAAACTGTCAGCAGCCCCAAACCATACTCAATGACAGAAATTATTAACTGCTGAAAGAACCTGTGCAGCATCCTCTGGTCTACCCCAGTTGCTGCAATGGCCCTCAATGCATTAAGTCCCCTACCAGCCTTCACCACCAAAGCCTCCACGTGATCCTTAAAAGACAAACACCTGTCAAATGTGATACCCAAGTACTTCAATTTACTCTCTCGCCTAAGAGGCCATCCATTCAACATAATACATGGGACATCTGCTTTGACGATCCGGTTATCCAGGGATTACCACACGACCGATGCCTTGTCTGGGTAGTTTACTATTGCTTTCTTAATGACCGACTCCCATACAGACACGTTAAAACCCAGCGCGACACAGTCTGCTGCCAAATCAGTCGCTGCTGTGTTTCGAACGCGTGGTAAGCGGCTCACAAATAGCGTTCGCAATGCTTTGGCCATGGAGACGGCTCTCCAAAACCACCCGTACATAAATTTAGCTTATAATATATGGTCTCCACGCTTCCATTATGCACGTTTATGGATTGCCTTGGATGTACGAGTTGTTTTGGCGCTACGACTTGTCTTGGCTCTGTACTTGCTTAACTCTCTTCTTGATTGACAACGAATATAAAGGCACAAATCTTGTAACAAACGCTAATAAAATGTGAAATTCGCTGCAGTAATTTTTGCACTGAAATATCCGCAACGGTTCCCATTCTCTTAGAAGTGCCTACGTGTACACGTAGCCATCACAAAGTGAAGGGAGGGGTGAAGGCTGTGTAATACAGTGTACCGTAAATGATCCAATAACACTTCCGTGTTCATAGTTTGCTTAACTGATTCAGAGCCGAAAGATAAATATATCGCCAAAATGTGACCTCATATTTGGACAGAAGGAGATATATTGGGTCATCGTGTCATTTGTTTTCTTTCATGGTATCTTCCGCAATTGCAATGCTGACTGAACGGAGATGTACATTATAATACTTGTTTACTTGCTTGTGCACCATTTTTTGGTCCAAACCGTCAATTTGTTTATCACCAAATCAGTTAATGAATTATTTGTGGGGTGTCTCCGTGGCAATGTGGTCAAGCCATTTGCCTCGCGCTCTGAAGATTTTGGGTTCGATTCCGGGCTACGTCATTCGGTTCACGAGTGCATTTTTCTCAGAGACTCCTGGGGGACGTTGCTGGAGCTACGGAGTTTGTACTTTGTGCGACGCTGTCGGCAAGCCGCTCTGCGGAAAGAGACCGAGCCATATGAGAAAAAACCCGGTGCAATGAAGTCAATATTGTCGACTTTTAAGTCTTCTTTTTCTATGAATTGTTTTGCCACGTATTACCTTATGTTTGTAGAGTGGTATGCTGCTTCTGTGAACGCTGAATAGCTTTCTATAGAGCAGTGGTTCTCAACCGATGGGGAATCCCCCCACCCCCAGGGGGAAATTTTAGGGTTTCCAGGGGGGGGGGGGGAATTAAGATTATTTCAAGATAGCGTTAATACAAGAACCGATTACTTGATATTGTTTTTCCCTTCATACTGTATGGTTCTGTACGTCTCACCCTTCTATAATTCATTTTATAAAGTACTAGCTGACCCGGCCCGGCTTCGCCCAGACCCTGGTGGGGAGCATCTCATTTAATTCATATAAGTAATTCATTAAATTCATAAGCTCCCGTTCCCGTTCCCGACTATCTATCTGTCTGTCTGTTTGTCTGTCTATCTATCTATCTATCTGTCTGTCCCGGCCCAGCCCATGGTGGAGAGCATCTCATTTAAATCATATAAGTAGTCATATAAGCTCCCGTTCCCGACTATCTGTCTGTCTGTCTGTCTGTCTTGGGTAAATGGAGGAGGGAGGAGGAAGAGGGAGGTGGAGGAGGGAAGAGGAGGGAGTAGGAGGAGGGAGGAGTAGGAGAGAGGAGGAGGGAGGAGGAGGGAGGAGGAGGAGGGAGGAGTAGGAGAGAGGAGGAGGGAGGAGGAGGAGGGAGGAGGAGGAGGAAGAGGGAGGAGGAGGGAGGAGGAAGGAGGAGGAGGGAGGATGAAGAGGGAGGAGGAGGAGAGAGGAGGAGGAGGGAGGAGGAGGGAGGAGGAGGGGAGGAGAAGGAAGAGGGAGGAGGAGCGAGGAGGAGGGGGAAGAGGAGGGAGGAGGAAAAGGGAGGAGGAAGAGAAAGGAGGAGGGAGAAGGAGGAGGAGGAGGAGGGAGAAGGAGGGAGTAGGAGAATGCAGGAGGAGGAGGGGGATGAGGAGGGAGGAGGAGGAGAGGGAGGAGGAGGAGGGAGGAGGTGGAGGAAGAAGGAGGAGGGAGGAGGAGGGAGGAGGAAGAGGGAGAAGGAGGAGGGAGGAGGGAGGAGAAGGAGGGGGAGGAGGAGGAGGAGAGAGGATGAGGAGGGAGTAGGAGGAAGAGGGAGGAGGAGGAGGAATGTGGAGGGAGGAGGAGGGAGGAGGAGGGAAGAGTTAGAGGGAGGAGGAGGAAGGAGGAGGAGAGAGGAGGAGGAGGGAGGAGGAGAAGGGAAGAGAAGGGATGAGGAGAAGGGAGGAGGAGAGGGAGGAGGAGGGGGAGATGGGAGGAGGAAGGAGTAGGAGGGTGGAAGAAGGAGGAGAAGGAGGAGGAGGGAGGAGGGGGAGGAGGAGGAGAAGGGAGGAGGAGGGCGGAGGAGAAAGGAAGAGGAGTGATTAGGAGGAGGGAGGAGGGCAAGGAGGTAGGAGGAGGAGGAAGAGGGAGGAGGAGGGAGGAGGAGGAGGAAGAGGGAGGAGGAGGAGGAAGAGGGAGGAGGAGGATGGAGTAAGAAGAGAAGGGAGAGTGGGGAGGGGAGGAGGAAGAGGGTAGGAGGAGGAGCGTCTCATTAAATTCATACAACAAAAAAAAGTAACTTAAAAGAATGTCCTTCCACACACCATCCATTATTTTTAATGAAAGCTGTTGTTAGTCACCTACATGACTGTATATAACTTCTTTAAGCATAAAAAGATGAGTTACAATCTTATGCATTATGCATTATTTTTAAGAAAACGTTGAAAATGCCTTAAAGATTACTATCATTATATATTATAACTCTTATGCCTGTAAGTAACTATAGACAAAGAGTTTATAAATCTTTGAAAACGATGCAACAATGTGACTATAAGATATATAGCAATGTTATTAAAAGTTATGCCCCTTGAAATAACTTTTCTAGAGTTAAGCCCCCTTGCTATATAGAAATTATAATGAAATATGAAATATTAAATAATATTAAGAAGTAGACCATTTTACACTAAAAAATATAACAGTTGGCAGCATGGGAATGAGAGGAAGACGTGTAGAAAATTTCATCTCAATCGGATGGACTGTTCGCGAACGCATAAAGGACATACAGACAGACAGACATACATATTACATTCTTTTTTATATATAAGAAGGAGACCCACAAATCACGTTTTATGTGGACGTCGAGACTTGTTTTAGTATGTGCTATTAAATTTAGCTTCCATTATTACGTATACTGTGTAGGGGTGGGGGATTTTTAGGTAGGAAATACGAAAGGGGGGAATGACGTTCTGCAAATATGGTGAAAGGGAGCACGGGCCAAAAAAAGGTTGAGAACCACTGCTATAGAGTTTCATGTCTTAACTCTCTACAGCTGTCTTTATAGCTGTCTAAAATCTCTCCGTTCTCTAAGGGTGTATGTAGAGCTTTCTGAAGTGTATCTCAGTTTGTGACGGCAGCAGGCTTGCTTGGCTTCAACGTCTGCCCAGCATAGAAGTAGTTAAAGTAGTGACAGTCCATGTTATCATCATCATCATGTGCCATGCCGGTAAGCGTGGACGGTCATGTTTCTCTACCTCACTCGATCACTATAGTCGTGGATCAGCTCAGTGATCTTGTCTCGATCATACAACGTGGCCAAGCCATCCATGTTTTTACTCCTCTGCCCTCCCGTTGTTTTCGTCCCCTCGATATCGCCAGTTGTCACCATGTTCTCCAATTTATTTCTTCTTATAAGGAGACGAAAACATTTTGACAATCTACGCCTAATTTCTCTAATCAGTGTACGATTTTAATTTGTTTCTTGTAGGACGTGATCATTGGTTTTTCTATCTGTCCATAGTATTCTTTGCATTTTCCTCAGAAACCACATTTCCACAGCCGTCAGATGTTGTTCAGCTTGTCTGCTCATTGTCCGTGCTTCACATCCATAGGTTGGTTCTATGTAGCACCTCAACACTCTTTTTCTCGTTGCACATGACAACATTTTATTGGTCAGTATGTTTTTCATCTTGCAAAAGTCTGCCTTGGCCATGGCGATTCTGGTTTTAATCTCTTCAAGGCATCTCCCATCAGATTGTTCCGAGATAATTGTACAGGTTCACTTGTTTAAGAATATTCCCATTTACTTGTATATTACATTGTGATATTTCCTTTTTCTTAGCGACGACCATAATCTGTGTCTGCTTACAATTTAATTCTAACCAAAGTTTTTCAATGTGTGCAACAATCGCATCTACTAAATGTTGCATATCTTGCTCATTGTCCACAATCAATACTGTATCATCCGCATATCTAATGTTATTGATGTTATGGCCCCCCAATGATGATTCCTTTCATATCTTGTATATTTCTGAACATATTTTCACTGTAATGGAAAAAAAAAACAGATCTGGAGACATTACACATCCCTGTCCCACACCTCTCTTAATTGACTGATATTGACCTACTTCATTATCAATATGGCACCTTGTTTAGATTATATGTTGTTTACGAGTCCAAGGTCTTTCCCATCAATTTGTAGATCTGCCAGCATCTCCATCATGTTGATATGTCTTACTTTATCGAAAGCCTTTGTATAGTCAATAAAGCAAAGATGTAAGTCTTTGTTTACTTCTAAAGAACGTTACATTAATGTACTCAGCATATAAACAGTATTTACTGTGCCTTTACCTTCTACAAACCCACATTGTTCTTCTCATATTTCGGGTTGTATTTTCCTAACGCTTTGCATGATAATTCTTGGCAAAATCTTCGTGATGTGTCTCATTATACTAATTGTAAAATGTTGATCACATTCCAAGGCTCCTGATTTCTTCGGGATTGCAATAAATATAGAATTACATAGAATTATACTGACTGCGACGTCAAAAAATCAATCTATTTAGAGGGTTGCCTATCAACTGTCATTTTAACTAATTGACTATGTCTGTTTACAGATGTGTCGATTGGCTGTCATATTAACAATTAAATTCTATGTCTGTTTATGGAACTGTCTATTTATTCTTATATTAACAATCACATTCCATTCATAATAATGTTTTCCCAAAATGAATTTGAATAACGAAGATACAAACATAAAACTGTGCGATCAATTACCTGGCATATTTCGTTGCATCTCGTCAGGTCAACATCCGGTGCCTTGTCGGCTCGCGTGGGCGATGACGCCTCTCCACAAATTACGATCTCAGACATCGTTGATCAATTCGTATGTTAACTCCCTTCCGTGCTATGACACAAGACTGTCAATAATCTGTTCACGCTGTCTTCCTCTATTTCTCTTTCCACAGATCTTTCCGGTTGTCACAACATGTTTAAATTTGTGTCTTCTCATAGCGTGGCCGAAAAACGATGACTGTCTCATTTTGATGTTTATGGTAAGTTTTTTTTTTTTTTTTTTTAAACTCAGCTTCCCCTAAAAAAGCTCTTTTTTTGGATGTCCTAATAATTTTCAGCAATCTTCTATAAAACAATATATCCAAGGCTTCCATTGATTTTTTTTTTTTTTTTGGGCGGTTTCCTAATTGTCCAGGACTCGCAGCCGTATGTTAAAACTGGTTCTATGTAACATGCAAGAACTCTTTTTCTGACTTTCCAGGACAGTGACATATTGCACAAAACGTTCTTCATTTGATAGAATGCAGGTTTAGCTTGTTCTATTCTGCTCATTATCTCAGTGATGCATCTTCCATCTAGTGTTATCCATATGCCTAGATATCTGAATTTCTGCACTTGCCCCCAAAATTACGTCCTGTACTTTAATTGCACAATTAAGCACAACCTGTTTCTCAAGTATCGCCATGACTTCTGTCTTTCTATTATTCAAACTAAGGCCCATTCTTTCACTCTCCATTACCATTGTATCTATCATGGTCTGTAGAATGTTCTGCCTTGTTCCTATTAAGACGGTGTCGTCAGCATAACGTAAGTTATTTATATTATGTTCACCAACCAGGGTCCCTGTCATATTTTCTGTAGATCTCATTATTTATTCACTGTACAATGAGAACACATCAGGAGACGTTACACAACCTTGTCTGACGCATTTCTTAATTAAAAAAATGTTCCTACAAGGTTGTTTATTCTAATGGCTGCAGTTCGCTGCCAATATATGTTCTTTATTATTCGCAGATCTGTGCCGTCAACGTTCAGTTGCTCTAGTTCTTCTTCTTCTTCTTTCGTTCGCCTGAAATTTGTTTATAACTGCAATGTTGTCTCTTGTATGAATCTAACAGTCTTTTTTAGTTCATTCAGCGGTCCATAGAGTTTATCTTTCACTGTTGTCTCTCTAGGCCACAAGGTTCGCCTGGATATGTTGTAGTTTGGGCAAACCTGGAGTATGTGCTCTGCTGTCTGCGACGCCAAACCACATGTGCACATGGCTGAGTCACCAATCTTGAATTTTGTATACATGTGGTTGCGTAATCTATTGTGTCCTGTTCTGAGGCGCAGAAGAATGACCTGTTCTGGTCTGTCCATAACGTGGTAGTCGTCTTGAGTAAGGTTTGGTGGCCTTCTGACTGATTTGATCATTCTTTTCTTTTGGTGGTATGTAATAGGCACATCAGGTTGTTCTTCGTTTGCTCCTTCCTTAGCCAATCGATCAGCTCTGTCGTTTCCGGGAACTCCACAGTGGGATGGTATCCACTGTATGGTGATCTTACGCTGACTGCTAAGTTCAGAAAGTAGTGTCCTCAGAACTGGCAATTTCCCAGACAGGAGCGCCTCTAGTAATTATATTATTTCTTCATGCTTCACATTGTCAAATGCTTTGTGCATTCTATGAAGAATAAGTACATACGATCTGTTTTACTTCTATGGCGCTTTTTAATAGTGTACTGAGAATATATATATATACGGGACACCCTTGGGCAAGGTGGAGTACCCGTTTAGCCCCCCGATCAGGGTTACGTGAAGCCATGGGTGCAGGTGGTGGATGAAGATGGAGAGCAGCCGACAGATAGTTGTAGGTTATGGTCTCCACCTTCACGACGGTAGGCAGAGGATCTCCTTTTTTGAGGAGACAATGGCTACGGTCACTGACCAGTATGGTCACTGCTGGGAAGGAAAGCAATGGCAAACTACTTTCTTTACACATGCCAAGAAAATCATGTTGTGTTCACTTGTCGTCACTAAGAAGAACGAAATACCACAGTGTAATATACAAGTAAATAGGAATATTCTTCAACAAGTGAATAGGTACAATTACCTCGGAACAGTAATAACATCTGATGGGAGATGCCTTGAAGAGATTAGAACAAGAATCGCCATGGCAAAAGTAGCCTTTAGCAAGATGAAAAACATACTGACCAATAAAAAGATGTCAATTGAAACGAGAAAAAGAGTGTTGAGATGCTACATAGAACCTGTACTTTTATATGGATGTGAAGCGTGGACAATGAGCAGTCAGGCTAAAAAACATCTGATGGCTGTAGAAATGTGGTTTCTGAGGAAAATGCAAAAAATACCATGGACAGCCAGAAAGACCAATGAACAAGTCCTTCAAGAAACAAATGAAGATCGTAAACTGATCAGAGACATTAGACGTAGACAGTCACAATTTTTTGGGCATGTTATGAGAAGAAATGATTTGGAGAACTTGGTGACAACTGGTAAGATCGAGGGGAACAGACCAAGGGGAAGACCTAGAAACAAGTATCTGGATGGCTTGGCCTTGTGGCATGGTCGAGACAGAAACACGGAACTGATCCACGACTCTGTTGATCGAGTGAGATGGCAGAACATGACCGCCCACGCTTACCGGCATGGCACATGATGGATGGATGGATATATATATATAACGTTGTTTGTGCCCTTTCCCTCCACAAATCCACACTGTTGATCATTAATTTCTGGTTTAATCTTGTTTCTTTTACTGTTAATAATTATTCTGAGTAACAGCTTTGTCATGTGACTCATAAGACTCATTGTGCGATGTCTCTTCAAATTCTAAAGCGCCTGGTTTATTTGGCAGAGCTATAAAGATGGATTTTAATAAGTCACTAAGAATGTACCCACTAGAATAGATGTCATTTAAAAATGTTGTCAATATTTATATTCCAAAATCACCAAGAGGCTCAATTTCCTCTACTGTAATGTTGTCTGGACCTGATGATTTTCCGTTCTTTACGCAGTGCAGTGCTTCTTCAACTTTCGCTGCAAGTATTGGTGGACCTTCACCATTGTTATGGATATTTACATCCGGTCTTCTATCATCATATTCCGTCCATCTACTGACTATATCATCTTGTTCCATCAATCTTGCACCGTTCTTCAATTTTAAACATTCAGTGACATTTCGTGTTTTCCTACCTGTTATTGTATTGATTCGACCAAAATATCAAAACAAATGTTGTTATAAGATAGGATCACATTGAATGTGAGTCTTTTCCATAATTTGTCCCAATTACCATGCACTGTTGTTTCAGCCATACTTCTTTACCCACTTTGCATTTATTTACTACTAGCTGACCCGGCCCGGCTTCGCCCAGGCCCTGGGGGGGGGGATCTATCTATCTATCAGTCTGTCTGTCTGCTTGTTTGTCTGTCTGTCTGTCTGTCTGGCTGACCCGGCCCGGCTTCACCCAGTCCCTGGTGGGGAGCATGTCATTTAATTCATATAAGTAGTCAAATAAGCTTCCGTTCCCGACTATCCGTCTGCCTGTCTATCTATCTGACCCGGCGTGGTTTCGCCCAGCTCCTGGCGCACAGTAACATAAAAGAATGTCCTTCCACACACCATTCATTATTTTTAATGAAAACTGTTTTTAATCACCGACATGACAGTTGATAAGTTCTTTAAGCAGAAAAAGATGGGTTGCAATGTTATGCATTATGCATTATTTTTATGAAAACTTTGAAAATGCCTTAAAGATTATATCATTATTTATTATAACTTATATGCCTGAAAATAACTAGAGACAAAGAGTTTAACAATAGTGCAAGTAAGTCCAACAATATGACTATAAAGTATATAGAAATGTTATTAAAAGTTATGCCCCTTGAAATAACTTTTCTAGAGTGAAGTCCCCCTGCTATATAGAAATTATATAATGAAAAATGAAAAAGTAAATGTTATTAAATAAGTAGAAGATTTTACACTAAGAAACTATTATAGTCGGTTGCACAGGAATGAAAGGAAGACGTGTAGAAAATTTCATCTCAATCGGATGTACCGTTATCGAACGCATCCAATACACACAAACACACAAAGCCACATACACTCTGTTTTATATATATAGATTTCTCTATGTATTCTGTAGATCTACCTGGCCAAGAGGTTTACGGCATTGTTCGTAATCCCGTATGTCCACGTGGGGGAAACAGCAGCTGCGAGAATTTGCTGCGGTTCGTGCCGCGCTGGTAACTTATGGGGGTATGTGAGCCGGTCGTTCAGAAAGCAATGGCAAACTACTGAACGTAAAACTTGCCTAGTACATCACCAGTCAACAGCAGCTGAAAATCATGGTGTTGACCGCAACGTCTTGTAAGGGATATGCATCATTTAAAAAATGCATTATATTATATTCTTATTTGTCTCGCTTTTTCTTTCTTCTTTCGTCCATCATCTGCAAAATTTCATCTGTCATCCATTTCTTTTTTGCAATTCTATGTTTATGTGAACGATTTCTATTTCGATTATGTCCTTTATGTCTGTTGGATTGGTTCCCCATTGTTCATCAATAGTCTGTATTATCTCTATGGCATTATATCTGTTCTTTACAGTAACATTGCACCTTTCTCTATTTGCTTTGCCATCTCGTCAGGTACGTACTGCAAAAACCACACACCATAAAGTAAAGCAATAAGATAATTCCACCAAGCAGACATATACAACACGTGTATACACACAGTAATTTGATATGTTTATTGACGCTTAATTTTAAACTGACTATCACGTATTTTTGTTTGCACAAAGTTGGCTTTTATAAATGAATGGCATTTGCCTCTATCAGCTTTAACATGTGACCACTTTGTGTATGTAAATAACATTCGAAACGCTTTGCCACTATCAATTACGTGACCGGTTTCCAAAATGTGCCGTCATTGATTGGGCATTTTCGCGTATAAAGTTGACTGTTGACTGTTGTGCTATTTGACAAGTTTTATTTCTGTTTGTACAGTTGTCCATTGACTGTTATGCTATCAATTTGTCTGTTTTTAAAGTTGTTTATTGGCTGTGGTGGGGTTGTGTTAGCAATCGGCAGCTGTTATAGAGTTGTTTGCTGATGGTGCTCGCATTGTATTAACTATTGTCAGCTAATAGCCCATTCTAATTGTTAGTTAGTTGCATACCCTGTTCAGGCCGTGGCAATCAACCCCAACAATTTTTGGGTGTGATTTCTTGGCAAGGTTGCGTGTTTCACTGCTTTCTGAAAGACCGGCACTCATACCATTGTATGAAACCCAACGCAAGTCGGTCTGCTGCCAAATCGCCCGCAGCTGTGTTTCGAAAGCGGAATTACGAATTCCGTCCGTAACATAGCCTGTAACTGTAGACAACTCGGTATGTAGTTGTCGAGAGCTAAGACAGCATGAAGACACCTTCAAAAACAGCTATAAGTAGCTAAATAATCATTCACTGTAGAGTGTAGACACATCCTATATTTCTAATCAGATCATTGCTCGAAACTTTACTTCAGGTATTTAACTAGAAATCAGAGACCTATCTGACATCAACAGCTCGCGCGACCACGGGCTGCTACAACAGTATATGACATACGTGAACATCTAGTTACCATACAGCGTGCATTTTTAATGACTGTGGAGTAATTGAAAATATTGCCGTTCCATGTTGTGTATTCACGGTCTGTGGAGTTCATGCAGTTTATACAGTGAATACAAAACTTGGAACGGCAATGTTTTCAAAAACTCTACAGCCATTAAAAAAAAAATGCACCCTATATATTGTAGTCGTTACATATTTGAATTTACAGGACCGGTCCTCATCAATATGCAATAAAGAAAATGGCAATCAGCGTGAGTCCCATAAGACCCAATCGAACCGGAAGAGCAGAGAAGTAAAGATATAACCAGTCGTGTTAAGGACTAACTCGAAAGAAAGCAGTCTTTTCTCCGCCTGCCAGCACCGAGTCAACATGGAAAGCTTCAGTCAGTCAAACTTGCTGAAGTCCTAGGGGCAGTGGACACACGTCCGAGTCGAGTTCTTGGATGCCTACAAAATATCAATTATTCGAAATGTAAAAGGGCCAGTTAGCAAAGGTGACATCCTGAAACTTCTTAAGTCTCAACAAGAAGCTAGAAGATTAAGTTAAAGAAATAATCATGGATTCAAAATATGAAGGCAATATTGGACTGTATTAGATGATGCATTTAATTCCTTTTGTGCAATTTGTGTTGCTGAACACATTAATAATGTTTTATATTAAATAAAAACTCGAAAGAAAGCACAGAAAGGACAGATAATCAAAATTAGCACACACACACACACACACGCACGCACGCACGCACGCACGCACACCCACCCACCCACCCACCCACCCACACACTCGCACCCACCCACCCACACACACACACGCACACACTCACACACGCACACGCGCACACACACACACACACACACACACACACACACACACACAAACGGACCATGATTATAACTGACGCTGAAGAAGCTGGTTGAACGAGGTCGAAGTTTTAATGTTTTCGTACATAACGAATCGAATCGAATATTTATAAGATCCGACACGATTTTAAGAAGCAAATGAAAATCGTAACTGATTAGATCAATTAGATGTAGACATTTACGGATTTTTGGGGCCACGGAAAGGGGGAAAGTAAGCTGGACATTATAACAACTACTGGCGACATTGATGGGAACAGGTCAAAGGTAAGGCAGAGAGCTAAATATTTGAATAGCTTGGCCACACGACATAATCGAGACAAGATAGTTAGTTAGTTAGTTAGTCGACAGATCATCCTCATTGCTCATCGAACAATTCATATTCGAGACAAGAATACAGATCTGATCTAAGACAGGTCATGTGTGAGATGGCGAACAATAACCCTGCACTATTAAAGGTATGGCACTTGATGATGACGAATCTGTGTGCCAGGTGTGATGTGGTCAACATCACATCGGCCGCCTTCACCTCCCAAGCTGTTATTTGGTGCCCATTATGTGGCAGGGTGGCAGTCCAGAACAATTTGTACAATCCACCTCAATTCGAATCGAACCCATAAGAACGGGGCCGGCATGCTAGCGTCTAGCCACTACGCTCCCGCGGTTACCACTTTACTGTATAGTGTACTACAAATATACCACTTAGGAATAAATATCATTTACTGCAAGAACCCACTCAACCCCTTTATATTAATAAAGGACCCAAAGATTGCCACTAGACTGATAAAGGCTAACAAAACTGATAAGGGACTGCTCGGCGGTGTAGCGATTCTCTGGATTCAAGAATACCTGTTGTATTTCTGTAGGAAATTTCATTTACACATTGCATATACAGACAGGCAGTGGGATCAGTGGCCAAAGGCTTGCGACCGCGGTTCGTGAGCCGCTTACCAGGCGTTCGTAACTCAGCTGCGTCCGATTTGTGCAGCAGACCGTGTCGCGTTGTGTTATAACGTGTTGTTATGGGAGCCGGTCGTTCAGAAAGCAATGGCAAACTTTTTCTTTCTTTTTTTTGGGGGTTTTTTGTTCGCATATGCTTTACAGGACATCGCTGTCAACATTAGCATCTTTCTGCTGATTGTTGATATCTTGGCAAGATTACGCTCAGTGGTTTGCCGTTGCTTTCT
>OY992883.1:43499625-43554625 GCA_963921405.1 Cepaea hortensis
AATTAGTAGTGACATTTGGCGGCCTACATTTTTTGGTAATTGTTTACCAATAGGTTATTTGCGTCTATATTAATATCCATTATATATTTCTTGTAACTGTTTACCAATATCTTGCTTGCGTCTATATTAATAACTATTCTATTTATCTTGTAATTGTTTACCAATATCTTGCTTGCGTCTATATTAATGTCTATTCTATAGTTCTTGTAATTGTTTACCAATATCTTGTCAGCATCTATATCAATGTCCTGTTTAGTTTAGTTTTATCGACAGATCAACATCACGGCACACGGGTGTAACAAATAAGTGCTCCGTTCTACTCCTAACTCAAGCTTGAGTCCGGAGAATCTCAGCTCAGGGCACGAACTCCGTAGCACCGGCGAGGATCCTAAAATACTTTGGGTAGATTTTTTAACTCGAAATTTTGCCCGGCCAACGCCGCTAGGCTACTCTTTTTCGATTTCCAACTGCCAAGGGATGTTTTACGTGTGCAACAATACACACGGGCGTCTATCTCACTACCCAGAGACCAGGGGAAATTTTATTACTAGAAGTTCACTAAATTCCGGCCCTCAGCGGGGCTTGAACCTTGGACCCCCAGCACTCGAGGCGGACACCATACATCAAGACCACTCGGCCCCTCTCGTACTACTTACGAGCTCCAGTCGGTCTAATAGATCGACATCATCAGCAAATGACACAACTGGGCATCAAGACACAGCATCATGATGTTTCTTACAAGCCTGTCCTCTTATAATCAACTATGTCTACTGATACTGTTGTTAGTTAAAATGTTATTTGCATGTCCTTTACCGGCATTTTGGCTGTCTCTGATTTACCAGCAATTCTTACGTTCAGCAATTTGCTATTTTTTCTGATCGACGCTCATACCATGGAAATCAACAAAATGCAGTCTGCTTGTAAATCGTCTGTAGCTAATTTCGAACCCACGACTCGGCTTGTCGGGGATATGTGAAGCGTGTTCACTGCCCCTTAGCTACAGTTTAATCGCCTAACCCCCCAGCCCACCCCCAACCACACACACACACACAGAGAGAGAGAGAGAGAGAGAGAGAGAGAGAGAGAGAGAGAGAGAGAGAGAACGAACGAACGAACGAACAAACTTTATTTTCGAAGGGTAACATATTGGGCACGCAGGCACGTCTTACACTCGGCCCTTCCAATCACTCATCTTTCGTTCATCAGTGCATAGTGTTCACATAGGAAAAAAACATTGTCAAATGAATGTTATAAGCATAAACAATGCATGTTACCATGTTATGAGACAAATCCCCCACCCACCCACCCATCGCCTATCCATCCGCGTGTCCCCCACACACACATCCACCACCCAACCACACACATACCCACAGGCACATACATGACCCCATCCACCCACCCATCCCCCAACCAACACATCCCAAACACACCCCCAAATACATCATCTCCACTACCCACACACACACATCTCCCACCCACCACACATCCCCCACCACATATCCCCCACCTACCCACACACCCAGGCACACATGCATGCAACCACCCATTCATATACCCACCCACACATCCCCCACCTTCACACATCTCATCACCCACACGCACACATCCTCCACCCATCCCATAACCTACCAACACTCACCCACCCACATATCCTCCACCACCCACCCACACACCCCCAAACACTCATCCCCCAACCACATTTCCAACACCCACACACACATATTCCCGCCAACTCACATATCCTGCACTTACCCACACACAAAACCCGAACCCACACACACATCCCCCACTTGCACACATATCACCCACAACAAAATCTCCCCCACCCACACATCCCGCACCCACACACAAACACATCCCCCTCCCACCCCCAACCTACACACACTCACCCTCCCACACATCCTCCACCCACCCACTCGCCAACCATCCCACCCCGATCTCCAAACCCCAATCAAACATCCCTTAACTACACATCTCACTACGCATATAACACACACACACACACACACACACACACACACACACATCTCCCCACCCATACACACATTCTCACCCATCAACACATTCCTCATCCAAAAACACACACCAACCACCCACACACACCCCACCACCCACATATACCCCACCCACACACATCCGCCTTCCCACCCACACACACATCCCCCACCCATACACTCATCTCTCACACACATCCACCCACTCACGTACTCATCCATCAACCACTCACACCTACACATCACCCACCCACTCATCAACACATGCATTTCTCATCTACCCTCCCACCCAAACACACACCCCAACCACCCAGCCAAACACACAAACCTCATCCTCACATATATCCTTCATCCACCCTCACATCCCATACCTCCCCCATCCCAGAGAGAGAGAGAGAGAGAGAGAGAGAGGGAGAGAGAGGGAGAGAGAGGGAGAGAGAGAGGGAGATGGAGGGAGGGAGGGAGAAAGGGAGAGTGGGAGAGAGAGGGAGAGAGGGAGAGAGAGGGAGAGGGGGAGGGAGGGGGCGGGGGAGAGAGAGGGGGGTGGGAGAGAGCGAGAGAGAGAGGGAGGGAGAGAGAGAGAGAGAGAGAGAGAGAGAGAGGGAGGGAGAGAGAGAGAGAGAGAGAGAGAGAGAGAGAGAGAGAGAGAGAGAGAGAGAGAGAGAGAGTAAGAATTTGCGATAAGATAGTAAAGTGGTTACAAACATCTGTTTACTTGATTGGAAGGCGAATATATGTATCTTTATCTGACAACATTTCGTTTTTGTTGATTCACTGATATGCCATTTTAGGGAGTGTCACATTCCGAGTAATAAATGACTTCTCCATGGTTATGGTATGTAAACAATGTATGTATATACATAGTATACGATACGCTGCATAGTGACACGAAGAATGGCTGAATTGGGCAGATAACCCGACATTTCTTCTGAAAAGTACACAGCGAATTACAACTTAAAACGTTTCTGAGCATAAACAGAATTACTGCTAGTATTCGAGAACTTGAGCGCTGTGCTAGAGCGATGGCTAGCGCGTGAGCCTGCCGTCCTGGTGGTCATTTGTTCCAATCTCCATGAAAGTTGGGATGTTGTTTTATTTACCTGACCTGAGCTCCCAGATGGACCCGACTAAAATGGGTACCAGGAAATGTGGAAAGTAATGCTGTGATATTGACCACATTAGCCATCAAGTGACCATTGGTCAATAACAATAAAGGGTTAACATCATATAGCCAATACGCTTGACGATATGGACAAGGGTCAATTATTTATTTATTTTATGTTTACAGTTTATTAATAGTTGTAACCTGTGTATTGTATCTGATAACGTGGTTATAATGAATGTTGAATGATTTGTTGTCTACTTGAATGGTTGTTATTTGGGGGATTGTGAGGGGGGGGGGGGGAGAGAGAGAGAGGGAGAGAGAGAGAGAGAGAGAGAGAGAGAGAGAGAGAGAGAGAGAGAGACAAAAGTAGGAAGATTGTGAAGCAATCGTTATTCATTGACTATTAGCACGTACGTCTAATAGCCACAAGTTTACAAAGAGATTTTTTAAAACACAATATAAGCAATTGCCTTTTAGCTTAATTCATCCATGGGTTTGACAAAGCTAGAAATAATTATATAATGCATGTCATATATAGCATAGTCCTCTTCCTCACTGCTGCCTTTCGTCTCCCATAAATACAAGAACCAGTTACTTGATATTGTTTTTCCCTCTATACTTTAGAGTTCTGTACTTCTCGCCCTTCTGAAATTCGTTTTATAACGTAAGTAGACACTCAAATCACGTTTTATGTAGACGTCTAGACTTGTTCTAGTATGTGCTATTAAATTTAGCTTCTATTTTTACGTATAGTTTGTAGGGGAGGGGGGATTTATAGGGAGGAAATACGAAAGAGGGGAATGGCATTCTGAACATATGATGAAGGGGTGCATGGGCCAAAAAAAATGGGAACCACTGGCATAACCCATTGTAGACTTCATTTATGATTGATGGAGTCTCAGGCCAACCATTCTCAGTCGTCTCTTACGACATGCATGGTAAGTACGATGCTACTATTCTTGGCTCACCGAACGGGCCTTGGCAACACGCCGGCGATTATATAGCATATGTTTAAAAAGTTGCAAGTCCTTACAGGACTGTAGTATACATCTTGCAAGCCGCCACATCGCTGTTTGAATTTCACCGCACTACCCTTTAGTTAGCAACAGCGCCAACAACCACCACCATTGGAATTAAATTCAAATTTAAAAATGAAGGAAGTATCGACTATAGTTTAAAAAGAAAGATGAAATTTACATCGTCTTAAGTTGAAAAAGAGCGCTGATTCGAAAAGGGAACGACAATAATTTAAATATAGCCCAAAAGGAGCGCAGCCATTGGTCACCACTCGGAATGACGTCAGAGCCCAGTCGAGGAAGGGCAGGAAAATCAATTCCAATTCCAATTCCAATTTTTCAAAAGAAGAATTCTAAATTCGGTCTCGTCTAACTTTCTTCCTCAACGGTGGTTATTGTTGAGAGCCGTGGTTGTGTGGATTGTTTTTCCTAATTCCTACTGGAAAAACAACAACTGAGAGTCTTTAAAAATGGAGTGAAGACCGGCAGAAGTGTGAGTAAAACGGGGAAAAAAAACTTCAGCAATCGCCCAAAAGGAGAAGGTCCACTGGAATTGAGGCTTGAAGTCCTCTACTCAACAATCCATCTGAAGTTTAGCCAACTCCAATAGACAAAGTTTCTCTGGGACAAGCACGTTTTACGTGGGTTTGAGATTTCTACACAACTCGGAAATAGCCATTTTGTTGTCATTCACCGACCTCACTCTCTGCAGAGCAGACACATTTTTGTCAGCCCATACATTGTCTTAAGAGAGATGTTCACCACTCGACAAGGTTATGGCTGCATGCAGCAATTGTTCCTGCACTAAGTTAATCACCTGATTTCTCTGTTTCATGTCTCGATTAATCGTCTTTCGCAATTAGAATTGGCGCTATCAGTGATGTTCGCTTGTCAGCGCGTGAATATGTAATTAGGCAATCGATCGCTGCGGAATGTAAACAAAGGACGTGGGCCGTGTGTGTAGTACTTATTCCTAGCCGTAGTTCTATGAATACGGAATGGAAATTGATATTTATCGAAGCACTTTCCTACAGGCTGCATAGGGAAAGCCTTACGTTATTTATTTGCTGATAGTACTTGCATTAGTTTTGGAAAACTTTATAAATCTGTGATTTCAATACTGCTAGTACCGAGGGTCATTTTAGTGGACAGGGCAAGCTTCAGTAGAGCAGTTAATGTGTTCTAATGATTATATCTTAATCAGTTAGGATTCTGTAGTGCTGATTTATTGCAAAGCTGCTGTGGGGTTGTGATTCCAATGAAGTGTGGAGTTGTCGTGTGTGTAAAGAATGAATGTCGTAGTAGTTCCTTGTTCTTCTTTACCACTTTAGTGTCGTCCCTGGAGTGAGGAGAATCAACACCCACATTTGTTTTAATTCAATATCAAAGACTGACACAGGAGGCAGGAATCCTGCCTCATGATAATACACCACCGGGACGTGGGGTCAACCTCAGATAGAGTAGAGGGAACATATTGCCCGGGATCAGGGCAGGATAGATGATAGAAAAGGGGGACTAGTAACTAGTCCTCACACGAAGGCGTTGACCAGATAGTTAGCACTACTGGTCACGACAGAATCACGCCTGCGTGATAGCAACGATTAGCACTCAAACCAAAGCCAGCTAATAGAAGCGTGCTAACTGACCTAGCACGCAAAGAGCCGAAGGGCGTAAGAAGGTCCTTCCGCGTGGCGTGTAGCGACGCGAGTGAAGCAAGTGAGACTGGGGACTGACTCTGTAGTGTGCACATCGTATAGAATAGATATGTGTTTTTCGTATAGCCTAGTAGATAGAGATTTGCTATAGGGTTTAGGAAAACTAGTGATAGAGAATATTGTGACTTTATGTGTGATTAGATAGCGACTGTTTTGCAATTGTAAAGAGCCAACGGCAATAAAATGTACCATTTCATTCCTCGCACACGACTTGCAAGTTTCTTGTATGGTGTGGGAGAAGTAATCCGATGATGCCTGAAACATGAGTTGTTGACACCGTCCACACACTCCTTCAATCTGAAGACACCTTCCTCTCACTCTTGCTCACTCCTGGATCATGCCCCCTCTCATTATTCCCCAATATAACATACTTGACAACTCTAGCTTCAACAAATAAAACCAAGAAATTTATTAAAGCAAAGAGTATATGTAGGAGAAGTGTGTGTGTGTATAAGGTGTAGTATGTGTGACGTGTATTCTAAATCGTCTATAGACTCAGATCAGTGTTCAAGAGTATAGTCTTTATCATCCCTGTGCTGAAAACACACCAGCACCATGTATCCCATACAAGTAGCCTCACCCAGGTGATGCTCCTCCGGTCACGTGAAGACTTCCTCCGTTGTCTCTGGAACCACCAGGATGCTTGGACACCCCTGACAAACATTGTCCAATGAGAGTCTGATTCACACTATGAACTTCCTCGGTTATTTAACGGATTGTTAATCAGGAAATTCTAATCCTATTGTCACTGTTATTGGAGAAATCTTAATGGATCTAGAGTCACTGGTTCTAAAGATTCCTCATATTAACACCACAATCTAACTGTTCTGGGTCTCAGTATAAATTATGCAATGTTCTGACTGTTCATTGATACATCTATCACTTGGCCAAACCTCAATCTCATCAACATGTTCTGCTCAGTAGAAGCCAGGTTCCCGCAAACCAACTTGGGTATAAGCCCTATGTAGCGGCCTCTCAGCAACCTCTGTCTTCAGATTTTGAGCGATCATCTTCTAAATTTGTGTTAGTCCCACCGCTGAAAATCACAGCACACATACGTGGACCTGGAAATTGAACCTGTAGAATAGAGAATACATATGTCTATTCCTGTTGTTACTCGAGAAACTAGGAAATCCGATTGGATCTATGTCCGCGGATAACTATCACTACTTAGATAGCCCAGTCCCTCTAATATAACATTGGCACCTTGCCGTCTTGACAGACGATAGTTTGTACTTTAAAAAGGCATAATAACTTTTAACTATGGCGGTAGCGAGTGTGACTGATAAGGCCAATTTGCGCTGTAAATGTCCGTTCACAGTGGGTGCATGTGAACACGTGGTCATTTCCACCATCATGCACCATCTTACGTCTCAAACGCTTGGTGTGTGACTTTTCTGCAATAATTTTCTCCTTTGACTTTATTCCATTTCTGATATTTGCCCTCCATGCAACACGTTCAGCAGCGACTTGCACCCAATGTGCATTATCAATGCCTGTATCAATCATGTCCCGCTTACACACATCTTTGTATCGTAGTAGAGGCCGACCCTGAGATCTCTTACCCATCTGTAATTCACCAAAAAAGATATCCTTTGGTATTCTACCATCATCCATCCGCCTAAGATGTCCTATCCATCTAAGTCTACGAAGACTGAGCATGGAATAAACTGTCACACAACCTGATCTTTCCAATACTTCAGTATTTGTGATTTTGTCTTGCCACTTAATACCAAGAATTCTTCGCAGACACCGCATATGAAAGCTGTTTAAATTGTCCTCTTGGTGTGAGTAAGTTGTCCAGGTTTCACTGCCATAGAGAAGAGTACTAAGGACACAGGCTTGATAGACAAGGACTTTTGTTTTGGCAGTAAGCTTCCTGTTCTCCCAGACTCTTTTTCTTAACCTGTTCATTGTTGTTGCTGCCTTACCAATCCGGATGTTGATTTCCTGATCTAGGGATAATTTGCTATTTACCACTGATCCTAGATATGTAAAATGGTCTACTATCTCTAGTTCGGCGTCGTCAATAAAGATTGATGGTACCCCATGTGCACCTTGTGACATAATCTGTGTCTTCTTTTTGCTAATTGTTAAACCAAATTCAGAACAAGCATTGGAGAATGCAGATAGTAGACATTGCAATTCTTCCTCAGAGTGGGTCGTAACTGCAGCATCATCTGCAAAAAGCAACTCTCTGATCAGTACCCTCCTAATTTTGGTCTTAGCCTTCAATCTCTGAGCATTGTAGAGGCCGCCATCTGAGCGTGAGTGAATGTATATACCACCATCCTGATCACGAAATGCATATTTCAGTAGAAGTGAAAAGTATATTCCAAAGAGGGTGGGAGCTAGTACACAACCTTGCTTAACTCCACTCTTGATTTCAAATTCTTCAGAAGTTGCACCATCAAACTTGATTATACCCTTCATGCCTGTGTGGAACGATTCCACAATGGACAGAAGAGTTGGTGGGCAGCCAATCTTCTTTAGTGCCTTGAACAGACCCTCACGACTGACCAAATCAAATGCCTTTGTGAGGTCGATGAAGGCAATAAACAGTGGTTGATTCTGTTCACGGCATTTTTCTTGCATTTGTCGCAATGAGAATATCATATCAGTGGTAGACCGGTTCTGTCGAAAGCCACACTGTGATTCGGGGTAGACTTGATCTCCTAGGACTTGAAGTCTGCGCAGAACAATTCTGGCAAATACTTTTCCAACAATACACAGAAGTGAGATACCCCTATAGTTGTTGCAGTCGCTCCGATCGCCCTTGTTCTTGTACAGTGTTATGATGCTTGAATCTTTGAAATCCTGTGGGACTTGTCCTTCACGCCAGCATAGCTCTATTAGCTGGTGGATCTGTATAGTGAGTGTGTCTTGCCCACTCCTGATAACCTCTATTGGAATCCCATCCTTACCTGGAGCCTTGCCAGATGCAAGTTCATTTATAGCACACTTAACTTCTGTTATGGTGGGAAGTGTGTCCAGGTGGTCAAGAGTTGGTAGAGCCTCTATGGCGTTGAGGGCATTATCCGCTAGTTTGGTCTCACTTGAGTAAAGCTCCAAATAGTGCTCTACCCATCTGTCCATCTGCTGTTTCTTATCAGTGATGACTTCTCCAGTCAAGGTTTTCAATGGTGCACTTCTTTTGATCACTGGACCACAGGCTTTCTTTATTCCTTCATACATGCTTCTTATGTCTCCCTTATCACTTGCGATTTGAATGGACTCACATAACTTGATCCAATAATCATTTGCACACTGCCTGGCAGCCTTTTGCACATCCTTCCTAGCTTGCCTTAGCTCACTCAGAGTGTTACGCGTTGGTCTTTCCTTGTTTCTTAAGAGAGCTTTCTTCTTCTTATCAATCAAGGGCTGCAGAGTCTCGCTGTTGGCCGCAAACCAGTCCTGCCTCTTATGATCCACAGTGCCGTAAACCTTTACGGCAGTTTTACAAAGAGTTTCCTTAATTTGACCCCACTTTTCATTTACTGTACAATTTTCTGGTGTATCATTGAAAGCGTCTTCAAGTTGCTGTTGAAACTGAAAGCACTTTTCAGGATCATGAGTGTTAATAATATTAATCCTGGGGCTAGATTTGTGTTTAGCTGTGTAGATTCTCTTTGGTCTCAGTCTAACCCTTGCAACAACCAAAGAATGATCCGTATCACAGTCAGCACTGTGGTAACTACGAGTCAATGATATATGGTTCAGATGTTGTCTCCGTGTGATGATGAAGTCCAGCTGGTGCCAATGGCCGGATCTTGGATGTTTCCATGTGACCTTATGCATCTCTTTTGTTTTAAAAAAAGAGTTTGTAATACATAGGTCATTACTGGTGCAATGCTCCAGCAGCCTTTGCCCATTTTCATTCATGCGACCGATGTTGTATTTTCCAAGGCACACTGGCCATGAACTCGAGTCCTTGCCCACACGAGCATTGAAATCACCGAGCATATAAATGTAGTCGGATTTTGGAACTGCCTTAATCACAGAGTCTAACTCCTCATAGAACAAATCCTTCACATCATCAGAGGAATCGAGTGTCGGTGCATATGCAGTAATAATGGTGGCAAACCCACAAGAGGTTGCCAAGCGCAGGGATAATAGTCTTTCATTTCCTCCTGCTGGAATTTCAATCATTCCCAGTAGCGAATTCTTCACTGCAAAGCCCACACCATGTTGCCTTTTTTCTGCCTGCCCTCTACCCTTCCAGAAAAAGGTGTAGTTGTTTTCCCTGAGTGACCCTTCCTCAGCGAGGCGAGTCTCCTGTAGGCCAGCAATATCAATGTTAAGACGATTGAGTTCGGCATCAATCACAGCCGTTTTTCTCACATCGTCAATATTGGTCAAGTCAGTGGAAAATCCTGGACACATGGTTCTCACGTTCCAGGTTGCAAGCCGTAGCTTGAGGTTTCTATTTATATTTTTGTTTGTACGTGGTGCATTGGTTTTACAGCCTGCGATTCAGATTTTGTCCTAGCCCCAAGCACCCATTGAAGCAGGCAGGCTGTGGCGGATCAGCACCCAATTGGCTGAGGGCTGCCCAGCTTGAGGCGGGCGGTAGCTGATCAGTGACACCTATAGGTGTCTCCCACCGTCAGAGGCAACGCGTGGCGCCCCATGTCTACGCCAACTGACAAGGACTTATAACCCGTAACAGTTGCCTCTCGCTTTGATTCCGAGACCAGTTAAGACCAGGGATGGAGTTATTGCCTCTCCATAGCACAAAGCCTGGGCTTAAATATAGAGATCATGTGTTGCCCATGCAGCATGATCCCTCTCTCTGCCTGCCTAGTTCACTCCAGAGGAAAGGTAACACCCCTACATCTGGAACAAGACAAGCTGCAGAAGCTGCCGGATCAGCAAAGCAATGCTCTAACTGTCCGCCTGTCGGAGCTTCGATCCTAGACCAGTCGCCAACCAAGGCTTAGGGCCTGGTCTGCCCTGCCATGACAATTTTGTCTTTAGCTTGCATTTCCTCGCACCAGGGTAAGGCTTGTACCCTCCCAATTGCGCTCTTCCGCCCGAAGCCGTTGGCACAATGTGGGGTGTCGGGTTTGGTAAGCGCCGCCCAACGCTCGGCGCTAACAGAAACCAGGTAGTACTGTCTACTGTTATACGGTAGCTCAGTCATATCTGACTAAGACCTGACACTGCTCTAATATAACACAACTCGGAATAATCCCCAATCCTAACACTTCAGAATGTTTTTCTCGACTCCTTCCACCTGTTTACCGCACTGGGTTTTATATGGGTGTTTGAGTGAGTCACCAGAAAGTCCAGACGCCAATCAGTCCAGAATTTGGCTTTGTCCTCCTTTTTCCAGACTAACCAGAGTCAATTAGCTGTCAAGTTTCCTTTTCATCTGGGGAGTTCTTTGTCTCATCCAACAAATATCCTGGTTGTCTGTAAGCCAGAGACCTTTCTCACATTACAGAAACCTTCTGACCTCTAGCAGACATCTGTCCATTACTTTCAACGGCCAACTCCCGTTTTGTAGACAAATGTTGCCAGTACACACCTCTCGAACAACATCCTGTCATCAAACTGTCGTCTGTGTGTCGACTGTGTGTGACGTGACTCCCTTTGATCTCATACACACTGTCGACCAGGTGCAGAGAATCTGTACCGACGTATTTTCCTCAGTTTGTTCACCATCAAAGAGTCAATTGTGTTAGCAAAATAATGTCGGGCCTGGTTGTCATCGATCGACTGACAAGTTTATTTATCCTGTGACATAGGCTCCCTCCTAAGAGAGTAGTCCGCAACAACTCTTTCTTCTTGGAGGTTCGATCCAGATGATCTATTCCTCTTCCTCAGGAGCTGGAGGTCTAGACAGGAAATCAGCTCCAACATTTTCCCTCCCAGGTATATACTTCACTGTAAAGTGGTATGGCTGAAGTAGCAACGACCACCGCATCAAACGGGCGTTGAGCTTCTGAGAAGTGGCCAGGAATATCAAAGGTTGATGATCCGACTGAACTCGAAACTGAACTCCATACAAATAAGGCTGGAATTTTTGTACGGCCCATACAAGAGCCAAACACTCAAACTGAAGCATCGTCTTTTCCTTCCTGTAACAAAGCTGCCCCAATCCCAATCTCACTTGCATCCGTTCTCAACACAAATGGTTTGGAAAGGTACGGGAGCTGTAACACAGGTTTGCTGACCAAGGCCTCCTTCAACTGACTGTATGCACTCTCACATTCTGGTGTCCAAACTATTTGGTCTGGGAATCCCTTTTTCAAGGTTTCTGTTAAAGGAGCTCCCAGTTCCGTGAAATGTGGGATAAATTTGTGGTAGAACCCACACAACGAGAGAAAAGATCGCACATCCTTCTTCGTTTTTGGCCTTGTAGCACTTCTGATTTTCTCCAGGTTCTTTTCTTCTGGGACAATGTGTCCTGGAGTGATGGTGTGACCTAGAAATTCCAGAGTCTGGTAACCGATCATGCACTTGGTTGGGCGAGCTGTAAGCCCTGCTTCCTTGAGCCTATTGAAAACACTTTCCAAGGATTGTAAGTGGTCATCCAAACTGTCACTGGAAATCAGAATATCATCCATGAATGAGATGATGGACGGATCCTTTAAAGGATCAAGTAAAGTCCTCATCATGCGAGTAAACACACTAGGTGCATTGCTGAGTCCAAAGGGCATGACCTTGAATTCATAATGTCCACTGGGGGTACTGAAGGCCAGTAGGGGTCGAACCTCTGGTTTGACCGGAATCTGATAATACCCGCGACTCAGATCCACCTTAGAGAAATACCTTGCCTTATGGAGCCTCGCGAATAACTGAGTTGGATTCGGCAAAGGTTCCACCTGAAATTGTGTATGACTGTTCAGAAGTCGGTAGTCTATACACAACCGGTGTTCTCCACTTGGTTTTCGTAACAAAACTACCCCCGCATTGTATGGGGATGTGGAAGGTGCAATCACGTCATCCTCCAACAGTTTCTGTATTTCCTCCTCCAGGGCCTTTTCTTTAGAGAATGGCACTGGGTAAACCTTTTGGCGAACAGGCTCTTGAGTGGTCAAAGTCATCTCGAACTCCACCAACCTTGTTCGTCCTGGTTTATCAGTCAGTATCTCCTTATGAGACTCGAGAACCTGGGTTATCTTTTCCCTCTCCTTGGAAGTCAGATCAGGGTTCACCTGTACATCCTTGTAGGTTTCCTGGTGTACCAGGGGATATTCCCTTCCCTCGTTGGTTCTCACTTCTGTCTCCACTGCAACTGCCATTGCCATGAGGTGAGCTGCTTTTTCTCCTGGTCTCTCTTCGTATTTACGCAAGAGATTGATATGGAAAATCTTCGACTTTCCCCGGATCCGGATCTGATAGTTCGTTCTGGATATCACCCTTTCCACGGGAAATGGTCCTTGCCAACCTATCTCCAGTTTGTTGTTTCCCGTTGGGAGTAGCAACAATACTTTGTCTCCCACCTCTAGAGATCTGTCTTTAGACCTACGGTTGTAGTAAGCCGCATGTCTTTTTCTGGCCTTTTTCAAGTTTTGATTTGCCAGAGTCCATCCCTTGTGAAGTTTTTCTTTCAGTTCCTCCACATATTTGTAAGAAGAGATCACTTCTTCTGACGTCCCCTCTTCAGTCCAACTCCTCAACATGGCTTCCAACGGTCCTTTGATTGGACGACCAAACAGCAACGTAGCCGGTGGTAGTCCTGTTGAGCCATGAGGAACTTCCCGATAGGCAAAACGTGCTGCTGGGTTATATTCATCCCACCTATCAGGTTTTTCCTGCGCTAGTTTCCTGAGCATTGTCATCAACGTGCCGTTGAAACGCTCTAATTGTCCACTGGCTTGAGGGTGGTAAGGGCTGGTATGGATATGGTTAGAGTGGAACACCCTAAATACCTCCTCCATAAGTTTTCCACAAAACTGGGACCCATTGTCCGTCAGTATTTGATCAGGAAAGTCTAATCTTGTAAAGGCCTCCATTAGTGCGTCCGCCACTCTTTTCGAGTCAATGGTAGTCAACGGTATGGCTTCACCCCACATTGTACAGCAATCACCCATGGTGAGTATGTACATGTTCCTCTTCCTAGTCCTAGGAAGTGGACCCACAATATCGATGGCTACCCTCTCGAAAGGAGAGTTCATGATGGGCATTTCACCAAAGACCACCGGCGCTGTCCAGTGTTTCGGTGCCACCCTCTGGCACTCAGGGCATGACTTCACATACCGACCCACATCACCTGTCATTCCCGGCCAATAGTAATGGCAGGAAATTCGCTGCATTGTGGCGGCAATACCCATGTGCCCACTGAATGAGATGGTATGCCCCATATGAAGAATCTGGGAACGGTGGGCCTTTGGGACCACCAACTGACCATGTAGGTTGTCTCCCCTTCCGGCTCTCCTGTAGAGTATCCTATTCTTCATATAGTACTGCCCCCGTTTGGGTGGATCAGCACTTTTCTGCAGCTTTTTGTAGCAAGGACGTAACGTAGCATCCTCACTCTGGGCAGTTCGCAACTCCCCTGGCAGTGGGTTAGTCACATTTGCTTCTGCCTCATCCGTTTTCGTCTGAGAGCGAGTCCGTATTGCTCCCATATGGATTGGCTCCCTGGGCATTCCCAGAAAGACATACCGGAAACCGAGGATTACGGGAAAAATGGGATCAGTCAACACCGCGGCCTTGATGGTGCCGTTGACATATCTTGACCGAATCTCCACTCTGACAATGGGCAATTTCATGGCTACAGCACTCTTCTGTGCAGGCTGTATCTCCATAGTTTCACCTGTGAATTGTTCTGGATGTACCAGATCCGCAGAAATCACGGCCTCCCCGTCCAGTCCTGTGTTGTATAAACACTCCACTTGACGACCGTTAACTTCTACCAATTCCACTACAGGTGGTTTTTCCGGGTCTGGAGTCTCTCCTTCGGCCTCGACCTGTTCGGTGGGCTCCACCTTAGGTTGTCCGGGGCACACGACGAATTGAGTGTCTCCTGACTTTCCCCTGCAGTCAATAGCATTGTGTGTATTCGACCTGCAGTGTTTGCACCATTTCCCTGTCCTAGATTTTCTTGTGCCGAACTTGAGTGAGCTCTCCTGGTGGTGAGCATCCTTGTCGACCTTGGCATTGTCAGTGTCCACCTGCGTTGAAGTCACTTGACATGCCGCGAAGTGAGGGTTCTTAGCCTTCGATTTGCAATCCCTCGTATTGTGAGAAGGTGACTTACAAATCGAACACCACTTCTCCGACCATGGTCGTTTTTGTGTAGAGCTCGAAGTTTTCTTGCTTTCCCCCTTCGTCTTCTCCGAACTCTCCTCTGAAGTTTTGACATATGGTTCCACCTTCTTAGTTCCTGTACTCTTGGCTTTCTTCAGGTTATGTTTTTCCTGACTTTTGGTGTTTGTAGAAATATTTTCTGCTGCCTCATCATGGACCTCGACGAACCGTTCCGCCAATTTCGTCACCATGTCGATTCGCTCCGCCCCTTGTTCTCCCAAGAATGTCCTGAGAGGTTTCGACATTTGCTTCCGCATCTGGTCGACTACCGTGAGCTCTTCCAGACTCGCATAGTCATGCGCAAACCCAGCCAAATCCATCCACTTATGGAGATATGCTTTCAGACGCAGACTATAGGCGGCGAACAACTCCGCCGGTTCTCGTTTCGCTCCTCGAAATTTTTTCCGGTAGGTATGTGACGTAACCTCGAATCGTTTCAGCAAAGCCGTCTTCAACTCGTCATAATTGTTCTCATGTCCTGGTGGCAGGCGAGAATAAACCTCGTAACCGGTCCCGCGTAATCCCTGGGATAGCTTGAGACTCCATTTGTCAAGCTCCAGACCCATAGCAACTGACATAGCCTCGAAGCGTTGAAGGTACTGGTCAATTTTCTCTTTGTCCTCCTCGTAGATCGCTAGAGGGAACTTCATAGCATGATAGCTATGTCCACCTACTGGTGTTGAGCCAGAGAGAGAGGAACCTCCCACTGCTCCCTCAGTTTCCCCACTAGATTGCCTCTTAAGCTCGAGTTCCCGCATCCGGTACTCATGCTCCCTTTTCTGAGCCTCTTGCTCCGCTTCCCGTTGCTTAGCAGCTTGCTCAACCTCAAGTATCTTAGCAGCTTGCTCTGCTTCCAGTATTTTAGCTTCTATTTCCAGCCTTCTCATGGCTTGCTCAGCCTCAAGTTGCCTAGCAGCTTGTTCTGCTTCCAATTTCTTAGCTGCTTGCTCTGCCTCCATCCTTCTCAATTCTAACTCGGCCTTCCGATCTTCTCTTTCTGCTTGACGATACTCCCTCTCCACCTCCTGTATGTAATCTGTTAGTGCAGAACCCGACAATCCCATGTCTTCCCCCTTTGCCCTAAGTTCCGCCGTAGTCAGTTTAGAAGTGGCCATTTTACAGAGAGGTAACTCAACAGATAGAGTATAGATTATCTCTAAACAACTATATAGATAATGACCAAATACAATACATCTATATATATTATAAGACACCACACAACACAACACAATCACTCAGTGACAAGAGTAGAATCAGGACCACAGACCTATGCAGACGTGTGAAGTGTGAACAGGTAAGATAAGTCCTAACACCTATCCACATTCACTCTAGCTGGATTCTCACTAATAGGATATCTCCATCCTCTAACTAAAGATCCCGTGTTAAAAGATCCCGTTGTCTAAAGATCCCGTTGTACAAAAGATCACGTTTACGAGCCCCCAATAAATGTCTTGTGTGTAAAGAATGAATGTCGTAGTAGTTCCTTGTTCTTCTTTACCACTTTAGTGTCGTCCCTGGAGTGAGGAGAATCAACACCCACATTTGTTTTAATTCAATATCTCTATTCTGGAGATATCCAGCAGACTCCGTCCACACACTCCTTCAATCTGAAGACACCTTCCTCTCACTCTTGCTCACTCCTGGATCATGCCCCCTCTAATTCTTCCCCGACATAACATACTTGACAACTCTCGCTTCAACAAATAAAACCAAGAAATTTATTAAAGCAAAGAGTATATGTAGGAGAAGTGTGTGTGTGTGTGTGTGTGTGTGTGTGTGTGTGTGTGTGTGTGTGTAAGGTGTAGAATGTGTGACGTGTATTCTAAATCGTCTATAGACTCAGATCAGTGTTCAAGAGTATAGTCTTTATCATCCCTGTGCTGAAAACACACCAGCACCATGTATCCCATACAAGTAGCCTCACCCAGGTGATGCTCCTCCAGTCACGTGAAGACTTCCTCCGTTGTCTCTGGAACCACCAGGATGCTTGGACACCCCTGACAAACACTGTCCAATGAGAGTCTGATTCACACTATGAACTTCCTCGGTTATTTAACGGATTGTTAATCAGGAAATTCTAATCCTATTGTCACTGTTATTGGAGAAATCTTAATGGATCTAGAGTCACTGGTTCTAAAGATTCCTCATATTAACACCACAATCTAACTGTTCTGGGTCTCAGTATAAATTATGCAATGTTCTGACTGTTCATTGATACATCTATCACTTGGCCAAACCTCAATCTCATCAACATGTTCTGCTCAGTAGAAGCCAGGTTCCCGCAAACCAACTTGGGTATAAGCCCTATGTAGCGGCCTCTCAGCAACCTCTGTCTTCAGATTTTGAGCGATCATCTTCTAAATTTGTGTTAGTCCCACCGCTGAAAATCACAGCACACATACGTGGACCTGGAAATTGAACCTGTAGAATAGAGAATACATATGTCTATTCCTGTTGTTACTCGAGAAACTAGGCAATCCGATTGGATCTATGTCCGCGGATAACTATCACTACTTAGATAGCCCAGTCCCTCTAATATAACACAACTCGGAATAATCCCCAATCCTAACACTTCAGAATGTTTTTCTCGACTCCTTCCACCTGTTTACCGCACTGGGATTTATATGGGTGCTTGAGTGAGTCACCAGAAAGTCCAGACGCCAATCAGTCCAGAATTTGGCTTTGTCCTCCTTTTTCCAGACTAACCAGAGTCAATTAGCTGTCAAGTTTCCTTTTCATCTGGGGAGTTCTTTGTCTCATCCAACAAATATCCTGGTTGTCTGTAAGCCAGAGACCTTTCTCACATTACAGAAACCTTCTGACCTCTAGCAGACATATGTCCATTACTTTCAACGGCCAACTCCCGTTTTGTAGACAAATGTTGCCAGTACACACCTCTCGAACAACATCCTGTCATCAAACTGTCGACTGTGTGTAGACAACGCGACGTGACTCCCTTTGATCTCATACACACTGTCGACCAGGTGCAGAGAATCTGTACCGACGTATTTTCCTCAGTTTGTTCACCATCAAAGAGTCAATTGTGTTAGCAAAATAATGTCGGGCCTGGTTGTCATCGATCGACTGACAAGTTTATTTATCCTGTGACAGGAGTGTAGCTGTGTTACAAAGTTATTGTGGTGATGCTTATTTCAATAGGAAGGTGGTGCTTTGATATATTTCCGAGGAATGTCTTAATGATTAGTTCAGTGACATTGATTGGTGATATTTCGTGTGGGATCGTGATGTGTGTATCATGCTCGCGATTCAGTAAGGAACGGCGTGTGGATGTACCGTGCGAGTCCTGGTGTTGCGGCGTGCGCTTTGCGTCGTGATTTCGCAGTGACCATTCGATCTTATGCACGACACTTCACTCTACTCTATTCTCATAGTCGGGGGAACACCTCAGCTAGATTCTAGTATTGTGGGGACACATATACTCGGGGTAGAGTGCTGAGGGGAAGGGGGGGGGGGGGGGTTGGATGTATATGATACCTCGAGAGACGAAGGGAATTATGGGATGGAAAGCAGGATACAATATAAATAATAGAGGATGTCGGGTCCTAACCGGCCAGTAGACCCGTTTAGTCTTCGCCTAAACAACGGGATAAAAGAACGGTGATGGATATATACCATCTATATGTGGTATACCATGTACAAATATAATTGCTCTGTGCCTTCCGGTAGGGAAGGTGTAACAAAGAGGACTTTTCTCGGATCTGGGATAGGAATCCCAGAAGAGTTATTGGTTGATTTATTAATTATTTAATTGTTAATTTAATTGATTGATTAATTATGAGATTGATTGATTGATTGATTGATTTAGGAACCGACATCACAGCATTCGGGACATTCCCATAAGCGCTCCGTCCCCATCCTCAGCAGCCAGCGAAGAGTTCCAACACCAATAGTTCCAGTAGCAATCTGATTATATGTCCGTCTCGCCTTTCATCTGAGCGTCGAGCGTCGGCCAGATCCCCTCGTCACACCTCGCTGTCTCATTCTTACCAGACTATGGTGATCCATCTGCTCCTCCGAGGTGTACACGTGCTCCCACAAGGCCGCAACCACGTCTGTCTTGTCATGCATCAATACTCCACCAAGTTTTGCAGAGCCAGCCAATCTGTCCGCCTGTTCATTCCCCAGCACACCGGCATGCCCAGGAGAGAAGATCCAGGTGATGCTTGCTACCCGTGAGATATGTTGATGTTATGTTGATTATGGTGATAAGGTAGAGGAAGGAGATTTGTCCGGACGGACACTTTATAGTAAGAGAGAAACCTTTACAGAAGTGCATACTAGCACTGTGGTACTTGGGGAAAATACTAGCAAGAGAGTGATAGCTGAAGGAAATGAAATGCGGTGACAGAGGACGGAATGATCAGACCGGTACTTCTTGGAACCGTGCCTCTCAGACGAGCAGTTCAATGTGCTACTTGACAACGGGCGCGCACGATGGGTGCCGGTGCCTCCAGCTTTTAAGTGCACTTTCTCCTGCATTATCACACTCGACAGACGGCGCAGAGAGCAGAACCCTGCAGAGGTTAACGCGCTCATCTATGAACACTCAGATAGCCCCGAAGTGCTCATCTATACAGTTGGATCTGTTGTAAAGCAGCAGAGAAGTGCGTGGGCATTTACAGCCCGTTCAGCGGGCCGAACCGTTCAAGAATCCAGTGGTGCCCACTCTATGACCACGAGCAGCATGACGATGGAGGTGATGGCAGTTACACAGGCTTTCATATGGCTGGAATCACAGCATTATACCAACGTGTGTGTACTAAGTGATTCAATGAGCATGATTCAGAAGGTCGAAGCTAGATCTGTACGTAGACAGTGGACTGAGTCGCTGCGGAAGTCTGTTGTCCGTAAAGTCACCTTCATCTTCGTCCCGGGACATGCGGGAGTCGAGGGAAATGAACGAGCTGATAAACTGGCTGGCTCTGCACCCCCTGTAGATGGCCAGCCCATGGATCGTGCCGATGTTATTAACGTCCTCAAAGATATGGCGAGAACAGAGGACTTTGACGTCAGTGAATCCACATCGCTGTCCAGGATAAAAGACTTGGGAGTCAGAATCGGCACGGCCAGACGCGAGAGGTACATCGGGAAAACAAGGTGCCTCGTCAACCAACACAGAACTGGCACTATTAGCCACCGGACGCTGATGCATATGCTGGGGGGAGCATCTGAGCACCTATGGACATGTCCGGAGTGCAATGAAGATACCCCAACTGATAACTGATAACTGATAACTGGAGTGGATAGATTTGAGTTTGCGACAAGTCTTTTTACTTAATATAACTCAACTGAGATATATATCATTAAACCCGCTGGTGGACATGTCCGGAGTGCAACGAAGATACCCCAACTGATAACTGATAACTGATAACCCGCTGGTGAATTGAGGTTTATGTTGGTGTATTTTTTTTTAAGTGAATGTTTGGGGCATTAATGTATTTTATATACCATGTCTTTGGAATGAATTATTATTATTTTTTTTTTTTTAACAGAATGACTAATACCCCACTTTGTTGTGTTTATTAAATATAAAAGAGATTTCATTTCCATTATTGAATGTTACCAGAATTCCTTGAGTGTTTACGTTATTGTTGTTATTAATTAATATACCCTAGATATTAATTATTTAGCTGAGAGGGGAGGGGCAAGAAACCTCCACAAGAATATTATCTTATATTATTGTTCGATTATGTCAGGGGTCACCAAACGTTTGTCACGGCGGGCAGGATAACTGACAAAATGACGAGCGCGGGCCAGATACTCATTCTGTACAATACTTGCGCCGTCTCCGTGGCGAAGGCCTTACGGATGCGGTTCGTAACCCCGTATACCCACGTTCGATATACAACTGCGAGCGATTTGGCAGCAGATAACGTTGCGCTGGTTTTTACGCTATGTTATGGGTGCCGGTCGTACGAAAAGCAATGATAAACTACAGAACATAAACTTCCCAAGACATCAACAACAGCAAACAATGCTGGTGTTACCTGAAAACGTCCTGTAAAGGATATGCAACTAACTTTAACAATAATTTTAAGCTAGAACGAAAGCTCTGGGACAAAAGACGAAAAACTAAGTTAATCATGGAAAGGGCGTGCAGTGCACACAAACAAACAAACAAACAAACAAACAATGACAACCAACATATTTATATTTATTTACTAAACAAAGTTACTCAATGACAACCGACATATTTATATTTATTTACTAAACAAAGTTATCAAAGAAGGCGACGTTAGCAAAAAGATAGTTACATCGGACATATTGTGCACATATCCGAATCTCACAAATTAAGCAGCAAAAGAGGATAGTGAGTTTTGTGAAACTGACGTGTGGCTTTCAAAATACCATCAATGTTTGGTTTGGAATTGCTGCATCCAATCAAGAGAATTGCTTTCAAATGTTCATCAGTCAATCTCATTCGATGTGGTGACTTCACAGACTTCCTTTTTGAAAATGTTAGCTCATAGACATATGTTGTTCCAAACAATGATGTCATACCAGCGGCAAATTTAAGTTTCGGAAACTCAACATCAGGTAAGCAGCGGTACTTCCTTCTCAATGAGCTCCAACTGTAATTCAACTAGCACACCATTAAGGTTACAATCAAACGGATTCTGGGACAGAAGGATGTCACTCTCAAATCTGTCAAGATCTGAAAATCTCTCCAAACTCTTTGAAACAGTGAAAATAAGAAAGGTTTTCTCCTTCCAGTTGTGCTTCCAACAATGACAGATTTCTTCGAAATCCTTTGATGATTCTGTAGAGATCACAGACGAGGTAATCCTTTCCCTGAAGTTTCAAGTTCAGTTCATTCATATCGACCAAAATTGACAACTGTGACAGCCAGGTAGGATCTGACAGCTGTGAATCAGCTTTATCTTTTTCAGTGAGGAAAACATTTATTTCGTTTCGGAGCTTGTAAAACCGAAGCAGGACTTTACCGCAGCTGAGCCACCTGACTGATATGTGATAAGGCAAGTCACAGAATTCAGAATCAATTTCTTCAAGAAATGCCTAGAACTGACGGTGAATGAGTGCATGTTCCCGAATTAAGTTCACAGCAGAAACTACTGGTTTCAGTACACAAGAAATATCTAAATCTTTTCCATAGAGTACTTGCTGATGTACGATGCAGTGTATGAACAGAGCGCCCGGAATTTGCAAATCTTCCAAATGAGTCGTGATCTGCCCCAACAGACCCTTCCTCACTCCAGTCATGTTTTTTTCCCCTCATCAACTGTAACACCTCGAAGCTGATTCCACCGAAGGATATAGTCTTGGAAAATTGTTTGCACTTCCACGAAAATGACTTGATTGATTGATTGATTCAGGAACCGACATCACAGCATTCGGGACATTCCCATAAGCGCTCTGTCCCCATCCTCAACAGCCAACGAAGAGTTCTAACACCAATAGTTCCAGTAGCAATCTGATTATATGTCCGTCTCACCTTTCCTCTGAGTGTCGAGCGTCGGCCAGATCCCCTCGTCACACCTCGCTGTCTCATTCTTACCAGACCATGGTGATCCATTTGCTCCTCCGAGATGTACACGTGCTCCCACAAGGCCGCAACCACGTCTGCCTTGTCATGCATCAATACTCCACCAAGTTTTGCCGAGCCAGCCAATCTGTCCGCCTGTTCATTCCCCAGCACACCGGCATGCCCAGGAGAAAAGATCCAGGTGATGCTTGCCACCCTTGACCTCCGAAGCGAAGCAAGCCACTCTGCACGAAGCTTGCCTGTTCTCACCCTTCTCAGCATGCTTTCTGAGTCAGTTACAATCACAATGCGTGTATGTATCGTGTTTTCTATCCAGCGGAATGCTGCACTGACCGCCTCCACCTCCATTCTTAAGCTAGATGTAGTGTCATCATACGCCAGACTCTCCTCCACCAAACGCCGACCATTAGTTTTTGCCAAGAACCCCCAGGCACTTCTCCTACCTCTCAACACCGACCCATCCGTGTAGATAATCACATCACCCGGGCGAGAATTTTCCTGAATTAGTTGCTGAATTTCCACTTCCGTGGCCCCTGCTGGCCACTCCCTGCACTCCCGGCTCAATGTGATTATAACTCTGCACAAGTCTGACTGCACGGCTGGTACTCTGACCCACTCCTCTCCTCGCCTGATGTTCTCCAAGGGGCACACCTGTCTGATCGTATCCTCCGCCTGAGCCATCCATGATTTCCCTCTTATCAGTCTCTGACCCTTAACTACGTCCAGCGCCTCATGCAACGGGTGATCTGTGTCTGCAGCTACTCTGAGGTATGCCTTCGCTTGCATCACCTTGTGCCTACCAGCAACAGTAGGCAGACCAAGGATGTAACGCATACACACTACTGGAGTGTCTCTGGTGCATCCCAGAATGACCCGCATAGCTTCATTCTGTATGCGCTCTAATATCACCAGCTGACTCTTTGAGACAGTGAGCAGTCATAGGACATAATCAATCACTGAGAGGATCAAGTGCTGGTATAGTGTGAAGAGCATTCTCTGCTCTGTGTCCATTGCAGCCATAGTTTTAAGTGCATTGAGTCCCTTTTGATATCTTGTCACAACAGTCTCCACGTGGTCCTTGAAGGACAGATTCCTGTCAAATGTGATTACCAGATACTTCAGTTTGTTCTCTCTGTTGACGCTTCTACCATCTATCTTGAGGCTTGAGGCATCATCTCTCACAATCCTGTTGTCCAGAGAGCACCACAACGCCACCGCCTTTTCCGGGTTGATGACAGCACTCATTTCAGTGCACCAGTCAATCACTTTGTCTACTGTCACCTGTAGCTCCTGGGCTGTTTGATCCCTATTTCTCCCCTGCCTGTATGCAAGAATATCATCTGCAAATGTTAGAATCCTTCCAACCCCTGGTGCTTCTAGGTATGCAATCTTGCTCGTATACACATTAAAGAGCACCGGTGAGATTGCAGATCCCTGTGGCAGTCCCGGGGTTAAAATATGTGGCTCTGAGGTCCATGCGCCCAGACGGAGAGCAACATGACGAGAATGCAGGACGGCTGCTATCCAGTTCACCAACCAGGGATTGACCCCCTTCTCCATAAGTGCGGTCATCAAAATATCATAGCGAACTCTATTGTACGCATCCTCGAGATCAAGCGCTGCCGCCATCGTTTCCTGTCTACTCTGGAACCCCTCATAAACGTCAAAGGCAAAGGTGGCTGCATTTGACCAGGTATCTTTTCCTGGCCTGTAGCTCCCCAGGCCTCTTGGAAGAAGCTTCCCCCTTTCCAAAAAATTCCTGCAGCTTAACAACGACTATCTTCTCTAAAACCTTCCCAAATGTATTTTGAAGGGTGATGATCCTAAAGCCGCCAAGCTTTGAATGATCCTTGTATGGTTTTGGGAGAGGGATGAGATAGCTATGCCGCCAATCCTGCGGTACTGACGCTGTCCTAATTCTCTGTGTCAACAACTCAACTGTGACAGGCATACAAGGATTCCTTCTTTCGTACCACACGAAAATGACAACTCGTACGTCGTACGAAAGGATACAAGTATAATACACTTTATTTGGAGCTGGTAGTACATTAGCTCCGCGAGCGGATAACCACTTCGGTAATAAACATCATGGTATGTTATAATGATGTAATGAGAAAGATGGTAATAACTATTGAAGCTAAGCTTAAGTCAAACTATTGTTACTGTCCTTTTTAGCAACAAAGTATTCACAGCAGATACACAGTCCGTCTCCTACGCCGTCGAGTCTCCGTCTCCCGAATCTCCGTGGCGTGTCCAGCCACGAGCAGTTGACTCTTTGTGCATCAGCTGGTTTGCGTGCTTGGAGTTCCAGCACGCAGTTAGTAGCTGGTCACCTGGTTACAGTAACCAGTGTGACTTGGGCACTTCTCGTGATGCGGGTTTCCCAGTCTCTTGGGTAACCCCAGCTCACGTCTAACAGTGACCTTTTTGTTGACACGAGTGTGTCTAGTTAGAGAACTATTTATAGTTCTCACTCGTGCTTGTGTCCCTTCTGTCTGGTTTCCTAGATCGCTATGTGATCTTTATCTTCTCTAGATCTATTTCCATATTTCTTAGCTCTTAGCTTCTTTGCAGCTCTTTGACACTCTGATTAAAGCAGCCGGCCATCTCCTTCAGGTCTACACCGCTCAAAGCCTTCATGTGGCCATACCTGACACCATCAGGCCCTGGTGCCGTGTCTTTTGCCTTTTGCAGAATATGTTTAACATCTGCAAACAGTATGATGTCTTCGTAAGGCATATTCTCTATTGTGCCAGATAATTCCACCTGGATGCATTCATCCCTGGTATCCGCATCATTATGATTGGTCTGCTCTAAAAATCTCTAGAGAAACGCCTCCCCTTTCTCCTTGTCTGTTGTCACGCGTACCCCATCCTCTTTATAAATTGTTCCCACTGTCATAGGCCGATCTTTTCTTTGCATTTGTCTGTACAGTTTCCAGAATTTATGCAGTGATTTATCACCTCCAATCTCCTTCATAAAACATTCCCATTTTACTTTCTTGGCCTCTGCAGCACATCGCTTGAAAGCCTCCACCTTGTCTTTCTTGTCATTTTCCGCTATGTCCACTTCCTCTCGTGAGCTTAAGGGTGTCTGTCGCAATTTCCTTAGCTGCTTCACTGCAGCTCTCTTTGCTTTCCACGCATTGTCTACTTCTGAGGTCCACCATGGGGTCTGAAAAAAGGAGTTTTAACAGTCCTGTTGCATGCCCCATGTCTGAGGCGTCCAAGAAGGCTGTCGCTCCACTCATACCGGAAGGTCTTGTGCGTTCTCCCAGCCTTAACTTTCCTGGACTTAGAGAGCAGGACTGAGCATGGCATGTGATCACTCCCATGGTCATTCAAAACAGTCCACTTTACATCAAGGACTGATGACTGGGAGACAAGTGCCAAATCAATAGCAGTATCTGCATCGCCAGGCCTCATTGCCATTCTAGTCGGCCTACCATCATTTATGCAGACCACATCGGAGTCCACCATGGCATCCGCAAGTGCAATTCCTTGTCGATTTTCTCCACTACTGTCCCAGTCTCTGTTTCTCGCATTGAAGTCTCCACATATGAGTAGCCTATCACCTGGTAAGTCCTCTAATTCCTTAAGCCAGTCCCATTGTTCCTTTCTGACAAAACAGTCCACAGTGGCATATACATTTATGATGTGCCAACTTAAGCCACCAATCTCCATTTGTATACCCTGGACCTCTCTTGCACTGTGATTCCACTGGCTCAAGTCAAGTGCCACATGCTTTACTCCTTTCTTCACCAGCAGACCTTGCCCATGTCTCTTCTGCCCAGTGGGGTTTATATAACTGACGTACCCAGGGCAATGGTATTTATCTGTATTTAACTCCTGGAGCATGAGGACATCAAAATCATATATTAGCCTCTCCAATACAGGGCCTCTCTGCCTGGCACTACGACAGTTCCAGTATCCCACTCTTACATGGTTGAAACCTAGTCTCTCCACTTTTCGTCTTGTTCTCCTGGCGCCTGCCTTCCTATTTCTATGCCTTCTTCTTACACCATTTCCTCGCCTTCTCCTCCTCACTCTCTCTTCGCTAGCCGCTGAAAGATGTGAAAATGACTTTCCCAGTTGTTGTTCTATGCATGCTGCAAATGGACGCCAACTCTTCCGTTATCTGAAAATCCAAATTGACACCACAAATGAACACGAAAAGTTGTGACGTACTCGAGAGATCAATAGATTCATCCAGCGCCAAAGAATACTACAACAAGTTCCTAGCTTTCTCGCGTATCTGTAGCACTATGTTCTCTCCAAGTTCTTCTGTTCTCCGCACAACTGAACTTGCCGAAAGGCTGATAGTTCCAAACAAATCGGCTTTCTCAGGACACAAGTCATTTGCTGCTTCGATCACACATCCACTCTTTAATGACGTTGCCATAAGTAAACGATTTTCCTCGTTCTGCCATCTTATACACTGTTTTGTAACTTGTACGAGTGACAGATTCATTTTCAGCAAATTTTCTCGTGAAGAGATTTCTTTACGTTTCAAAACCACGTTTAATGGTCTCATATTTCATAGAGCGTCATTTTCCAGAAAACTTTTAATATGTTGATGGATATTTTGTTTCGTAGTGACGCCGAAGATTGTACTCTTTCAAAACGGCAACACTTTCGCTGCATATTACGCAGCTGGTTTTCCGGTCCTTTGTTTCCACAAAGAAGTACTTTACTCCTCACTCGTCGTCCACTTTTCTTTTCCTACTAGCCATAATTAAGGGTGAAGTACACGGGATCTGAAAATGAAAAAGACATTACATTAGAAACATAATTAAATACCGAATCTCGCGCAGCTGTTTCCCCACACGTGGACATACGGGATTACGGAGAAAATCGTTAACACCTTCGCCAGGGAGACGGCTCCGCGGAACTGCTAGATATCTAAAAGAAAAACACCCCGACAAACAAAATTGATGGTCTTTCATTATTATTCTGATGATCATATTGTTCTTGTCTTGTATCATCATAAAGGTCTTTCACATAATCTGACCTCGCATGTAAAATCTGATCTTTTTCTATTATGATTTTGCCATCTTTGGCTTTTAGGCAACCTGTTGATGTGTGTGTTCTTTTGTTAATGAAGTCATTAATTCTTGTGTGCATTAATTTGGTATTCTGGGTGTTGTGTTGGTTTTCAATTTCCTTGCAGTTTTCCGCAGGCCATGTTTCTTTTGCCTCTTTGCATAACAGTAGCTTCCTAATTTTCATGTGAATCTCTTCGTATATTTCCTTGTTATTTTTGTTATTTCTTCTTATTTCCATGAGTTTTAAGATGTCTTCCATCATCCCATTTCTTGCACCCTATTATCTTTATTTTTGGGATTATCATTGTTGTTAGTGCAGCTTCTTGACTGATTTCTTTTATATTTCCAATTGGTCACTGACGTCTTGAAATAATATTTCCATATCGGACAATGCATCGAATCTGTTCTTTACCTCAACGTTGAATTTATCTTTTACCTCCTCACTCTTCAGTGCCTGTAGATCAAATTTAGCGTTTTTATTTGTATATTTGACTTTCTTTAAGTTTATATGTAAATTGCCTAAGATTAATCTATGACTGAAGTAGCAGTCTGCGCTTGGTAGGGGGACCTAAACATCTAATATTGTTACAAGGGAGGTTACTAGAACTTGAAAAAGAAAATGGTATACCTAGCTATAATACCACTAACTAACATGAAAATTTTTCCTTTTTTATTTGATAAATAACACAGTAAATACCGCAGTCATGTTTTGCAATCTTGAGAAGAAAGCTATTAAAGTTTTTATACAACATTTGTTTAATCTTTTATTACTTACATTTTATTATCAACTTTTTCAATTTTACATTTATGTTTAATTTTTAAAACTGTACTTTTAATGATAATAGTTTCTATTGTTTGTTATCACTTTCCCCTCTGTGGGGAAACAACATTTTTTTACTGGCCTCTTAAGGCCATCCACAATTTAAAGAACATTTACCTACATTAACGGCGAAAGATCTTGGAAGTCTATGGGGTTTATGTTGATAAATATGTTTAGAGGAAATGTCATTTATGTTTGTAAATTTCATTCAATTTGAACAAATAGTTCTCTCTCTCTCTCTCTCTCTCTCTCTCTCTCTCTCTCTCTCTCTCTCTCTCTCTCTCTCTCTCTCTCTCTCTCTCTCAAATGCTGGTGCAATTACGTTTGCTTAGAGAATATTTAAAATATCATAATAACATGATAATAATGCCTTGATGGGTGCCTCCTTCCCTCCGCTTGCTTATGGGACACCCTTGGGCAAGATGGAGTACCCGTTTAGCTCCCGATCAGGGTTACGTGAAACCATGGGTGTAGGTGGTGGATGAAGTTGAAGAGCAGCCGAAAGATAGTTGTAGGTTATGGTCTCCAGCTTCACGACGGAAGGCAGAGGATCTCTTTTTTGGGAGACATTGGCTACGGTCATCGACAAGTATGGTCACTGCTAGGAAGGAAAGCAATGGCAAACTACCTTCTTTACAGATGCCAAGAATATCATGTACTGCAGTCTTATCGATAATCAGAGAAACGGCGTAAATGGGTGCTCCATAGGAGCAGCCTCGCCCGGTAGGGGTAGTCATGTGCACCAGGTGACTCCAGACCGTCATCAGGAGACTGAGTGCAAAATAATATCATACTTGAAAGTAGGAACGTGGAATGTAAGAACTATGAGTGGGGATGGGAAATTTGATAACATTAAGAATTAAATGAGAAGATTAAATATTAACCTTTTAGGTGTACGTGAGACCAGATGGACAGGAATGGGCATTATGACATCTGAGGAATATAAAATAATCTATTCTGATGGAGAGAAACAACAGCGAGGAGTCGCAATTATAATGGATACAGAGAGAGCAAAATCGATCAAAGGATATTGGACTGTATCAGACAGAGTGTTACTGGTGAAGTTGAGTGGAAGACCTTTTGATGTTAACGTCATACAGGTTTATGCACCAACAGCAGACAGTAGTGATGACAACATCGATGAATTTTATAGTGATTTAGAGAAAGCCTTCAAGAAACGCAAGAATTCTGAAGTAACTATCATAATGGGTGACTTGATTGCCAAAGATGGAAATCAACAGGACGGATGCATAGTGGGCAAGTATGGACTAGGGGAACAGAGTGAAAGAGGTTGCAGACTAGTACAGTTGGCAAAAGAACAAGATTTGATTATTGGAAACACCTGGTTTCAACAGCACCCAAGGAGATTATGGACATGGAGGAGTCTTGATCATAAGATTAGAAATCTGATTGATTACATCCTCATCAACAGAAGATTTCGAAATGTCTTAAAAGTTTCAAAATCTATACCAACCGCAAACTGCTACAGCGACCACAGATTAATCTTAAGCAATTTACATATAAATTTAAAGAAAGTCAAATATTCACCAAGAAACACAAAATTTGATCTACAAGCATTGAAGAGTGAGGAAATAAAAGATAAATTCAACGTAGAGGTAAAGAACAGATTCGATGCATTGTCCGATATGGAAATATTATTATAAGACGTCAGTGACCAATGGGAAATGTTAAAGAAATCAGTCAACCAAGCTGCAGAAAAATCCATCCCAAAAATAAAGATAATAGGACGCAAGAAATGGATGACGGAAGACATCTTAAAACTCATGGAAGTAAGAAGAAATAACAAAAATAACAAGGAAACATATGAAGAGATTCATAGGAAAATTAAAAGCTACGCAAAGAGGTAAAAGAAATATGACTTGAGGAAAATTGCAAGTAAATTGAACACCAACACAACACCTGGAATACCAAATTAATGCACAAAAGAATTGATGACATTACTAACAATTAGCAGCTTTCTCCCTAACCCCGAATACTCTCGTGGTTGATGTGAAAGCACGAGAATTAGAAGTGGTTCGAGTCGCGCCAGTGACTTATGAGAGTATGGAGCCGGTCGCTCAGAAAGTCGTGGCGTGCTGATGAATCAAATCAAATCAAATCAAATCAACTTTATTTTGAGCGTAATCTAGCCTAGGAATCAACATACAGCTAAAAGATGCAGGTGTTGACCGCAATATCCTGAAACAGGATGGAAACGCGGGGAAAAAAAAAATAACAAAAGAACACACACATCACTAAAAAAATCAAAGATGGCAAAATCATAATAGAAAAGATCTGATTTTACATGCGTGGTCAGATTATGTGAAAGACCTTGATGATGATACAAGAGAAGAACAATATGATCATCGGAATAATAATGAAGGACCAGCAATTTTAAAGATGGAAGTTCAGAATGCTCTTAACCATATGAAAACCGGCAAGACCCCGGGTACAGATAACAATGATAACATCACAGTAGAAATGATCAATGCCTTAGAACAGGGGTCACCAAACTTTTTTCACGGCGGGCCGGATAACTGACAAAATGACGAGCGCGGGCCGGATACTGATTCTGTACAATACTTGCGCCGATCTCCGTGGCGAAGTTCTTACGGACGCGATTCGTAATCCCGTATACCCACGTTCGAAATACAGCTGCGAGCGATTTGGCAGCAGAAACGTTGCGCTGGTTTTTACGCTATGTTATGGGTGCCGGTCGTTCGAAAAGCAATGGTAAACTACTGAACATAAACTTGCCAAGACATCAACAACAGCAAAAAATGCTGGTGTTGGCTGAAAACGTCCTGTAAAGGATATGCAACTAACTTTAACAATAATTTTAAGCTAGAACGAAAGCTCTGGGGAAAAAAGACGAAAAACTAAGTTAATCATGGAAAGATCGTGCAATGCACACAAACAAACAAACAAACAAACAAACAAACAAACACAGACAACCAACATATTTATATTTATTTACTAAACAAAGTTATCAAAGAAGGCGACGTTAGCAAAAAGATATTTACATCAGACATATTGTGTACATATCCGAATCTCACAAACTAAGCAGCAAATGAGGATAGTGAGTTTTGTGAAACTGACGTGTGGCTTTCAAAATACCATCAATGTTTGGTTTGGAATTGCTGCATCCAATCAAGAGAATTGCTTTCAAATGTTCATCAGTCAATCTCATTCGATGTTGTGACTTCACAGACTTCCTTTTTGAAAATGTTAGCTTACAGACATAAGTTGTTCCAAACACAGATGCCATACCAGCGGCAAATTTCTTAAGTTTCGGAAACTCAACATCAGGTAAGCAGCGGTACTTCCTTCTCAATGAGCTCCAACTGTAATTCAACTAGCACACCATTAAGGTTGCAATCAAACGGATTCTGGAACAGAAGGATGTCACTCTCAAATCTGTCAAGATCTGAAAATCTCTCCAAACTCTTTGAAACATAGAAAATGAGAAAGGTTTTCTCTTTCCAGTTGTGCTTCCAACAATGACAGATTTCTTCGAAATCCTTTGATGGTTCTGTAGAGATCACAGACGAGGTAATCCTTTCCCTGAAGTTTCAAGTTCAGTTCATTCATATCGACCAAAATTGACAACTTTGACAGCCAGGAAGGATCTGACAGCTGAGAATCAGCTTTATCTTTTTCAGTGAGGAAAACATCTATTACGTTTCGGAGCTTGTAAAAACGAAGCAGGACTTTACCGCAGCTGAGCGACCTGGCTGATATGTGATAAGGCAAGTCACAGAATTCAGAATCAATTTCTTCAAGAAAAGCCTAGAACTGACGGTGAATGAGTGCATGTTCCCTAATGAAGTTCACAGCAGAAACTACTGGTTTCAGTACACAAGAAATATCTAAATCTTTTCCATAGAGTACTTGCTGATGTACGATGCAGTGTATGAACAGGGCGCCCGGAATTTGCAAATATTCCAAATGAGTCCTGATCTGCCCCAACAGACCCTTCCTCACTCCAGTCATGTTTTTTCCCCTCATCAACTGTAACACCTCGAAGCTGATTCCACCGAAGGTTATAGTCTTGGAAAATTGTTTGCACTTCCACGAAAATGACTTTCCCAGTTGTTGTTCCATGCATGCTGCAAATGGACGCCAACTCTTCCGTTATCTGAAAATCCAAATTGACACCACAAATGAACACGAGAATTTGTGACGTACTCGAGAGATCAATAGACTCATCCAGCGCCAGAGAATACTACAAGTTCCTAGGTTTCTCGCGTATCTGTAGCACTGTGTTCTCTCCAAGTTCTTCTGTTCTCCGCACAACTGAACTTGCAGAAAGGCTGATAGTTCCAAACAAATCGGCTTTCTCAGGACACAAGTCATTTGCTGCTTCGATCACACACACACTCTTTAATGACGTTGCCATCAGTAAACGGTTTTCCTCGTTCTGCCATCTTATGCACTGTTTTGTAACTTTTACGAGTGACAGATTCATTTTCAGCAAATTTTCTCGTGAAGAGATTTCTTTACGTTTCAAAACCACGTTTAATGGTCTCATATTTCACAGAGCGTAATTTTCCAGAAAACTTTTAATATGTTGATGGATATTTTGTTTCGTAGTGACGCCGAAGATTGTACTCTTTCAAAACGGCAACACTTTCGCTGCATATTACGCAGCTGGTTTTCTGGTCCTTTGTTTCCACAAAGAAGTACTTTACTCCTCACTCGGCGTCCACTTTTCTTTTCCTACTAGCCATAATTAATGGTGAAGTACAGGGGATCTGAAAATGAAAAAGACATTACATTATAAACATAATTAAATACCGAATCTCGCGCAGCTGTTTCCCCACACGTGGATATACGGGATTACGGAGAAAATCGTTAACACCTTCGCCAGGGATACGGCTCCGCGGAACTGCTAGATATCTAAAAGAAAAACACCCCGACAAACAAAATTGATGGTCTTTCATTATTATTCTGATGATCATATTGTTCTTGTCTTGTATCATCATAAAGGTCTTTCACATAATCTGACCTTGCATGTAAAATCTGATCTTTTTCTATTATGATTTTGCCATCTTTGGCTTTTAGGCAACCTGTTGATGTGTGTGTTCTTTTGTTAGTGAAGTCATTAATTCTTGTGTGCATTAATTTGGTATTCTGGGTGTTGTGTTGGTTTTCAATTTCCTTGCAATTTTCCTCAGGCCATGTTTCTTTTGCCTCTTTGCATAACAGTAGCTTCCTAATTTTCATGCGAATCTCTTCGTATATTTCCTTGTTATTTTTGTTATTTCTTCTTATTTCCATGAGTTTTAAGATGTCTTCCATCATCCCATTTCTTGCGCCCTATTATCTTTATTTTTGGGATTATCATTGTTGTTAGTGCAGCTTCTTGACTGATTTCTTTTATATTTCCAATTGGTCACTGACGTCTTGAAATAATATTTCCATATCGGACAATGCATCGAATCTGTTCTTTACCTCAACGTTGAATTTATCTTTTACCTCCTCACTCTTCAGTGCCTGTAGATCAAATTTAGCGTTTTTATTTGTATATTTGACTTTCTTTAAGTTTATATGTAAATTGCCTAAGATTAATCTATGACTGAAGTAGCAGTCTGCGCTTGGTAGGGGGACCTAAACATCTAATATTGTTACAAGGGAGGTTACTAGAACTTGAAAAAGAAAATGGTATACCTAGCTATAATACCAATAACTAACATGAAAATCTTTCATTTTTATTTGATAAATAACACAGTAAATACCGCAGTCATATTTTGCAATCGTGAGAAGAAAGCTGTTAAAGTTTTTATACAACATTTGTTTAATCTTTTATTACTTACATTTTATTATCAACTTTTTCAATTTTACATTTATGTTTAATTTTTAAAACTGTACTTTTAATGATAATAGTTTGTGTTGTTTGTTATCACTTTCCCCTCTGTGGGGAAACAACATTTTTTTACTGGCCTCTTAAGGCCATCCACAATTTAAAGAACATTTACCTACATTAACGGCGAAAGATCTTGGATGTCTATGGGGTTTATGTTGATAAATATGTTTAGAGGAAATGTCATTTATGTTTGTAAATTTCATTCAATTTGAACAAATAGTTCTCTCTCTCTCTCTCTCTCTCTCTCTCTCTCTCTCTCTCTCTCTCTCTCTCTCTCTCTCTCCCTCTCTCTCTCTCTCTCTCTCTCTCAAATGCTGGTGCAATTACGTTTGCTTAGAGAATATTTAAAATATCATAATAACATGATAATAATGCCTTGATGGGTGCCTCCTTCCCTCCGCTTGCTTATGGGACACCCTTGGGCAAGGTGGAGTACCCGTTTAGCTCCCGATCAGGGTTACGTGAAACCATGGGTGTAGGTGGTGGATGAAGTTGAAGAGCAGCCGACAGATAGTTGTAGGTTATGGTCTCCAGCTTCACGACGGAAGGCAGAGGATCTCTTTTTTGGGAGACATTGGCTACGGTCATCGACAAGTATGGTCACTGCTAGGAAGGAAAGCAATGGCAAACTACCTTCTTTACAGATGCCAAGAATATCATGTACTGCAGTCTTATCGATAATCAGAGAAACGGCGTAAATGGGTGCTCCATAGGAGCAGCCTCGCCCGGTAGGGGTAGTCATGTGCACCAGGTGACTCCAGACCGTCATCAGGAGACTGAGTGCAAAAGAATATCATACTTGAAAGTAGGAACGTGGAATGTAAGAACTATGAGTGGGGATGGGAAATTTGATAACATTAAGAATGAAATGAGAAGATTAAATATTAACCTTTTAGGTGTACGTGAGACCAGATGGACAGGAATGGGCATTATGACATCTGAGGAATATAAAATAATCTATTCTGATGGAGAGAAACAACAGCGAGGAGTCGCAATTATAATGGATACAGAGAGAGCAAAATCGATCAAAGGATATTGGACTGTATCAGACAGAGTGTTACTGGTGAAGTTGAGTGGAAGACCTTTTGATGTTAACGTCATACAGGTTTATGCACCAACAGCAGACAGTAGTGATGACAACATCGATGAATGTTATAGTGATTTAGAGAAAGCCTTCAAGAAATGCAAGAATTATGAAGTAACTATCATAATGGGTGACTTGATTGCCAAAGATGGAAATCAACAGGACGGATGCATAGTGGGCAAGTATGGACTAGGGGAACAGAGTGAAATAGGTTGCAGACTAGTACAGTTGGCAAAAGAACAAGATTTGATTATTGGAAACACCTGGTTTCAACAGCACCCAAGGAGATTATGGACATGGAGGAGTCTTGATCAGAAGATTAGAAATCAGATTGATTACATCCTCATCAACAGAAGATTTCGAAATGTCTTAAAAGTGGCAAAATCTATACCAAGCGCAAACTGCTACAGCGACCACAGATTAATCTTAAGCAATTTACATATAAATCTAAAGAAAGTCAAATATTCACCAAGAAACACAAAATTTGATCTACAAGCATTGAAGAGTGAGGAAATAAAAGATAAATTCAACGTAGAGGTAAAGAACAGATTCGATGCATTGTCAGATATTGAAATATTATTATAAGACGTCAGTGACCAATGGGAAATGTTAAAGAAATCAGTCAACCAAGCTGCAGAAAAATCCATCCCAAAAATAAAGATAATAGGACGCAAGAAATGGATGACGGAAGACATCTTAAAACTCATGGAAGTAAGAAGAAATAACAAAAATAACAAGGAAACATATGAAGAGATTCATAGGAAAATTAAAAGCTACGCAAAGAGGTAAAAGAAATATGACTTGAGGAAAATTGCAAGTAAATTGAACCCCAACACAACACCTGGAATACCAAATTAATGCACAAAAGAATTGATGACATTACTAACAATTAGCAGCTTTCTCCCTAACCCCGAATACTCTCGTGGTTGATGTGAAAGCACGAGAATTAGAAGTGGTTCGAGTCGCGCCAGTGACTTATGAGAGTATGGAGCCGGTCGCTCAGAAAGTCGTGGCGTGCTGATGAATCAAATCAAATCAAATCAAATCAACTTTATTTTGAGCGTAATCTAGCCTAGGAATCAACATACAGCTAAAAGATGCTGGTGTTGACCGCAATATCCTGAAACAGGATGGAAACGCGGGGGAAAAAAAAATAACAAAAGAACACACACATCACTAAAAAAATCAAAGATGGCAAAATCATAATAGAAAAGATCTGATTTTACATGCGTGGTCAGATTATGTGAAAGACCTTGATGATGATACAAGAGAAGAACAATATGATCATCGGAATAATAATGAAGGACCAGCAATTTTAAAGATGGAAGTTCAGAATGCTCTTAACCATATGAAAACCGGCAAGACCCCGGGTACAGATAACAATGATAACATCACAGTAGAAATGATCAATGCCTTAGAACAGAGGTCACCAAACTTTTTTCACGGCGGGCCGGATAACTGACAAAATGACGAGCGCGGGCCGGATACTGATTCTGTACAATACTTGCGCCGTTCTCCGTGGCGAAGTTCTTACGGACGCGATTCTTAATCCCGTATACCCACGTTCGAAATACAGCTGCGAGCGATTTGGCAGCAGAAACGTTGCGCTGGTTTTTACGCTATGTTATGGGTGCCGGTCGTTCGAAAAGCAATGGTAAACTACTGAACATAAACTTGCCAAGACATCAACAACAGCAAAAAATGCTGGTGTTGGCTGAAAACGTCCTGTAAAGGATATGCAACTAACTTTAACAATAATTTTAAGCTAGAACGAAAGCTCTGGGGAAAAAAGACGAAAAACTAAGTTAATCATGGAAAGATCGTGCAATGCACACAAACAAACAAACAAACAAACAAACAAACACAGACAACCAACATATTTATATTTATTTACTAAACAAAGTTATCAAAGAAGGCGACGTTAGCAAAAAGATATTTACATCAGACATATTGTGCACATATCCGAATCTCACAAACTAAGCAGCAAATGAGGATAGTGAGTTTTGTGAAACTGACGTGTGGCTTTCAAAATAACATCAATGTTTGGTTTGGAATTGCTGCATCCAATCAAGAGAATTGCTTTCAAATGTTCATCAGTCAATCTCATTCGATGTGGTGACTTCACAGACTTCTTTTTTGAAAATGTTAGCTTACAGACATAAGTTGTTCCAAACACAGATGCCATACCAGCGGCAAATTTCTTAAGTTTCGGAAACTCAACATCAGGTAAGCAGCGGTACTTCCTTCTCAATGAGCTCCAACTGTAATTCAACTAGCACACCATTAAGGTTACAATCAAACGGATTCTGGAACAGAAGGATGTCACTCTCAAATCTGTCAAGATCTGAAAATCTCTCCAAACTCTTTGAAACATAGAAAATGAGAAAGGTTTTCTCTTTCCAGTTGTGCTTCCAACAATGACAGATTTCTTCGAAATCCTTTGATGGTTCTGTAGAGATCACAGACGAGGTAATCCTTTCCCTGAAGTTTCAAGTTCAGTTCATTCATATCGACCAAAATTGACAACTTTGACAGCCAGGAAGGATCTGACAGCTGAGAATCAGCTTTATCTTTTTCAGTGAGGAAAACATCTATTACGTTTCGGAGCTTGTAAAAACGAAGCAGGACTTTACCGCAGCTGAGCGACCTGGCTGATATGTGATAAGGCAAGTCACAGAATTCAGAATCAATTTCTTCAAGAAAAGCCTAGAACTGACGGTGAATGAGTGCATGTTCCCTAATGAAGTTCACAGCAGAAACTACTGGTTTCAGTACACAAGAAATATCTAAATCTTTTCCATAGAGTACTTGCTGATGTACGATGCAGTGTATGAACAGAGCACCCGGAATTTGCAAATATTCCAAATGAGTCCTGATCTGCCCCAACAGACCCTTCCTCACTCCAGTCATGTTTTTCCCCCTCATCAACTGTAACACCTCGAAGCTGATTCCACCGAAGGTTATAGTCTTGGAAAATTGTTTGCACTTCCACGAAAATGACTTTCCCAGTTGTTGTTCCATGCATGCTGCAAATGGACGCCAACTCTTCCGATATCTGAAAATCCAAATTGACACCACAAATGAACACGAGAATTTGTGACGTACTCGAGAGATGAATAGACTCATCCAGCGCCAGAGAATACTACAAGTTCCTAGCTTTCTCGCGTATCTGTAGCACTGTGTTCTCTCCAAGTTCTTCTGTTCTCCGCACAACTGAACTTGCAGAAAGGCTGATAGTTCCAAACAAATCGGCTTTCTCAGGACACAAGTCATTTGCTGCTTCGATCACACACACACTCTTTAATGACGTTGCCATCAGTAAACGGTTTTCCTCGTTCTGCCATCTTATGCACTGTTTTGTAACTTTTACGAGTGACAGATTCATTTTCAGCAAATTTTCTCGTGAAGAGATTTCTTTACGTTTCAAAACCACGTTTAATGGTCTCATATTTCACAGAGCGTAATTTTCCAGAAAACTTTTAATATGTTGATGGATATTTTGTTTCGTAGTGACGCCGAAGATTGTACTCTTTCAAAACGGCAACACTTTCGCTGCATATTACGCAGCTGGTTTTCTGGTCCTTTGTTTCCACAAAGAAGTACTTTACTCCTCACTCGTCGTCCACTTTTCTTTTCCTACTAGCCATAATTAATGGTGAAGTACAGGGGATCTGAAAATGAAAAAGACATTACATTATAAACATAATTAAATACCGAATCTCGCGCAGCTGTTTCCCCACACGTGGATATACGGGATTACGGAGAAAATCGTTAACACCTTCGCCAGGGATACGGCTCCGCGGAACTGCTAGATATCTAAAAGAAAAACACCCCGACAAACAAAATTGATGGTCTTTCATTATTATTCTGATGATCATATTGTTCTTGTCTTGTATCATCATAAAGGTCTTTCACATAATCTGACCTTGCATGTAAAATCTGATCTTTTTCTATTATGATTTTGCCATCTTTGGCTTTTAGGCAACCTGTTGATGTGTGTGTTCATTTGTTAGTGAAGTCATTAATTCTTGTGTGCATTAATTTGGTATTCTGGGTGTTGTGTTGGTTTTCAATTTCCTTGCAATTTTCCTCAGGCCATGTTTCTTTTGCCTCTTTGCATAACAGTAGCTTCCTAATTTTCATGCGAATCTCTTCGTATATTTCCTTGTTATTTTTGTTATTTCTTCTTATTTCCATGAGTTTTAAGATGTCTTCCATCATCCCATTTCTTGCGCCCTATTATCTTTATTTTTGGGATTATCATTGTTGTTAGTGCAGCTTCTTGACTGATTTCTTTTATATTTCCAATTGGTCACTGACGTCTTGAAATAATATTTCCATATCGGACAATGCATCGAATCTGTTCTTTACCACTACGTTGAATGTATCTTTTATCTCCTCACTCTTCAGTGCCTGTAGATCAAATTTAGCGTTTCTATTTGTATATTTGACTTTCTTTAAGTTTATATGTAAATTGCCTAAGATTAATCTATGATTGAAGTAGCAGTCTGCGCTTGGTAGGGGACATAAACATCTAATATTTTTACAAGGGAGGTTACTAGAACTTGAAAAATAAAATGGGATACCTAGCTATAATACCACTAACTAACATGAAAATGTTTTATTTTTATTTGATAAATAAAAAAGTAAATATCGCAGTCATGTTTTGCAATCATGAGAAGAAACCTATTAAAGTGTTTATACAACATTTGTTTAATCTTTTATTACTTACATTTTATTATCAACTTTTTCAATTTTACATTTATGTTTAATTCTTAAAACTGTACTTTTAATGATACCTTATTTATTTATTATTATTGGCCCCTCTGTGGGGAAACAACAATTTTTTACTGGCCTCTTAAGGCCATCCACAATTTAAAGAACATTTAGTTTAGTTTAGTTTAGTTTAGTAAATGGATCAACAACACGGCACACGGATGCAACCCATAAGTGCTCCGTTCTCCTCCTAACTCAAACCTGAATCTGGAGAAACTCAGCTCAGTGCACGAACTCCGTAGCACCGCCGAGGATCCATTTACCTACATTTACCTACATTAACGGCGAAAGATCTTGGAAGTCTATGGGGTTTATGTTGATAAATATGTTTAGAGAAAATGTCATTTATGTTTGTAAATTTCATTCAATTTGAACAAATAGTTTTCTCTCTCTCTCTCTCTCTCTCTCTCTCTCTCTCTCTCTCTCTCTCTCTCTCTCTCTCTCTCTCTCTCTCTCTCTCTCCTCTCTCTCTCTCTCTCTCTCTCTCTCTCTCTCTCTCCCCCAAATGCTGGTGCAATTACGTTTGCTTAGAGAATATTTAAAATATCATAATAACATGATAGTAATGCCTTGATGGGTGCCTCCTTCCCTCCGCTTGCTTATGGGACATCCTTGAGCAAGGTGGAGTACCCGTTTAGCTTCCGATCAGGGTTACGTGAAGCCATGGGTGTAGGTGGTGGAAAGTTGAAGAGCAGCCGACAGATAGTTGTAGGTTATGGTCTCTAGCTTCACGACGGAAGGCAGAGGATCTCTTTTTTGGGAGACATTGGCTACGGTCATCGACCAGTATGGTCACTGCTAGGAAGGAAAGCAATGGCAAACTAACTTCTTTACAGATGCCAAGAATATCATGTACTGCAGTCTTATCGATAATCAGAGAAACGGCGTAAATGGGTGCTCCATAGGAGCAGCCTCGCCCGGTAGGGGTAGTCATGTGCACCAAGTGACTCCAGACCGTCATCAGGAGACTGAGTGCAAAAGAATATCATACTTGAAAGTAGGAACGTGGAATGTAAGAACTATGAGTGGGGATGGGAAATTTGATAACATTAAGAATGAAATGAGAAGATTAAATATTAACCTTTTAGGTGTACGTGAGACCAGATGGACATGAATGGGCATTATGACATCTGAGGAATATAAAATAATCTATTCTGATGGAGAGAAACAACAGTGAGGAGTCGCAATTATAATGGATACAGAGAGAGCAAAATCGATCAAAGGATATTGGACTGTATCAGACAGAGTGTTACTGGTGAAGTTGAGTGGAAGACCTTTTGATGTTAACGTCATACAAGTTTATGCACCAACAGCAGACAGTAGTGATGACAACATCGATGAATGTTATAGTGATTTAGAGAAAGCCTTCAAGAATTGCAAGAATTCTGAAGTAACTATCATAATGGGTGACTTGATTGCCAAAGATGGAAATCAACAGGACGGATGCATAGTGGGCAAGTATGGACTAGGGGAACAGAGTGAAAGAGGTTGCAGACTAGTACAGTTGGCAAAAGAACAAGATTTGATTATTGGAAACACCTGGTTTCAACAGCACCCAAGGAGATTATGGACATGGAGGAGTCTTGATCATAAGATTAGAAATCAGATTGATTACATCCTCATCAACAGAAGATTTCGAAATGTCTTAAAAGTGGCAAAATCTATACCAAGCGCAAACTGCTACAGCGACCACAGATTAATCTTAAGCAATTTACATATAAATTTAAAGAAAGTCAAATATTCACCAAGAAACACAAAATTTGATCTACAAGCATTGAAGAGTGAGGAAATAAAAGATAAATTCAACGTAGAGGTAAAGAACAGATTCGATGCATTGTCCGATATGGAAATATTATTATAAGACGTCAGTGACCAATGGGAAATGTTAAAGAAATCAGTCAACCAAGCTGCAGAAAAATCCATCCCAAAAATAAAGATAATAGGACGCAAGAAATGGATGACGGAAGACATCTTAAAACTCATGGAAGTAAGAAGAAATAACAAAAATAACAAGGAAACATATGAAGAGATTCATAGGAAAATTAAAAGCTACGCAAAGAGGTAAAAGAAATATGACTTGAGGAAAATTGCAAGTAAATTGAACACCAACACAACACCTGGAATACCAAATTAATGCACAAAAGAATTGATGACATTACTAACAATTAGCAGCTTTCTCCGTAACCCCGAATACTCTCGTGGTTGATGTGAAAGCACGAGAATTAGAAGTGGTTCGAGTCGCGCCAGTGACTTATGAGAGTATGGAGCCGGTCGCTCAGAAAGTCGTGGCGTGCTGATGAATCAAATCAAATCAAATCAAATCAACTTTATTTTGAGCGTAATCTAGCCTAGGAATCAACATACAGCTAAAAGATGCTGGTGTTGACCGCAATATCCTGAAACAGGATGGAAACGCGGGGAAAAAAAAAATAACAAAAGAACACACACATCACTAAAAAAATCAAAGATGGCAAAATCATAATAGAAAAGATCTGATTTTACATGCGTGGTCAGATTATGTGAAAGACCTTGATGATGATACAAGAGAAGAACAATATGATCATCGGAATAATAATGAAGGACCAGCAATTTTAAAGATGGAAGTTCAGAATGCTCTTAACCATATGAAAACCGGCAAGACCCCGGGTACAGATAACAATGATAACATCACAGTAGAAATGATCAATGCCTTAGAACAGGGGTCACCAAACTTTTTTCACGGCGGGCCGGATAACTGACAAAATGACGAGCGCGGGCCGGATACTGATTCTGTACAATACTTGCGCCGTTCTCCGTGGCGAAGTTCTTACGGACGCGATTCTTAATCCCGTATACCCACGTTCGAAATACAGCTGCGAGCGATTTGGCAGCAGAAACGTTGCGCTGGTTTTTACGCTATGTTATGGGTGCCGGTCGTTCGAAAAGCAATGGTAAACTACTGAACATAAACTTGCCAAGACATCAACAACAGCAAAAAATGCTGGTGTTGGCTGAAAACGTCCTGTAAAGGATATGCAACTAACTTTAACAATAATTTTAAGCTAGAACGAAAGCTCTGGGGAAAAAAGACGAAAAACTAAGTTAATCATGGAAAGATCGTGCAATGCACACAAACAAACAAACAAACAAACAAACAAACACAGACAACCAACATATTTATATTTATTTACTAAACAAAGTTATCAAAGAAGGCGACGTTAGCAAAAAGATATTTACATCAGACATATTGTGCACATATCCGAATCTCACAAACTAAGCAGCAAATGAGGATAGTGAGTTTTGTGAAACTGACGTGTGGCTTTCAAAATAACATCAATGTTTGGTTTGGAATTGCTGCATCCAATCAAGAGAATTGCTTTCAAATGTTCATCAGTCAATCTCATTCGATGTGGTGACTTCACAGACTTCCTTTTTGAAAATGTTAGCTTACAGACATAAGTTGTTCCAAACACAGATGCCATACCAGCGGCAAATGTCTTAAGTTTCGGAAACTCAACATCAGGTAAGCAGCGGTACTTCCTTCTCAATGAGCTCCAACTGTAATTCAACTAGCACACCATTAAGGTTACAATCAAACGGATTCTGGAACAGAAGGGTGTCACTCTCAAATCTGTCAAGATCTGAAAATCTCTCCAAACTCTTTGAAACATAGAAAATGAGAAAGGTTTTCTCTTTCCAGTTGTGCTTCCAACAATGACAGATTTCTTCGAAATCCTTTGATGGTTCTGTAGAGATCACAGACGAGGTAATCCTTTCCCTGAAGTTTCAAGTTCAGTTCATTCATATCGACCAAAATTGACAACTTTGACAGCCAGGAAGGATCTGACAGCTGAGAATCAGCTTTATCTTTTTCAGTGAGGAAAACATCTATTACGTTCCGGAGCTTGTAAAAACGAAGCAGGACTTTACCGCAGCTGAGCGACCTGGCTGATATGTGATAAGGCAAGTCACAGAATTCAGAATCAATTTCTTCAAGAAAAGCCTAGAACTGACGGTGAATGAGTGCATGTTCCCTAATGAAGTTCACAGCAGAAACTACTGGTTTCAGTACACAAGAAATATCTAAATCTTTTCCATAGAGTACTTGCTGATGTACGATGCAGTGTATGAACAGAGCACCCGGAATTTGCAAATATTCCAAATGAGTCCTGATCTGCCCCAACAGACCCTTCCTCACTCCAGTCATGTTTTTGTTCCTCATCAACTGTAACACCTCGAAGCTGATTCCACCGAAGGTTATAGTCTTGTAAAATTGTTTGCACTTCCACGAAAATGACTTTCCCAGTTGTTGTTCCATGCATGCTGCAAATGGACGCCAACTCTTCCGTTATCTGAAAATCCAAATTGACACCACAAATGAACACGAGAATTTGTGACGTACTCGAGAGATCAATAGACTCATCCAGCGCCAGAGAATACTACAAGTTCCTAGCTTTCTCGCGTATCTGTAGCACTGTGTTCTCTCCAAGTTCTTCTGTTCTCCGCACAACTGAACTTGCAGAAAGGCTGATAGTTCCAAACAAATCGGCTTTCTCAGGACACAAGTCATTTGCTGCTTCGATCACACACACACTCTTTAATGACGTTGCCATCAGTAAACGGTTTTCCTCGTTCTGCCATCTTATGCACTGTTTTGTAAATTTTACGAGTGACAGATTCATTTTCAGCAAATTTTCTCGTGAAGAGATTTCTTTACGTTTCAAAACCACGTTTAATGGTCTCATATTTCACAGAGCGTAATTTTCCAGAAAACGTTTAATATGTTGATGGATGTTTTGTTTCGTAGTGACGCCGAAGATTGTACTCTTTCAAAACGGCAACACTTTCGCTGCATATTACGCAGCTGGTTTTCTGGTCAGTTGTTTCCACAAAGAAGTACTTTACTCCTCACTCGTCGTCCACTTTTCTTTTCCTACTAGCCATAATTACGGGTGAAGTACACGGGATCTGAAAATGAGAAAGACATTACATTAGAAACAATTAAAATCCTATTGAAACACAAGAAAATCAGAGGACTAGGGGTCACTGGTGAAGCTACAGCTCATCAAAGATACATATACAGTTTATAGGTACCTTTGTGTAACCGCACAGAGATGATAGCGATAATAGCACAACGCCGACTGTTCATGGGCCGTAGAAGAAGAGAGGAATAAGAAGACAAAGAGAATTTCATTCTACCTCTACGGCTAACAAGTGTAAACAACGATTTAGAGATATCATAAGAAATGCAGGTCAGTGTACAGGGAATCAGAATAATGTAATTGTAAAGATACAACAACATCTGATTAATAAAGCCAATGCCCTAATAAATAATATTCATGATTAGATGCAATGACAAAATAGGCATCCCCATGAATAAACATACACATGATCATCCTTCACAGTACAATTGATATTCCATCACGGCTTGTGTAGTCATCCAACACAGTACCAGTGATCTTCCATCACAGCATGGGTAGTCATCCAACACAGCACCAGTGATCCTCATCACAGCATGGGTAATCATCCAACACTGTAACTGTAGTCTGATACACAACACCAGCAATTATCAGACAACAAGATGGAACAAAGGTCATTCATTCAGTAGCATGTCCTTTGCAGAACCTCGCTCCTATAACAACCTTCCGGAAAACCTCTCGATCATAAGCAAGATTTCCCGCTTCAGATACATCCATCTGGAGATCATCCGCCACATCCTGCACCCATCTTCTATTTGGCCTTCCCCTTCCTCTCTTCCCAGGCATATATCAATCCATTATTGTTCTCAGGCACAGACATAGCTATTATATTCCTATATTCCTATTTAAACTATGAAAGTTCGTTCTAAACTCACCCCACAGCAGATAATCGTCAATCCACAATCAAGATCCTCTTGGATCAGCATCTCTTCGGCCTAAGTTGTTCCCAATGCCAAAGAGGCGGGCACATGGCTTTACTGGGCTGTTATAGGCACGCCAACACAACATCCCAGTATCCTATACATTTTTTACCAGGGTATCAAGTGATATACTACTCCATACTCTTGTAGAGTCGCGGCAGGCGGCTTCATTTGGTAATAGAATGTATCTCATAATAAGGTTCGCAAAATTTATAAATAGGGCCACCTAAATAAACAACCTAGTGCAGCCAGGAGGTGTGAAGATCTCCTATTAATAATATTAATAATAATATACATAATATTTACATTTAAATTGTATCACTTCAGCATTGATTCAATGGTCATGACATAAGCTCTAATAGTTATGCTTTGGATGACATTACAAATACACAAAATCAACCTTCATGGACAAAATGGCGGCCCTTCCATGACCGGGCATGTCTATCTCTGGTATAACAGTCACATGATGTTTATTTGCCAACTTCAGTATCTCAATGTAATCTGATGATGTTAGAAAACCACTGCCAGGCAATGTTGAGTTATCGGGACCTGAGCCCAGTTGAGGCATCAAGCATTTGGTCTCTGTTGGATCATAACATCTTTGGGACCCCAACTGTGTTAATAGAAAATATGTCAGTTTAGAAACTAATGATACAAACTGTAAGCAAGCAGGCACTAACTGTTTTATAACAGAGAGAAAACATATAATTTTACAGCATCCAGTTCTAATATTTTTAATTTTTTTTTCGCATATCCTTCACAGGACATTGCAGCCAACACCAGCATTTTAAAGCTGCTGTTGATGTCTTTGCATGTTTTACGTTCAGTAGTTTGCCACTGCTTTCTGAGGCTCACATACCTCCGTAAGTAACCAGCGCGACGCGATCCGCTGTCGAATCTCGCGCAGCTGTATTTCCTACGTGAGTATACGGGATTACGAACAACGTCCTTACCAGCTTCGCCAGGGAGAACGACAGTTCTACTATAGGCAGACATACATGCTGGTAGATATGAAAACATACAACAAATGAAAACATCCTAACAAATACATAAACTAAGGAATAAACAGACAGACAGACATGCTGCTTGCTTGCTTGCTTGTGTTCGTTGGCTTGAGCTCCAACGCGAAGTCCTGTATGTCGGATGAAGGCATTCTGTTGTCCAACATCGTGTGTCATAGTTATATCAAGCAAGTTCCAGTACCGACGGCGGGCCGGATGAAATGACGTCGAGGGCCGGATCCGGCCCGCGGGCCGTAGTTTAGTGACCCCTGGATTATGTGTACATGTGTCGAGTAAGACCATAGTCCACTCTTGCAAAAGATAGGTGCTGAAGACGGAGGCAGCCAGCCAGGAGGCGCACCACAGAAATCAGGCGACCACGCAATTACGCCGTGAATTATGTCGACAACTATGGTGCTCGCCCTGCTCTGGACCCCCAGGCAGGTGCAGTGCCGGGCTTTATGCCTCATAAGGGTCTAACCACAACAAACTAAAAAAGACTGTTAGATTCATATAAGAGACAACATTGCAGTTATAAACATATTTCAGGCGAACGAAAGAAGAAGAAGAATATTATTGTTCGAGGAAATCTTGTCCTTGTTCACCTTTAGGACTTCCTTGGCTCTCCGGGACTCTGTTTACAGACTCAAGCAATTGAACCAGGGAAGGCTGTACTATTAAAATTATAACGGGCCAGGATCACATTCGGAAAGAGGAACTCTAGTTGTCCTCTATCTCTTTGAGATTTTCCCAAACATCCGACAAGGACATAGCAGCCAACCCCAGTAATTTTTGGCTGTTCGTGATTCCTGGGCAAGTTTACGTTCAGTAGTTTGTCATTGCTTCCTGAACGACCTGCACCCATACCATGTAATAAAAATCTAACACAAGGTGGTGTGCTGCCAAATCGCCCGCAGATATGTTTCCAACGCTGTATGCGGGAATTACGGACTGCGTCCGTAACCTGCTCGCCAGGGATCCGGCATATGAGGCACAATTAATGCCGATAGTATTTTTTTTCTTCCTGTTTTCGCTCGATTTGAACTCAATCGTAGTCCATATACCTGCTGCTACTTCTAGTGCACTAGACTGATTTTTGCTTGTGAATTAGCTTTTCTTTTAACCAGTGTCCCTCGCAATCAGGAGAACCCACTCCGGCTTCAGAGGTACTCCGTCCCCAAGTCAAGGACGAGAAGTCCTACTTTTTAGTCCAATTGACCGTTGTAGGGGTTCAACCTGCTACTTCAGCATCAGCACACCGGATGGTTAAGAACGAACGCTCTTATCCATTCGGCTATTCTTACCTCCATGCCAATAGTGAACACATTACTCTCAGAGCAGCCTCGTTCTCCTAGTGTTTAGAGGGGTATCCTGTGTTTCACGGAGAAAAACATAGAATAAAACAGGACTCCATGTCAATTTTAAAACATAATTTATACACGCATCGACACATTCTAATTGTCTGTCTGCCTACCTGCCTGTCTATCTGCCTACCTCCCTGTATACCTGCCTGTCTTCCTGTCAACGTTTTTGCTCTGCAGCAGATGTGATATGGACCGTATTACTGTGTACTTGTGTAGTAGAGTCGGCCCCTGCGTGTTACCGAGACCCGTTATTCAAGAAAAGAATAGGGCACTCTTTCGAATAACGGTCCTAATTGGGGACATAACTCTGTAGTATAAAAAGCATCCCTCACAGGGCCTCATTAGGTGATATAATAAAAAAAAAAAATATTAAACACTAGGAACTAAAATATAGAACTGAGATCATGGAATTACGTACCAATAATATTTCACAGTTATATGTGGAAATTGTGGCACAAAAGTTGTAAATACTGTCTAAATGCATGTTCTTTGCGACAAAATTGTACATATCGGAACGAGCATTGAATGTGTTGTCGATCACTTCGGGTTCAATGTGACGTGGCGTGCTAGACCGATCGATGGATGCAATAATGTTTTTTGGGCCCGGAGGTCCCTCACAGTCATCGGAGTGTATACCTATCAGTTATATATGGAAATAGATATACACTCCGACGACAGTCAGAGCCCAGGAAACATTTAATGCATCCATCAATCTGTCTAGCCGTCCACGTCACATTGAACCGGAAGTGATCGACAACATCAACTAATGAGGCCCTGTAAGGGATACTTTTTACACTATAGAGTTATGTCCCCATTTAGGACCGTTATTAGGAAGAGTGCCCAACTCTAGCTACAAAATCCTACCAATCGTGAAGATGTCTGCAAAAGGCTTGGCATGCGTTGTTTGAGGGATATATATACGGTCGGTTTGTTAGTCAGTCAGGCGCGGTTCCAAATTTTTGACAAAGAGTCGCCACATTATGCTTCGTTCCTATGCCAGTGAAAATCACATACAATGCTCCTCATTGTCCCGTGTGAAAAGTGAAACAGATAGGAGTCTCGACTAACCAACCGTCAGCACAGCATATCACGCATAAAGCTGCTGCCAGAATGTCAAAACAAAAGTCATCCACGAAAAATAGAATTCATCGTCGATGGAAGCGGCAGTCACTAGAAAACCAGCAGCCACACATTACTGCATAAGGCAACCCAGTTAATTCAGCGACCGACCTACCGCAATCTTTTCTGAACATGCTGTTCACGCTACGAACAACAGCGGACAAATGTAAAAGCACTCCATATGAAATTCACAGCTCACAGTGTCGCTCCACGCATTCAGCTCAGTAGCAGGGCGACAGAAACATGCACTACCAGTCCAACATGAGGAAACTGGGTAAGCAAACCGTAGCCATAAGTATAAACACTTCAGAGGCATTAACAGCTCAACCGCCTATCCAACATATTGGGGACCGGAATATACCATCAGTACTGCATGTAACAGAAGAGTGATAAACAGCAGAACATGATCATGGGGAGTTCTAGGTGGTGAATTGGTTACGCCTCCTGCTTCACACTCCAAAGGTGGTTGGTTCAATTACATACTCCGTCATGCGGTTCACAAGTGCAGTTTCTTCTTCTTCTCTTGCGACGGGAGTTTTCCACAGCTAATTATGCACCTCAAAGGTCAATTTTTTCCACTTAGTCATGCATTTATGTAAGATTTGCTTCCTCTAGACAGATTCTGAGTGCAGTGAGTGCAGTAATCTCAGAGACTCACGGGGTCTTCACTGAAGCTACGGATCTCGTGCTTTGTGCGACGATTTCGGCAGGCCGATCTGCGGAAAGATACTGGATCAATTCGATAAAACCCGACCTAGACACTATTGCTACTGGATCACAGATAGAGTAAACGGTGAACCAGGATCTTGCTTTGCTGCTGCACTTCGAAAACAGGATCTTGTCAATGAAGAGATACCAAGAAATAGACGGTGGGGGAGAGGTTGGACGATGGAGGGGGGAGCCGGGGGGGGGGGGGCAGAAGGGCAGAAACCGAAAGCACGTGGACCAGTTTTCAAAAGAATAAGGACAAATGGATTAAGATGGCATAGCCAAGTTAAGTGAATGGGCCCAGTTAGAGTACACATATGCTAGGCACATAAAAGCAATATCGTGTCCCCGATGAAAATGACAGATGTAAACACACACACACTCACACACACACACACACACACACACACACACGCACGCACGCACGCACGCACGCACGCACACACACACACACACAGAGCAGACCGCCTTGCGTTGGTTTTTTTATGAACATTGTATGTGTGCCGGTCGTTCAGAAAGCAATGGCAAACTACTGAACTTGCCAAGAGATCACAATCAGCCAAAAATGCTAGAGTTGACTGCCACGTCCTTTAAAGGATAGGCAGCTAACTTGTAAGTTTGTCATTGCTTACTGGTGATTTTATTGTTTACAAACATCATTAATTAATTTCTGTTGATACCACATCACCATCAATTCTCTTGGGCAGTGAATCTGATACCTAGCCATATCGTATAGTGTTCAAAGGCGATCTCTTGCACCCTTGCAAGGCAAAAAGACACGACAGCAGGAATTGAAAAACAATATATTGCAAGATCCAGGCAACATTGTTAGAAAAGAATTATCGGATCACAGGTAGAAGGAATGGAAAACCATAGATTGAATCTGTCAAGAGGAAGACAACTGTACACATACTACGCTGACGTTGCTTGGGGCTAGAGTGGTTCATAAAAAAAAAAATTATTAAACAACTGTACCAACAGACGAACGAAGAAACAACAAAGAGAGGGGGAAGTGAAATTCACAGCTATGAAAAAGTGCAAATACTCTCGTACGGTAACGCACATATCTGCGCACAAGCTATCGCACACATCCACGTGCATTCTGGTAGAGTCTCCGTGCCCGAAGCTCCAGGTAATGTTTCCACAAATAATTAAATCTAAGAATGTCACGCTCGGTCAAGGTTGACAATTTACCAAAAATGAAGCCTTCAAATTGTGGGAAAGGTCAACTCAAGACTATTTGCGGCAGCCAGTTGCAAGTCAAGAGATTGACCTTGTGTGTCAACTAAACCACAGGAACACACACAAATATGGCTCTGCCCGCCGGCCTTCACATTATAGCAGCATAGAGGCGTGTGCGTCCAAAAGACACTATGGGATGTAACAAGGATAGCACAGTTACTCACGCGGTTTCCTGAGTCGGATAGAAAAAGAATATTTGTGGGAGAGGGGGGAAAAGGAGAGAGAAAAAAAAAAGGGGGGGGGGGGGGTAAGTCAAAGAAACAGGCAAATGTCTTTAAGGTCAAATGGACACATTACATGGCTATATAAGAAACAAACAAACAAACAAACAAACAAACAAAGAAACAAACAAAGAAAGAAAGAAAGAAAGAAAGAAAGAAAGAAAGAAAGAAAGAAAGAAAGAAAGAAAGAAAGAAAGAAAGAAACCTGGAACGTAGAAAGCCACATGGCCCAATACATAAGAGCGCTCGCTCGTTGATGGCGAAGTAAGGAGATTTCTCCCTACACTGACAGTCGGACTTCACGTTGAAATTCATTCTTAACATGGAGATTAAATAAACAAGTACCTCTGAAGTCAGCATGGCCCCGCCTGAAACGAAGGACATTGGTAATAGAGAAAGCTTGCATACACCTAAATATCAGTCCAGTGAGGACTACGCTCTGGTTTAAAGCAACCGAACAGGGAAACAAAAACAATCATCGTCAGCTAGCTGTCCTTGACAAGTTTAACAACCGATTGTTTTCTGTCCCCATTAACACACAGAATGTTCGCCCCCTGTCAACCTGTCTTTAGCTCTGCATCTTTCTAGTTTCACAACTTTGGAAATGAAATGGATTGATCTGTGGTAAAGCTGTGGAAATGTAAACAATATGCTAAGAAGCCTTGCAAAATATAATTATGGCAACCAGGAAGCTTCGTGCCTCTTGTGTGACTATACACCCGGATCTATTTTGGTTGTATGTGCTTGTTTTATTTATAATCGTGACCTTCTTCGCATGTTTTTTTCTGCAATGCATTGTATTCAGGCAAATTTACCGCGATTAACTCAGTTGCATTTGTATATATGGTGCCTAATTTTACCTGTTTGTCTAACAGTCTTCGCCTCAACTCAAGGACAAAACCAAGCGAACCTGACCAACCTAGCAAGAGGGCTTAAAATCACCTGGGCTGTTATAACCAATACAAAAGAAGATTATGTGCACCAGGTGGAAATAACTCTAGAAAATACAGCAAAGGATGTGAGCCTGAATTACGATCCTTGGAAAATCCATTTCAGCTGTACCTACAGGATAGAGCCAAAACAGCTGGGGTTTCTGGGAAACAAGGAAGTAGAGCTCCCTGGCCAAGACGTCACAATCACTCAACTACAAGGTGACCAGTACTACCTGAAGCCCACGCAGAACTTTACTTCCTTGACACCTGGAAGCATGAGGAAGATCAAACTCAAGGTGAATGTGGACGTTGTGTTGTTACCTTCCACTTATATGTTTAACTGAACATAGGGAAAGGCTTAGAATTAGGTAACGGGAGAGAGAGAGAGAGAGAGAGAGAGAGAGAGAGAGAGAGAGAGAGAGAGAGAGAGAGAGAGAGAGAGAGAATGATGTGGAGAAGAAGACGGGGGAGAACAAGAGTGGTTGAGGTTAATTAATATCATCAGCATCATGTGTCATTCCACCTGTCATCAAGTGTCCTTCCATCTGACTTAGTCGTGCATGCATTTCCACGGGTCATTATTGTTCTGGATCAACACCGATGATGATATTCTGCCGTGCTATCGTCACAATCTGTCCAGCAGAATTTCTCTGTCTGCCTCCGACCATTCTACCATTAATCTCTCCAGTCGTCACAATAATGTCCCGTGTTTCTTTTGTCTTTAAATGGCCAAAGAAAACTATTTTTACCCCTCATAGTTGTATATAATGACAGTACATGGTACTACCTACTTTCTGCTAGAGCCGAATGTTGGGCGGCGTTCACCAAACCAAACACCCCACATTGTGCCAATGGTTTCGGACGGAGGAGCGCTATTGGAAGGGTACAAGCTTTATCCTATGTTACTCATCTCATGTCTAATATTATGATTGTTTTATATTGGGATCTGAATTAATTAATTTGGTTACGCATTTTCCCTTCCGTTTTTATAGCACGGCTTGGTGTACTGTGTTGTGTGGTGCACTTTATTGAGACAGTCCTGTGTGGTGCAATGTGTTCAAACGTGTGTGTAGTCTATTGGAGGACTGTGGACAACTTTAGGAGTTATCTCAGTGTGCAATGAAAGTAATTCAGAAACAAAATATGTCTCAAACAAAGTTGTTGATTCATGACTTGTCAAGCTTTGTTTCTGGCCCTGGTGTTAGGAAGCGCAGTTTCACAATTCCCCGACATACCAAGTCAAGGGCTCGAAATCAGTCACAGGCGATTTGAGAAGCAAGATTGCTTTGCGATGATTTCGGTGGTATGAGCTTCATCGTCTCAGAAAGCTATAGCAAACTACTTAGTGTAGTAAATAACAAACAGCCAACAAATTCCGGAATTGAATACCATGTCCAGTAAAGGACAATAAGTACAGCAGTAAGGATTTTCTTGTGTGTCCAAGCTGGTACTTCCCAGGCACCAGGTCAGTGAGACAGTTCTGTTGCCATTCTCTTGAAGATTATGAATAGCTGCAGACCACTTGTTAATGCTTAAAGGGCACGCATGTTTTTCCAATCGTTAATGCCAGAAAATGTTATAGGAAGGTAAGGCGGCCGTCGTGAAATCGACCACATCACTCATGGAGTGCCGATTTGTCTGTACAGATTTAGGGCCAGCAGTATATATCTACTAAAACCCAAGGTGTGGTAACGGGTCTTTAACTTGTACCCGTTATAGAGAGGTCAGCATGATCAGAAAGATAAATGCACGCTCTCTATCTCTCTTCCGGTGCGCTAATGGCATGATAAGGATTTCATTACCAACACTGGTCAGGTCAGCTGCACTTGAACGTTGAGTTCTCGTTCAGAAAGCAGTGGCAAACTACTGAAGGTAAAACTGTTCAGAACATTAACCTGGGGTTGGGATTAATCTTAACGTCCTGCAGAGGACAAGCATCATTTCAAAAACCCGTTATAAATACATGGGGATGTCCGTGGGGGAGTGGTTAAGTCGCTTGCATTGCGCTCAGAAGGTTGTGATGTCGATTTCAAACTTATCATTCGGTTCATGAGTGCAACTTTCTCGGAGACTCCTGGGGATCATCGCTGGATCTACGGAGTTCGTGCTCTGTGCGACGCTTTGGGCAGACCACCCTGCGGAAAGAGACCTAGCCTCATGGGATAAAACCTGGTGCAATGAAGTCGATCCTCTCGCCTATTTACCTTTAAACTTGTTAAAACCCGTCTATAAATGTCAACACCTCTATTGGCCACTTTCAGGTCGACTACTACTCTGTTGCCAGAACAGACACGCTGCCAAATTGGTATATAACCTGGCCAAATTTGAC
>OY992883.1:43559625-43622125 GCA_963921405.1 Cepaea hortensis
TTACCATTCTTCAGGTTCTTTATAGCCCAAGCAATTTCTTCTAATGAGGGTTCAGGTTCTGTCTCTGCTGTCATTGGCTCATGTATCTCATTCATATCCTCACTGTCACTCATATCATACATTCCACTGCAGTACTCCTGCCATCTTTCTAGAATTTGTTTAGATTCTGTTAAGGTATTTCCCATCTTGTCACAGATACCATTCAATTGAGGTTGAACATTTCTTGTCAATAACTTCATTTCTTTGAACATTTCATAATCTCTTCCAGTCTTATGATATTGCTCTATTCTGGTACAGCAATCTTGTATATATTGATTTTTGTCCTTTCTTGTGTTCTTTCTTATTTCTCGAGTTAAAGATTTATACTTCATCCTGCTGTTATCGGATTCATCTCCTTTCTGTTTCAGTTCCCTTCGTTGTTTTATTAATTCTAACGTGTCTGATGTAATCCATGGCTTAAGTTGCTTTTTCTTGGTCGGAATGAAATCTTTGGCTGCAGTTATCAAGATATCTCTAGCTTGTACTGACAGTTCATCATGTGTCATTTCTTCTTGTACAGACATCAAGACCCCAAAGCGATTCCTAACTTCTATGTTGTATGCATCTGGTATTTTTGTGAGATCAAAACGAAGTGGTCTTGGTCCTCGGGTAAGCTTTTTGAGCTTTAATTTCAGATCTGCTTCTAATAACTGATGATCTGTATCACAGTCTGCACTCCGTAGGGTTTTTGCAGATGTTATGCTTGATCTCCATCTTCTTTGTATTAAAATAAAATCTATCTGATTTTTGGTAAAACTGTCTGGAGACTTCCATGTGAAGAGTCTTCTTGGATGTTGTTTAAAAAGCGTGTTGGCTATCGTTAACTCATTTTCTGTGCAAAGTTCAATTAATTTGTCACCTGCATCATTTCTATTTCCTAATCCAAATTTTCCTAAAACGTGTCTCTCATTTTCAGCTCTTCCTGCACCTACTTTTGCATTAAAATCTCCCATTATTATTGCTGTATCATTATGACCAATCTTATTTAATGTGTCTTTGTGAGGTTTTTTTGTGGGTTTATAGAGAATTACAGAAGTTCCAATGAGTGAAGTTCTATAAAGTATATCTCTCTATAAAAGATACAGGTTAGTAACAGCAAGTGTTGTCTAGAGGTATTGATATTTATTCTCGCATAACCCTTGTAGAGAAACCATTCAGAATTTTGGCTCACCGAGTACCCCCCACTGTGAGAAATTAGACACAAGTTAAGTTCTACACAAAATTATTTATAGATGATTTCTCTTCTAGGCCATATATAGATATAGAGGTCTTGGCAGTTAGCCACAGTAACCAATGAAAGCAGTTCTCTCATCTTCCAGCTGACTGTGCTCTGATCGCCAACCTCATTTTTGATCTCATTACTTATTTCAAGTGACACAAGACACTTGGACAAATGATCACATTGACAATTGTACCATTGTAGTGAACATAAACACCAACAACTGTATTTTACACTGGTTGAACAAGACAACATGAGAAGATCTTGACAACAGTTGGACAAACATTCACAAAGAATGATCACACCAACAGGTTAGACAAGTCATACATCATGGAAGATACTTGACAACAACCACACAGACTTTCACAATATCTGTAACCAACAGCAACAGTAGAGTAACAGTCACCATGAAGATGCTTGACACCAGTTGGACAAGACAACCACAGGGACATATATCTCAAAACTGTTCTCTTACAACTAATACTTTATTAATGTCTGATGAGGTCAAGTGAAAACTCAGGCTTCATATTCTGCCAACAATTTACATCTCAAATATGTTTATATGCAAATTATAGTGACATTATCTATGAAAACCCAAACACATCACTCAATATCCCCACAGAAACATCAATCTAAATAAACCCTCCTCCTTCACATATCTACACCATAGGTTATCCTACACCACAACACTTTAATCATGCTATCACTTTTCCAACTGTCAAATGAGGAAAACACATGATAAACCTATAGCCGGGCACAAGTATAGGGAGACACTGCTATACTGATCCGTGTACCGTCTTTTAGCACTAATGAAGGTGTTGGGAATGTCTCAGGTTTCAGCTTTCCCCATAATGTTTCTCCAGTTCAGGCTATTCCCCATTTTGACTAGGCCGAAGCAAGTGACAAACATGTCCTTCCGAAGGGTGAGTAGACTGTTCGCAAAGTTGATAATTTGGGATTAGTTTTACTTTTCCAGCAGAGGAAGATCTAAAAACTATGATGTCCCATCATTCTTCTCTGCCAGTCTATCTCCCACAACAGGTTCTGATGTAATTGAATCACCACACCGACTTATCACTAATCCATTTTTGGGAATTTGCTCTATTTATTAACTTCTGCTCCTTTAGCTTTCAGCCAATATTAATATTAACTGTGATATAGTCTGCTCCAAGTGCACCTTTAATGTCCACTCTTAGCCAGTAGTGACATGCTGAAAACCAGGTGATCTCTCCTCTTAAGGTTTCTTCTTGAATTTATCTTGAAGATATAGCCTGGAGCTTTTACAAAATTGGAGAGTATCCCTGTCTTAGGCTTTTAAGAAAGACTTTTCTTCAGTGCCATCTGTATAGGCCAGAATTAGTGGATTCAGGCTGAATCTTTGCAACCTGTTGTTCATTTTGGTCTTTTTGGAGTCTGACTTTTCAGCTGGAGTTGAAGACTAGAGCTCAGGACTTCCCCTGGAGTTGTCCTGGTGATTGAAAAGCCTCCCCCATCTTCCTCATTCTCTGTTAATAAACAAAGGCACAACATGTGTTTTACATCTATTGAACCATTGTCACAGTTATACAGTACTATCACAGATTCAGAGAGGAATGGGAGGGGGAAAAGGAGTGTGATATTCGAACACCCGCCTCTCACTGATGATGAAGTGCAATTTTATTTGGGGGTTTGGGGTGATATCCTTTCTCCAGGTTCATCCCCAAAACCGTGAAGTCATAGGCACATACTCCTTCTCAACAATGTACAGTTTGGTTAAGAATGGTCATGATAGGCACTCAACGAATGTTCAGAGCGCACAAAGGTTTTGCCATATGCATTGAGCGTGGTTTACAGTCATAAGCATATGCAAATCATCAAATCAGACAGACAATAGACATGGTAAGAATGTTTCACTGCGGTAGACATGACAGGTTTTGAGCGGCAGTTTTAGAGTCACTGTACCGAAGTCCTGTCTTCTTTTTACATTTTCTCAAGAAAATACTCGGCCATTCGCCTCTCTCTCACTTCATCAGGTTTACACATAACATATTAAATGATTTAGGTACCTGATGTGCAGATGACCACATCCTAAAGAATGCTTTTGGGCAAATTTTACCACTGCATCTTGAACACGTCCTTACGGGATGGAATCAAGGCTTCGACTGGCGGGCTAATTATGTATTAAGGAGCGTTACCAGCCCAAGGGTTACCCAATCAAATTGAGACCCCACCATTCATCTACCCTCTCTCGATCTAGAATCTACGATTCTATTTTTAGTTAGGGTATCACGACGGCTTACGTGGTTAACTACTGAGTATTGAGAAATGTAAATGGACTGGGGATGCGAACGTCTGAAGACATCATGCCACATAGCCTCCCCATAAAAACTGTCATGGTTACAATGACTGATAGGTCAGGCGTTCACAGTTCCCAGATCCTTTAAGTGGTGTCATCATTTACTCATCTCCCATTACTCCAACAAGAGCTGTGCATATGGAACCAATTGATTCTTTCCCTGAAAAATCTGCTCCAATATTCATCCATCAGTCATGAATTTGGTGGCATCTGCAAAGACCATGAAGTTAGTCCTGCATGAAGTTCCATTTAGTCACTGGAAGTATGAAGAGTTATGACCACACTTATCAGTGAACTGCTCTCCAACTCATTTCTGACAATGCTCCACAGTCAATCTCCATGCTATTTTTCCTGTCCATGATGAATGATCTCTCAGAGTCACACACTTTCAAAGCATGAGTACCATTGAGATTCATTATGAGAAGTAATGGCTTTGCAATTGAACCAACTTCTGTATGTCTGATGAGAGTGGTATAATTCCATATGTCTCTCATTCATTTATCTTTATCAGAACTTCATTCTTCCTCTCGCCTCTGGAGAATGATAATCCTGTGAGAGTGTATTTAACTGAACACTTTCTCCAACAGTAATCTTGGCATTTGGAACTGGGTTAAAATTTTTGATCATCACCGGAGCAAAAACAATCACTTCCGGGTGAACTGTATAGCAGCCGCTGCAGAACTTAAGACTAAAATCTACTAAGTGCAGATTTGGTTAGCGTTGGACACAGGGTCTACCTTTCCAATAAGCCTCTTGTGTTTGCAGATAGTAGCAATTTCCCATCATATTTCCTTGACTTATTTCTGTAGTCTTACCATAGATTTAGAGGTGCACTTATTGGTTGAGATTTCCTCATTCCGTTAGGCCTCTATTTTGATTTGTTGTGAGAAGTGACAGCATTTTCTCTCCTTAGTTGCTCTATTTTCTAACGTAGCAACCGAATTTGTAGATGTAGTTATACTAACATCCACTAAGCTAGAATCCCAGGTGGAATTTCCAACTTGTTTTCTTCAGCCATGCTTTAGCTAAGTGCTTTTGAGTGACTGGGAAGTATCCGTTCTTTCTCTCCCACATGAGCAAACGTTTACTTTTGGCGAATAAGGCGTTTCTTCTCAGCCATAGAGAAGTCCGTCATTATCACAGCCACCTTTGAAGGGGTGTGATTATGTGGGTATAGCTTCATAGATCCCAATGTTGACTGGAATTTTTTTTGAAGCAATTTTACTGACTTTGAGGATAGGACTGGCCAGGTCTTGTGAAGACATCTCGCAGATCAGTAATAATATAAGATTCCACTGCGGAATGCATGGTTCTTATTGTATAAAGAGTCGACTGCTGATCTTGCAGAGATCTTTATCTTGAAAGGAGTCAGCTGTTTGAAACTGATCTTTCGTTGTGTATAGAGTGTCAACTGCTGGAGTTGCAGTGATCTCTACCATATAAGAGTTAACTGTTTAAGAACAGTAATCCTTATTAGTCCATTCCATCACAGACTTTGCTCTTGTCTAGAACCGAGCTACATTCCTACCATTTTCTCCGGCAGAAATATCTTCCCATTGAGAATGAAAAAGGAGAAGGACATCAGTTTTTCCATCTTTGTCCTTCCTTTAATCTCCACCATTTTGCAGGCAGAAATGCTTTCTCAACTGAGGATGAATTGACGGCCGACGTCGGAGACGGATCCTGTTTTATCTCTTCATGAAATTTTTCAGGTTGTCCACGTTATGCTCCTAGTCGTATGATACGCCAATGACATCAGGTTAGTTATCCATCGTTTCCTGGACACATACTTTTGCGTACGCTCTCCACTTCCATTTGAATGGCTAGGGGTCCAGTTATTTTGATGGCCTTCCTGGAGATTTAATGAGTTCACTCCTAGTGACTTGGATCCTAGTACACCAGAGATCACACCATCGAACAATAGACTAATGTCTTATAGACACCAGACTGTGGTCGGGTCATGAATGACTGACCATGACATCAGGTAGAATCTTCCCTTCATCTCGTCCATTACGTATCAAGTACGCTTAATAATACCACTACTTCAGAAATGGCAAGTGACGGAGTTGATAAGGATGTTTTCTCCTGGAGATTCAATCGTGCTTACTTTCTCAGCAGCTTGATCAGGGCTACCGACAAGATTACACAACTGAAGAATAAACCCAACGTCGAATTGACACTGGTCATTAGCCGGTATGAATACTGACTATACTGAGAGAGATTGCCAGTGAGGTGTCTTAATGGTTGCCCAAGTTTTCCATCAGGGTTCACACTCTCTGCTCCCAGTGTTGCCAACATGTTATGGGGACTGAGGAATTAAGTACCCATTATATGATGTGATGCAGTGATATTAAAATGTAAATACACTAATTCCCCTTTCTCCCATGCTAGCCAATAAGTTAGAAAATGGAGTAGGCCCCCTATTAATTCCCTGGATAAAGTGTCTTAATTTATCTCAAGAAAAATCAAATTTATCCTGAAATTAGCTGTCTATGTTATTTAAAAATAATTTGTGTCTTCTGGTTCTCAGGTACCTTTGATACTCATAGTGAACACAGTATGCACAAAATTACACAACATTATTGACAGTCCCTTACATCAGCCCATCTTGAAACACAACATTATCATGGGTATAGCACACATGTTGACCCATAAGATAATTACATTTTTGTTCAACTACATTGTACAATGTGACATTTGTGAACAGTGATACATGCAATATTACCACCATTGATGAAACAACCACCACCCGAGATTTACTTGTGGGTTTAAACATCTGGACCTTTTGTCCACATTTATGTGACGAGATCCATTAACCACATCATAAAACTCTAAGCAATAGGTTTAATTTTGCGAGAGGTTACTCCCTGATTCTAATACAAACATAGATATCCTCCACAGGAGTCCCAGACAAGGTATACCCATAGTTTACATCCCGAGTCGTCAGACCTCGTTATGTGAATCCCATAAAAGGTATTCCCAGGGTTCAATTAGTGCATAGAGCACTCAATATGTGATTACCTTGAGGGGTGTTCCCAGAGTTCTAATTGCCTATATTAGTCCACAATATGTGATCCCCTTTAGCAGGTTATTCCCGGGGTCCAGTCGCGGATACGGGCCTCCAACATGTGATCTCCTTTAGGGGTGTTCCCGGGGTTCAATCGCGGATATGAGACCCCCAACATGTGAGTTTTTTTTGTGGGTTTATAGAGAATTACAGAAGTTCCAATGAGTGAAGTTCTATAAAGTATATCTCTCTATAAAAGATACAGGTTAGTAACAGCAAGTGTTGTCTAGAGGTATTGATATTTATTCTCGCATAACCCTTGTAGAGAAACCATTCAGAATTTTGGCTCACCGAGTACCCCCCACTGTGAGAAATTAGACACAAGTTAAGTTCTACACAAAATTATTTATAGATGATTTCTCTTCTAGGCCATATATAGATATAGAGGTCTTGGCAGTTAGCCACAGTAACCAATGAAAGCAGTTCTCTCATCTTCCAGCTGACTGTGCTCTGATCGCCAACCTCATTTTTGATCTCATTACTTATTTCAAGTGACACAAGACACTTGGACAAATGATCACATTGACAATTGTACCATTGTAGTGAACATAAACACCAACAACTGTATTTTACACTGGTTGAACAAGACAACATGAGAAGATCTTGACAACAGTTGGACAAACATTCACAAAGAATGATCACACCAACAGGTTAGACAAGTCATACATCATGGAAGATACTTGACAACAACCACACAGACTTTCACAATATCTGTAACCAACAGCAACAGTAGAGTAACAGTCACCATGAAGATGCTTGACACCAGTTGGACAAGACAACCACAGGGACATATATCTCAAAACTGTTCTCTTACAACTAATACTTTATTAATGTCTGATGAGGTCAAGTGAAGACTCAGGCTTCATATTCTGCCAACAATTTACATCTCAAATATGTTTATATGCAAATTATAGTGACATTATCTATGAAAACCCAAACACATCACTCAATATCCCCACAGAAACATCAATCTAAATAAACCCTCCTCCTTCACATATCTACACCATAGGTTATCCTACACCACAACACTTTAATCATGCTATCACTTTTCCAACTGTCAAATGAGGAAAACACATGATAAACCTATAGCCGGGCACAAGTATAGGGAGACACTGCTATACTGATCCGTGTACCGTCTTTTAGCACTAATGAAGGTGTTGGGAATGTCTCAGGTTTCAGCTTTCCCCATAATGTTTCTCCAGTTCAGGCTATTCCCCATTTTGACTAGGCCGAAGCAAGTGACAAACATGTCCTTCCGAAGGGTGAGTAGACTGTTCGCAAAGTTGATAATTTGGGATTAGTTTTACTTTTCCAGCAGAGGAAGATCTAAAAACTATGATGTCCCATCATTCTTCTCTGCCAGTCTATCTCCCACAACAGGTTCTGATGTAATTGAATCACCACACCGACTTATCACTAATCCATTTTTGGGAATTTGCTCTATTTATTAACTTCTGCTCCTTTAGCTTTCAGCCAATATTAATATTAACTGTGATATAGTCTGCTCCAAGTGCACCTTTAATGTCCACTCTTAGCCAGTAGTGACATGCTGAAAACCAGGTGATCTCTCCTCTTAAGGTTTCTTCTTGAATTTATCTTGAAGATATAGCCTGGAGCTTTTACAAAATTGGAGAGTATCCCTGTCTTAGGCTTTTAAGAAAGACTTTTCTTCAGTGCCATCTGTATAGGCCAGAATTAGTGGATTCAGGCTGAATCTTTGCAACCTGTTGTTCATTTTGGTCTTTTTGGAGTCTGACTTTTCAGCTGGAGTTGAAGACTAGAGCTCAGGACTTCCCCTGGAGTTGTCCTGGTGATTGAAAAGCCTCCCCCATCTTCCTCATTCTCTGTTAATAAACAAAGGCACAACATGTGTTTTACATCTATTGAACCATTGTCACAGTTATACAGTACTATCACAGATTCAGAGAGGAATGGGAGGGGGAAAAGGAGTGTGATATTCGAACACCCGCCTCTCACTGATGATGAAGTGCAATTTTATTTGGGGGTTTGGGGTGATATCCTTTCTCCAGGTTCATCCCCAAAACCGTGAAGTCATAGGCACATACTCCTTCTCAACAATGTACAGTTTGGTTAAGAATGGTCATGATAGGCACTCAACGAATGTTCAGAGCGCACAAAGGTTTTGCCATATGCATTGAGCGTGGTTTACAGTCATAAGCATATGCAAATCATCAAATCAGACAGACAATAGACATGGTAAGAATGTTTCACTGCGGTAGACATGACAGGTTTTGAGCGGCAGTTTTAGAGTCACTGTACCGAAGTCCTGTCTTCTTTTTACATTTTCTCAAGAAAATACTCGGCCATTCGCCTCTCTCTCACTTCATCAGGTTTACACATAACATATTAAATGATTTAGGTACCTGATGTGCAGATGACCACATCCTAAAGAATGCTTTTGGGCAAATTTTACCACTGCATCTTGAACACGTCCTTACGGGATGGAATCAAGGCTTCGACTGGCGGGCTAATTATGTATTAAGGAGCGTTACCAGCCCAAGGGTTACCCAATCAAATTGAGACCCCACCATTCATCTACCCTCTCTCGATCTAGAATCTACGATTCTATTTTTAGTTAGGGTATCACGACGGCTTACGTGGTTAACTACTGAGTATTGAGAAATGTAAATGGACTGGGGATGCGAACGTCTGAAGACATCATGCCACATAGCCTCCCCATAAAAACTGTCATGGTTACAATGACTGATAGGTCAGGCGTTCACAGTTCCCAGATCCTTTAAGTGGTGTCATCATTTACTCATCTCCCATTACTCCAACAAGAGCTGTGCATATGGAACCAATTGATTCTTTCCCTGAAAAATCTGCTCCAATATTCATCCATCAGTCATGAATTTGGTGGCATCTGCAAAGACCATGAAGTTAGTCCTGCATGAAGTTCCATTTAGTCACTGGAAGTATGAAGAGTTATGACCACACTTATCAGTGAACTGCTCTCCAACTCATTTCTGACAATGCTCCACAGTCAATCTCCATGCTATTTTTCCTGTCCATGATGAATGATCTCTCAGAGTCACACACTTTCAAAGCATGAGTACCATTGAGATTCATTATGAGAAGTAATGGCTTTGCAATTGAACCAACTTCTGTATGTCTGATGAGAGTGGTATAATTCCATATGTCTCTCATTCATTTATCTTTATCAGAACTTCATTCTTCCTCTCGCCTCTGGAGAATGATAATCCTGTGAGAGTGTATTTAACTGAACACTTTCTCCAACAGTAATCTTGGCATTTGGAACTGGGTTAAAATTTTTGATCATCACCGGAGCAAAAACAATCACTTCCGGGTGAACTGTATAGCAGCCGCTGCAGAACTTAAGACTAAAATCTACTAAGTGCAGATTTGGTTAGCGTTGGACACAGGGTCTACCTTTCCAATAAGCCTCTTGTGTTTGCAGATAGTAGCAATTTCCCATCATATTTCCTTGACTTATTTCTGTAGTCTTACCATAGATTTAGAGGTGCACTTATTGGTTGAGATTTCCTCATTCCGTTAGGCCTCTATTTTGATTTGTTGTGAGAAGTGACAGCATTTTCTCTCCTTAGTTGCTCTATTTTCTAACGTAGCAACCGAATTTGTAGATGTAGTTATACTAACATCCACTAAGCTAGAATCCCAGGTGGAATTTCCAACTTGTTTTCTTCAGCCATGCTTTAGCTAAGTGCTTTTGAGTGACTGGGAAGTATCCGTTCTTTCTCTCCCACATGAGCAAACGTTTACTTTTGGCGAATAAGGCGTTTCTTCTCAGCCATAGAGAAGTCCGTCATTATCACAGCCACCTTTGAAGGGGTGTGATTATGTGGGTATAGCTTCATAGATCCCAATGTTGACTGGAATTTTTTTTGAAGCAATTTTACTGACTTTGAGGATAGGACTGGCCAGGTCTTGTGAAGACATCTCGCAGATCAGTAATAATATAAGATTCCACTGCGGAATGCATGGTTCTTATTGTATAAAGAGTCGACTGCTGATCTTGCAGAGATCTTTATCTTGAAAGGAGTCAGCTGTTTGAAACTGATCTTTCGTTGTGTATAGAGTGTCAACTGCTGGAGTTGCAGTGATCTCTACCATATAAGAGTTAACTGTTTAAGAACAGTAATCCTTATTAGTCCATTCCATCACAGACTTTGCTCTTGTCTAGAACCGAGCTACATTCCTACCATTTTCTCCGGCAGAAATATCTTCCCATTGAGAATGAAAAAGGAGAAGGACATCAGTTTTTCCATCTTTGTCCTTCCTTTAATCTCCACCATTTTGCAGGCAGAAATGCTTTCTCAACTGAGGATGAATTGACGGCCGACGTCGGAGACGGATCCTGTTTTATCTCTTCATGAAATTTTTCAGGTTGTCCACGTTATGCTCCTAGTCGTATGATACGCCAATGACATCAGGTTAGTTATCCATCGTTTCCTGGACACATACTTTTGCGTACGCTCTCCACTTCCATTTGAATGGCTAGGGGTCCAGTTATTTTGATGGCCTTCCTGGAGATTTAATGAGTTCACTCCTAGTGACTTGGATCCTAGTACACCAGAGATCACACCATCGAACAATAGACTAATGTCTTATAGACACCAGACTGTGGTCGGGTCATGAATGACTGACCATGACATCAGGTAGAATCTTCCCTTCATCTCGTCCATTACGTATCAAGTACGCTTAATAATACCACTACTTCAGAAATGGCAAGTGACGGAGTTGATAAGGATGTTTTCTCCTGGAGATTCAATCGTGCTTACTTTCTCAGCAGCTTGATCAGGGCTACCGACAAGATTACACAACTGAAGAATAAACCCAACGTCGAATTGACACTGGTCATTAGCCGGTATGAATACTGACTATACTGAGAGAGATTGCCAGTGAGGTGTCTTAATGGTTGCCCAAGTTTTCCATCAGGGTTCACACTCTCTGCTCCCAGTGTTGCCAACATGTTATGGGGACTGAGGAATTAAGTACCCATTATATGATGTGATGCAGTGATATTAAAATGTAAATACACTAATTCCCCTTTCTCCCATGCTAGCCAATAAGTTAGAAAATGGAGTAGGCCCCCTATTAATTCCCTGGATAAAGTGTCTTAATTTATCTCAAGAAAAATCAAATTTATCCTGAAATTAGCTGTCTATGTTATTTAAAAATAATTTGTGTCTTCTGGTTCTCAGGTACCTTTGATACTCATAGTGAACACAGTATGCACAAAATTACACAACATTATTGACAGTCCCTTACATCAGCCCATCTTGAAACACAACATTATCATGGGTATAGCACACATGTTGACCCATAAGATAATTACATTTTTGTTCAACTACATTGTACAATGTGACATTTGTGAACAGTGATACATGCAATATTACCACCATTGATGAAACAACCACCACCCGAGATTTACTTGTGGGTTTAAACATCTGGACCTTTTGTCCACATTTATGTGACGAGATCCATTAACCACATCATAAAACTCTAAGCAATAGGTTTAATTTTGCGAGAGGTTACTCCCTGATTCTAATACAAACATAGATATCCTCCACAGGAGTCCCAGACAAGGTATACCCATAGTTTACATCCCGAGTCGTCAGACCTCGTTATGTGAATCCCATAAAAGGTATTCCCAGGGTTCAATTAGTGCATAGAGCACTCAATATGTGATTACCTTGAGGGGTGTTCCCAGAGTTCTAATTGCCTATATTAGTCCACAATATGTGATCCCCTTTAGCAGGTTATTCCCGGGGTCCAGTCGCGGATACGGGCCTCCAACATGTGATCTCCTTTAGGGGTGTTCCCGGGGTTCAATCGCGGATATGAGGCCCCCAACATGTGAGTTTTTTTTGTGGGTTTATAGAGAATTACAGAAGTTCCAATGAGTGAAGTTCTATAAAGTATATCTCTCTATAAAAGATACAGGTTAGTAACAGCAAGTGTTGTCTAGAGGTATTGATATTTATTCTCGCATAACCCTTGTAGAGAAACCATTCAGAATTTTGGCTCACCGAGTACCCCCCACTGTGAGAAATTAGACACAAGTTAAGTTCTACACAAAATTATTTATAGATGATTTCTCTTCTAGGCCATATATAGATATAGAGGTCTTGGCAGTTAGCCACAGTAACCAATGAAAGCAGTTCTCTCATCTTCCAGCTGACTGTGCTCTGATCGCCAACCTCATTTTTGATCTCATTACTTATTTCAAGTGACACAAGACACTTGGACAAATGATCACATTGACAATTGTACCATTGTAGTGAACATAAACACCAACAACTGTATTTTACACTGGTTGAACAAGACAACATGAGAAGATCTTGACAACAGTTGGACAAACATTCACAAAGAATGATCACACCAACAGGTTAGACAAGTCATACATCATGGAAGATACTTGACAACAACCACACAGACTTTCACAATATCTGTAACCAACAGCAACAGTAGAGTAACAGTCACCATGAAGATGCTTGACACCAGTTGGACAAGACAACCACAGGGACATATATCTCAAAACTGTTCTCTTACAACTAATACTTTATTAATGTCTGATGAGGTCAAGTGAAGACTCAGGCTTCATATTCTGCCAACAATTTACATCTCAAATATGTTTATATGCAAATTATAGTGACATTATCTATGAAAACCCAAACACATCACTCAATATCCCCACAGAAACATCAATCTAAATAAACCCTCCTCCTTCACATATCTACACCATAGGTTATCCTACACCACAACACTTTAATCATGCTATCACTTTTCCAACTGTCAAATGAGGAAAACACATGATAAACCTATAGCCGGGCACAAGTATAGGGAGACACTGCTATACTGATCCGTGTACCGTCTTTTAGCACCAATGAAGGTGTTGGGAATGTCTCAGGTTTCAGCTTTCCCCATAATGTTTCTCCAGTTCAGGCTATTCCCCACTTTGACTAGGCCGAAGCAAGTGACAAACATGTCCTTCCGAAGGGTGAGTAGACTGTTCGCAAAGTTGATAATTTGGGATTAGTTTTACTTTTCCAGCAGAGGAAGATCTAAAAACTATGATGTCCCATCATTCTTCTCTGCCAGTCTATCTCCCACAACAGGTTCTGATGTAATTGAATCACCACACCGACTTATCACTAATCCATTTTTGGGAATTTGCTCTATTTATTAACTTCTGCTCCTTTAGCTTTCAGCCAATATTAATATTAACTGTGATATAGTCTGCTCCAAGTGCACCTTTAATGTCCACTCTTAGCCAGTAGTGACATGCTGAAAACCAGGTGATCTCTCCTCTTAAGGTTTCTTCTTGAATTTATCTTGAAGATATAGCCTGGAGCTTTTACAAAATTGGAGAGTATCCCTGTCTTAGGCTTTTAAGAAAGACTTTTCTTCAGTGCCATCTGTATAGGCCAGAATTAGTGGATTCAGGCTGAATCTTTGCAACCTGTTGTTCATTTTGGTCTTTTTGGAGTCTGACTTTTCAGCTGGAGTTGAAGACTAGAGCTCAGGACTTCCCCTGGAGTTGTCCTGGTGATTGAAAAGCCTCCCCCATCTTCCTCATTCTCTGTTAATAAACAAAGGCACAACATGTGTTTTACATCTATTGAACCATTGTCACAGTTATACAGTACTATCACAGATTCAGAGAGGAATGGGAGGGGGAAAAGGAGTGTGATATTCGAACACCCGCCTCTCACTGATGATGAAGTGCAATTTTATTTGGGGGTTTGGGGTGATATCCTTTCTCCAGGTTCATCCCCAAAACCGTGAAGTCATAGGCACATACTCCTTCTCAACAATGTACAGTTTGGTTAAGAATGGTCATGATAGGCACTCAACGAATGTTCAGAGCGCACAAAGGTTTTGCCATATGCATTGAGCGTGGTTTACAGTCATAAGCATATGCAAATCATCAAATCAGACAGACAATAGACATGGTAAGAATGTTTCACTGCGGTAGACATGACAGGTTTTGAGCGGCAGTTTTAGAGTCACTGTACCGAAGTCCTGTCTTCTTTTTACATTTTCTCAAGAAAATACTCGGCCATTCGTCTCTCTCTCACTTCATCAGGTTTACACATAACATATTAAATGATTTAGGTACCTGATGTGCAGATGACCACATCCTAAAGAATGCTTTTGGGCAAATTTTACCACTGCATCTTGAACACGTCCTTACGGGATGGAATCAAGGCTTCGACTGGCGGGCTAATTATGTATTAAGGAGCGTTACCAGCCCAAGGGTTACCCAATCAAATTGAGACCCCACCATTCATCTACCCTCTCTCGATCTAGAATCTACGATTCTATTTTTAGTTAGGGTATCACGACGGCTTACGTGGTTAACTACTGAGTATTGAGAAATGTAAATGGACTGGGGATGCGAACGTCTGAAGACATCATGCCACAGTCTTGTAGTGTGTTGTAAAAATCTTCAATTTCGTCCTCCTCTGCTGTTGAAGTAGGTGCATATATCTGTATGAGAGTTATGTTTTTTGGACGGCCTTTAAGTCTAATAGTGAGGATTCTATCACTAACTGGATTATATATCATTAAAGATTTAGCAGTTGTCTTATCTAAACAAAATGCCACTCCACTCTGGCCTCCGACATCTCTACCAGAATAAATGAAAATACTTCCATTTTCAGTTGTAAAATGTCCCTTGCCGCTCCAGCGATGTTCACTAATTCCTAAAATTTGAATGTTTAACCTCTCAATCTCATCACACACTACTTTAAGCTTTCCCTCATACAAACTTCTCACATTCCACGTTGCTATTCTCACTCTGTTTCTTTGTCTGACACAGGGGATTTCCTTGGTAACACAGTCAGGAGTAACTCCGTCATCACGATTACTAGTACTGGTCCCTGTGTCACACTCTTCCCCAGTGTTATCTGATCTGCCTGGCCTGGGGGTCTCGCCACCAGATCTCTTTCTTATTATGTTTTCTTTCATGGTTGTTATGGTCTCTTGGCAAGTTTTGCAGAAGGTAGCTTGCCATTGCTTTCCTTCTGGGCAGTGACTGTACTAGTCGGTGGCCATAGCCATTGTCTCTACTGATGAGATCATCTGCCTATCGCCGCAGAGTGCAAGACCATAACCAACAACAATCTGTCGGCTGCTCTCACACTCCATCCACCACCTGCTTCCCTGGCTTCACGTAACCCTGATCGGGGGGCTAAACGGGTACTCCACCTTGCCCAAGGGTGTCCCGTAGACTAACGGAGGAAAGGAGGCGTCTTACATCTCCTTTGATAGGGGATACCCCTACCCCGCTAACCGGATCTCTACAATACGTGTGTATATTTCTTACACTGTAACATCTGAACTTGGGCTATATCATCATCATCATCAAGTGCCTTGCCGGCTGGCGTATGCGTTCATGGCTCTCCACAGATCTCGGTCTTTGGTGTTCTGGATCAACTTTGCTGATGATATACCTCCATGCCATCGCCTAAATCTGTCCAGCATCATTTCTCTTGGTCTGCCTCTGCCTCGCTTCCCCTCGATCTTTCCAGTTGTCACGATGTTCTCCAATGGCCTCTCTTCTCATCACATGACCAAAGAAAGCTGTTTGTCTCTTTCTTATTGTTGTATATAGTGTTCTAGTTTCATTAGCCTCTTTCAGGCAATCGTTGTTAGTTACTATGGCAGTTCAAGGAATTCGCAACATTCGTCTTAAAAATCTCATCTCTACTATAATTAATAATACACTGGCGGCGATGCAAAGGAGCTTGGATCATATTATGGACGTTCATTTGAAACCCGCTGCAAAGGCTTTATTAAAAAGCTTGAAAGAAACATTAGCAGGTGTGGTCGAATTAAACAACGCATTCAATTTAAATGAATTATGCACATGAGTTGGTCAGAAGAAGTCACCGTAGGCATTCAGGCAAGCATCCCATTGCTTAGGTAGGCGGCGAATGCCGTCCGCAAAAAAAAAAGATTGTGGTTGCTTACTGAACCAAGTGTTTACCGCGTTCATTAGGTCTGCATCTGTGTGAAATCGTTACCTCTTGAGGGCTTTTTTTAGAGGACCAAACAAATGAAAATCACATGGTGATAAATCAGGACTATAGGCTGGATGTTGCAGAATTTCCCACTTCTTTCTTGCTAATGCTTCCTGCACAATCTTTGCGACATGCGGACGAGCATTATCGTGCAACAAAATCACACCGCGAGAAAGCATGCCGGGTCGTTTATTCTTGACGGCTTTTTGCAGCTTGTCTAGTGTTTGCAAGTAGTGGGTAGAGTTGATGTTGACAGCAGGTTCTTTAAAGTCAGCCTTCAATAACCCTTCATGGTCAAAAAATGTGCTCATCACAACCTTACCAGCGGAAACCTGTAACTTGAAATTTTTGGATTTTGGTGATCCAGCATGCTTCAATTGTATGCTTTATCTTTTTTCTGCTCGGCTCAAAGTGGTGACACCATGATTCATCACCTGCTACTATGCGGAAGAGAAATGCATCACCCTCCACTCTGTAATGCAGCACGTGGTGTAAACACCAGCCCATGCTTTCCTCTTTTTGGTGATCGGTCAACATCAGTGGTATCACTGTGAACACACCTTCCGATATTGTAGTTTCTTACAAACGACCTTTTGAATTGTCCCAATTGACACATCAAATTCTTTCGCTAGCGAACGTATGCTTCGACAACGGTTCATCTGTACTACTGCATCAATTTTGGCGATGGTGTTTTCTTTTTCTGTTGCAACAATATGCGCTTGACCCGGCAGTCGATGATCCGTCATGAATTGACGTCCTTTCCGAAACATTCGTGCCCAGTCTGTCAATGTTGTCTTCGACACACATGTGTTGCCGTACGCTGCCTGAATTCTTCGATGAATGTCCACTGGTCGACATCCTTCAAATGAAAGAAACTGAATCACCGCTCTTTAACCTTCTTTGGGCGGATTTTGGAGCAACCTGGCCATTTTCTCAACGGCCAGAAGCAGAATCTATGCATCGTGGGACGATAAGCACGTGCTCTTTTATTCATTGGTCAATACTTATCACATGACTATGACATGATCATGTTCAACGTACGCAATTGCGCGCGGTGCGGCACGAACGGATGTCAAATGAACGCCCCTTATATAAAGATTTGTCTGGCGTGCGATAACAATCCTCACAAACCACTCATGTGAATTTATGTCTTTCTTATGGGAGTCAGCATGGCAGAATGGATAAGAGCGCTCGCTATTAAACTTCCAGTATGCTAATGGCGAGGCATCAGGCGCAACTTCAACACCTTTTAGTTAGACTTAAATGTTCTCTTCTCGTTCTTGACATTCGGACATAAATTACAGGTACCTCAGAAGTCTGAGTAGGTTCGCCTGAGAGTGGGGAATACTGGTAATGTAATAAGGACAACTCGGGTTAGAATTAAACTGTAAGAAGACACAGATTATGGTTGTCACTAGGAAGAACGAAATACCACAATGTAATATACAGCTAAATGGGAATATTCGTCAACATTTGAATTGGTACAATTATCTCGGAAAGGTAATATCTGATGGGAGATGCCTTGAAAAGATTAGAACAAGAATCGCCATGGCGAATGTAGCCTTTAGCAAGATGAAAAGCATACTGACTAATAAAAAGATGTCAACTGAAACGAGAAAAAGAGGGTTTAGGTGCTACATAGAGCCTGTACTTTTGTATGGATGTGAAGCTTGGACAATGAGCAGTCAAGCTCAAAAACATCTTATGGCTGTGGAAATGTAGTTTTTGAGGAGAATGCAAAGAATACCATGGACAGACAGATAAAACCAATGACAAAGTACTACAAGAAACAAATTAAAATCGCAAATTGATTAGAGAAATTAGACGCAGACAGTCAAAATAGTTTGGACATGTTATGAGAAGAAATACATTGGAGAACTTGGTGACATCTGGCAAGATCGAGGAGAAGAGAAAAGGAGAAGATAGAGAAGTAAATACCTGGATGACTTGACACGTGGCATGGTCGAGACAAGAACACTGAGCTGATCCACGACTCTGGTGATCGAGTGAAATGGCGAATCATGACAGCACACGCTTACCTGCATGGTACGTGATAGATAGATGGATGGAATAAGAAGAAGCTAATCGACACACAAAAATCAGTCCAGTGCACTCCTCAGTAGTGGCAACTGATAGAAGTAGTAACACCTGCATGGATTCTGCTTGTGTTCAAACAGCGCAAACGCCGCCTTCCCTCAGATATATGTGCTATATAGTGTTGTGCTGAATTTATATATTTTAAGTTTAATCTAGCACATGACTTTCCATGTCATGTGATTATTGTAACTGGCCATGACAATACAGTTTGTTCACTTTACTGTTCACTTTATTCTATTTGTGGACAGGAACGTTTTGAGCGGAATTACGTGGCTGACTTTACTTACAGTTCTGAGATTCGTGTCATTCCCAAACCAGCCAGTGTCGTCATTGCAAATCCAGATGATGTCATTATGGTGGCCATCAACAGCTCTTGGGTTGTCAGATTTAGTGGGGAACTTAATAATGAAGCTAACTATCTTGGAGGTAAGCAGCTGTGATTATTTGCGGGAAACTAAATGAACAATTACTTTGTGTCAGTTGGTGACTTGTTTATTAGTGGCCACTATATTGTAACTTGTCTATAAACAACTAATCTAGGAGGGAAGCTCCGACAGGCGGAAAGTTAGAGAATTGCTTTGCTGATCCGGCAGATTCTGCAGGTCGTCTTGGGTGTTACCTTTCCTAGAGAGAGGAATCATGCTGCATGGGCAACACATGGTCTCTACAGTTCAGCCCAGGATGTGCTATGGAGAGATATAACATTTGCTACCACAATGCGTTGAAGTTTTTGTCACTTTTTAGAAGTAGAATATAACAAACTATAATATAAGACGGTAAGGTGCCAGTTAGTTAGTTATAAGCAGGCGGAAAATGGTAATATGTTTATCCGTACATCTCCAGTTCCACTTTCCATTTTTGTCGATCTACTCATGACATATTGTTGAAATTTTGAAATGCAGTGTTACTATTTGAACTGTCAATTTATTTCAAAGAAATGAATGCACACATTTGTTTGTGTCCCCTAACAGTAAAGACTGAACCCCTTTGGAACTTTACCTTGGTTGATCCCCCAAGATGCTATGGGTCAGCCTAGCTGCATGTTGTGGTCCCAGTATTGCTTGTTGGTGTATGTCGTGTCCTCCTTTAAAGTGTCGTCCCTGGAGTGAGGAGATTCGACACCCACATTATAATATTTTTTTTCCTCTCAATATTCTGGAGAATCCACCAGCTTCCGTCCAACACACTCCATCAGCCTATGGACACCTTTTCCTATCACTCTCTCACTGTCGTACTATGCCCCCTTCTCATACTTCCCCAACGCAACATACTCAACAACTCTTGCTTCTAAAAATTAATAAAGATTAATTTATTAAAAGAAAAGTGTAACGTATATGAGACGTGTATGTGAAGAAAATGTGTGACGTGTTCTATAAAGTGTGTAGAATCGGACTCTCAGACAACAACCCAGTCAGCTGATCCCAGCAAGGATAGACCACAGCACGTTACGTCAGAACATGTACTTCTCACCCAGTGCCGAAACCATCTTGCCGGATACTGATTTGCCTCTGTAGACCTCTGGTAATCCCATTTCATGAACATCCGAAATAGACACCGGTGGTATTAACAGTTAATCATGGACCGGTTGCACTCTACACAATGTCCGTTCCTATCGTTCCTTAAAAAAAATGCACAAGTCCTTTGTAGTGTGGACACAGTTATTAATGTTAATTGTTAATGTACTGGATCCTCACTCGTGTCTATCTACCCTCAAGTATCATGTCTTGTGTTCTATTACACGAGATTATATCACACTAGGCAACTATTATCAGTAATGTTCTCAGTTAGTTACTACTGTCTGATGCTGTGTGGTGCATCAACAATCATCACCCTCTTTGGTGAATCATCTTCCTTCTAGCTTTAGTTACGTTCTGTATGAAACTTTATTGACTGTTCCACTGGTGTTCTTCCGACTTGGATTTGAACCTTTCCTAAAAAACTTGTTGAGTTTCCTTGGATCTGGTAGGGAACCTAGGATAGAAACAACACATCTGGTGATAGTACTAGTCACTGATCCTTTCGGCTGAGTGTAAGCCTATCGCCTTGCTTAATGATCTTTAGCTAACTAAACTATGTCCTAGAGCAGATTAGCTACCCACCTAGGGCCGAATCAGGCTATGACAAAGAAAAAATCAGCAAACAGAATGCGGAACCCCGCCCACCAGGGACACCTACGGGAAGATCCCAATTATCCCTCATTACTCAATTCTCAACTAGTAAAGCTTATCAACACTTCACTAATCTATTCTTAACTAGCAGAGTTAATATCACTATTCTACTCTAACTAGTTTCCACTAACAGTGCTAATCATCACACTATAGTTTTAACAAGGCTACAGTCTATATTAATTAGAACTAATATAAGAATAGGTTATACCTTAAATGGCACTACTGCAGTCCTATCAATCATATCTACATCTGCCATGATAGGCACGTGTAAAATTAAGTCACTAATTAACACACGGTAGATATTATTTCCACTAAGCACTGCAGTGACATTTCACTCCGACTAGAGCCACATTTTCAAGTCCCCCTAGTTGGCCCCAACTCGGGTTTATATGGCAACCTACCAAAGTTGGCCACGTGACGTTCTCCTTTATGCCCCCACACAGGTGGCACAGTGGCAGATCATCCCCTGTCAGGGATCCATCCTCCCTGGCTCCATTAATGTTAGATTTGTCATCACTGGTTTTGACATCCAAAACAATCTAGAGAGTTACTGTACAGTTCCAACAAAGAGTTTTTCCCAACACGCTGTCAATCTTCTCGATGTTCCGGAAACAAGACTTGACAGATGTACTGTTTCCTGTCTCTCGCTGCCAATTCCGGTTTGTCTCTGACTGTTGACAAACTGTCAAGCGATGCCGGGACCTGTCTTCATCACCACCGAATGTTCCCAATCCGTTAGAGATGTACACGTGCAACTACAAATATTGTCCTGGGATTTTGACATCCGATTTGTTTTTACTGTTAGTAAAATAGTTGTCGCTGGCAGATAGTCCGTTTAATCAGAAAATCCTCTATAATAATCAACCGGTTAAACACACGGTTTTATTTTGTTACAGTGTAACAGTTTTGGTATTGAGTAGACTGGGTTATCATGGCTCAGTAGAGTTGACAATGTCCAGGTACATAATTGCTGGCTGAGTGTCAGTGGCCTGAGTTGATTGCTTATTATCAATGGACTGACTCATCTTGCAATCAAGTAGTTGGTTATGCCAGAATATTATATTAGCACTGCATATTGGTGTCATTAGGTACGTGGCTGGTTAGACTGTTATGTTTTAACTCTCACATCTTCCATCTTACGATCACGAATACGACAACAACACCGATAATTATTACAACCGAACACCGATGCTGTTTTATACAGTGTATTGTCACACTACAGGTTTATACATTTCACATGATCACTACATCCTGCTCTCACCCATAACACACTTAAAAGGCATGAATAAAATATATGCATAGATGGCAGCAATCTAAATGCCTACACTGAGTCTGACCCGATCTAACTTCCACCACGGTGGCCCTCTGAATGCCCGGCTTAGGGGAGACCTATCTCTCCTGGCTATCGTCAAAGCGTGCTTTACTCCGTGAGGCTGTTTACTCAGAAGCTCACCTTTCAGCTCATGACAAGAGTGTTTGTAGCAGCTTGGTAGCTCACTTGTCTACTACCATGGATGTTCTGTTTTCGGTCAGTTACTTCAATGTATGATTTTTGTGATTAACGAAATATGATTTATATTGTATTTATGATTTCAAGGGTGTCCACACTCAGCTTTCTTTAACTCAGTGTTTGTCTGCATTGATACATCTGCATAAAAATATCAAGATAATTCCAAAGCAGATACTGCCATTGGTGTGTGAGATATGTGACCTTCCCATATTCTAGATCATGACATATGAAATGGTGGCCATAGTCCTTGCTTGTCTCCTCTCTTAATCACCTTTCCTTCCTAGGAATTCTCAGAAAGATCAAATAGTTTTGTTTTTTTTCCGCGTTTCCATCCTGTTTCAGGATATTGCGGTCAACACCAGCATCTTTCAGCTGTATGTTGATTCCTAGGCTAGATTACGCTCATCAACACGCCATGACTTTCAGAGCGACCGGCTCCATACTCTCATAAGTCACTGGCGCGACTCGAACCACTTCTAATTCTCGTGCGCTCACGTCAACCACGAGAGTATTCGGGATTAACGGAGAAAGCTGCTAACCTCTCGGCCAGAGAGCCGGCATCAAATAGTTTGGTATCCAATTAAATGAGGTTTAGTCAAGCCCGCAGCCACACTGGTCAGAACAATTAACCTACTTATGTTAGGGATTGAATCCAGACCACTAACTTGGCAGGCAAGTGCACTAAAATATTGTTACCGAGACTCCAGCGGATATATGGTTTTCTGAGACATATTTTACGAATATCTAGGGCCCTCGAAGTAACAAACAACAACTGACTGGAAGATTCCAGTAAGAGAACATTGTACACAATGAAAAGAAAGAGACACGATGCTCTTCTGTCATAACATGAGAAGATAGCCAGTAAAGAACATTACGGAGGCTGGAACATCAACAGTAGACAAGGCTGAGGCAGGCTGACAGAAATGATGCTTGATGGTCTATGATATGGCACGGAGGGATATCATCAGTAGAACTGATCCAGAACACCAAGAGTCAATGTCTGAAAAGACACGCACGCTTGTGTCAACTGGCCAAACAGATGATGCTGATGAAAACAGTATGATGAGCAGACCCGACCTCATAAAATGGGTGTCAGATAATTTTCAGAATGTCCTGGGAATTTTTAGAAAAGGAAAGAGATGAAAGAAACTGGCTAACCGACCTCAGTATGATGTTGTATAGAATATAGGATGGTTGTAGACTGCATACCCCAAAGGCAGTATCCGCATTTGTAGTGCCTATCTTTTAACACATGAACAATTGTAGGATTTCCGTTATTATGTGACTATTCAAATCTGAAAACTGATATTTAGACACGCAGAGCCGTCTCCGTAGCCAAAACAAAAGCTTGCAAACGCGGTTAGTGAGCCGCTTACCAGGCGTTCGAAATGCAGCCGCGACCGATTTGTGCAGATGACCGTGTCGCGTTGTGTTAAAACGTGTTGCTATGGAAGTCGGTCGTTCAGAAAGCAGTGGCAAACTACTTCACGTAAAAACTTGCCTAGTACATCAACAGCAACTGAAAAATGCTGGCGTTGACTGCAACGTCCTGCAAGGGATATGCAACATTTAAAAAAAAGACATGAAGAACTAACGCATAAACATTTAATGTCTCTAGAAAAATTGGGCATCACTCCAGTGAGTAACTCAAGCTATGTTCGTAATGTGATACATCTCAGCCTTGGTGAAGTGAATGTCACGGTAGACAATGTTACATTCAAGAACAGCTCAGAAACTTACATTCTGACAGTGAATGCTACAAGCCACAGAATCGAAGTGGTGGGACAGGGAGCTTCCGCTGTCTTCTATGGAGTTGTCACCCTTCTCAGCTTAGTGGTAATTACGTTGTGTTGTATCTGTTCACTTATAATCTTTTATCTGTACATGTATAAGCAATGTTTTATTTGAACATGTATAAGCAATGTTATCTGTGCATATATAAGCATTGTTTTATCTGCACATAAATAAGCAATGTTTTAACTGTACATGTATAAGCAATGTTTTATCTGTACATGTATAAGCAATGTGTTATTGTACACTTATAAGTAATGTTTTATCTGTACACTTATAAGTAATATTTTATCTGTACACTTATAATTAATATTTTATCTGTACACTTATAAGTAATGTTTTATCTGTACACTTATAAGTATAAGTAATGTTTTATCTGTACACTTATAAGTAATGTTTATCTGTACACTTATAAGTAATGTTTTATCTGTACACTTATAAGTAATGTTTATCTGTAGGCCTACAATTATAAGTAATGTTTTATCTGTACACTCATAAGTAATGTTTTATCTGTACACTTATAAGTAATGTTTATCTGTACACTTATAAGCAGTGTATTTTAGCTTTACACTTGTAAGCAAAATGTGTAGCTGTATACATGTAATTAAACTGATACTGCTGCTAAATTCTAATCTGTGCAATGGGATGTTCTTAAATTGTAGGATGCCAATGGGCAAGTTCCAGAGTGCATTATCACTGACGCACCTAGGTTCCCTTACAGAGGTATGATGCTCGACATAGCTCGCAACTTTCACCCAAAGCAAGACATCTTGAATATCATTAAGGTGATTTGCTGTGTGTGCTTTTCTTGTTTGCACTTGTTGTAGATATAAATACAGATACCAAAGGCAAGAATTAAGTGTTCTCTTTTGGCTCCATCAGAATCTTCGTCTTTTGTTATCCGATATTTTTGTTTTTAACGTAATTGTGTTGTTCCTGTCAACAGCAGAGCTGAAACATTTGAGCATTTTGGCTGACACATCCAATATCTTTGTGCATTCATGTACCATCTAGTTGTCAGTTTAGCTGATTTGGCTGCTAGCCCTAGACAATTAGTAAACAGGCGAAACAATCTCTAGAAGACTTGGAGATGTGATTTTATAGAAGAATTGGATTGCCAAGATGAGCAATTTGGACATTTTAAGGAAAGCTAAGTTGCACAGACAAATTATCACAAACATCATAAAGAGGCAGTCATAATGTTTTGGCCACATTATGAAACCACAAAAACTGGAATATGTTGTAACAACCGGAAAGATTTGTGGAAAGAGAGATGGAGGAAGACAGCGTGATAAATTTCTTGACAGTCTTGTGTCATGGCACAGAAGGGAGTCAACACACGAATTAACCCATGCCTTGGTATCCGTGGCGAAGTGGTCAAGCCGTCTGACTCGACCTCCGAAGGTTGTGGGTTCGATTCTGGGCCGCGTCCTTCAGTTCACGAGTGCATTTTTCGGAGACTCCTGGGGGTCGTCACTGGAGCTAAGGAGTTTGTGCTTTGTGCGACGCTTTCGGCAGTTCACTGCGGAAAGAGACTGAGCCAGATGGGTTAAAACCCGGTGCTATGAAGTCGACCATGTCGACTTTTAAGCGACATTTTTAAGCGTTGGAGATCGCAATTTGTGGAGAAGCATGATCGCCCACTCCAACCAGAAAGGCACTTGATGATGAAGAAGATTTTGATACACCTACTTGTTTCTTTCATCTAGCAGTTGTTGTATACATAATTGAGGTATTGAATGTATCATGTAAGTATCTGTATTTCATCTAGCAGTTGTTGAATATACAACTGAGCTGTTGCATGTATCATGTAACTGTTGTTTAACAAACCATCAAACAGCTGTTGCGTGCATTCTCAGGTGATGTCCAATTACAAACTAAACCAGCTCCACCTCCACTTGTCTGATGATGAAGGCTGGAGGATTCAAATTCCTGCACTGCCAGAGTTGACAACGGTATTCTGTTTCATGCATTGCTCACCCAGATAACTGCTTTCCTGCTTACCCATCAAGCAACATGCCTGCCTGACTGCCTGCCTGCCTACTTGTCTCTTTGTCTGTCTGCCAACCAACCTGACTTTATGCCTACCCACCTGTCTGTCAGTCTGACTGTCTGCCTGTCTGTCTTTTTGCATATCTACTATACTTATCTGTATAAAATATTCCTCACAAAATATTGAAATTCTACAAGATCTGCCTACCTGTTTGTCTACCTGCCCACTTGCCTGTCTGTTTGCATATCTAATATACTCATCTGTATACAATATTCCCCACATAAAAAACTGACATTCTAAAAGATCTGCCTACCTGTCTGTCTGTTTGCATATCTAATATACTTATCTGTATAGAATATTCTTCACACCAAAAAAAACGACATTCAACCAGATCTGAACACTGAAAATGACTGGCTGATAAACGGCATCACGTCTAGAAACTGAAATACGAGTACTTTGGCCAAATAAACTGATTCAGTGCCGAAGGATAATATATCGCCACATGTCTACTCCAATTTAGACAGAAGGACGATATATCGCCATACTGTGGTCATGTTATTTGTTTTGTGTCGTGGTATCTTCGCAATTGCAATGCTCAGTGAACGGAAATTTACATTATAATACTTGTCCATGTAATTGTGTACTATGTTTGGTTCAAACCTAGGATTTGTTTGGCACTGATCATTTACACGTCACAGTAGTTTGAAAAATACAGTGATGGAAGGTGTGGTTACTTGAAGGGGAGGCAGGTGTTGACTGGCACAAAGATGAACACAAGACATGGCAGATACCTTGGGCATGAGAGTGCATGGGTCAGGAGAAATGGCGACTGATTGAGAGACTTTTGATGGGTCATAGTGAGAGCAATGTTCTGCAAAGAACCTTCTACATGATGAAGTTGGGACGCAGAGCTGTTTCCAAGGCACCAGGGCCGGGTTATACACTGGCCAAGACCTATTGACGCGTCCTCGTCGAGCGTCCTGGGCAACAGGTCCCTTCGGGGTCCTGGCTAAAGTCAGTAGGATCGCCGATTCCTCCGAAGTCAGATAGTGTCTGCCTGTACGGCGAGAAACCACCTGTCTGCACACCAATAAGCCAGACATGGGACAACGGATACTCACGCAAACCTCAGGTCCTGTATGACATCACACTGATGTTGGACAACAGGATGCCTTCATACGACATACAGGACTTCGCGTTGGAGCTCAAGCCAACGAACACAAGCAAGCAAACAAGCACATGATGAAGTTCACCCACATAACTGCTGTCCAGCATGTCTGTGGGACGCAGAGGTGTTTCCAAGGCACCAGGGCCGGGTTATATACTGGCCAAGACCTATTGACGCGTCCTCGTCGAGCGTCCTGGGAAACAGGTCCCTTCGGGGTCCTGGCTAAAGTCAGTAGGATCGCCGATTCCTCCGAAGTCGGAGAGTGTCTGCCTGTAAGGCGAGGAACCACCAGTCTGCACACCAATAAGGCAGACATGGGACAACGGATACTCACGCAAAACTCAGGTCCTGTATGACATCACACTGATGTTGGACAACAGGATGCCTTCATCCGACATACAGGACTTCGCGTTGGAGCTCAAGCCAACGAACACAAGCAAGCAAGCAAGCAGCATGTCTGTCTGTCTGTTTATTCCTTAGTTTATGTATTTGTTAGGATGTTTTCAATTGTTGTATGTTTTCATATCTACCAGCATGTATGTCTGCCTATAGTAGAACTGTCGTTCTCCCTGGCGAAGCTGTTAAGGACGTTGTTCGTAATCCCGTATACTCACGTAGGAAATACAGCTGCGCGAGATTCGACAGCGGATCGCGTCGCGCTGGTTACTTACGGAGGTATGTGAGCCTCAGAAAGCAGTGGCAAACTACTGAACGTAAAACATGCAAAGACATAAACATCAGCTTTAAAATGCTGGTGTTGGCTGCAATGTCCTGTGAAGGATATGCGGAAAAAAAAAATTAAAAATATTAGAACTGGATGCTGTAAAATTATATGTTTTCTCTCTGTTATAAAACAGTTAGTGCCTGCTTGCTTACAGTTTGTATCATTAGTTTCTAAACTGACATATTTTCTATTAACACAGTTGGGGTCGCAAAGATGTTATGATCCAACAGAGACCAAATGCTTGATGCCTCAACTGGGCTCAGGTCCCGATAACTCAACATTGCCTGGCAGTGGTTTTCTAACATCATCAGATTACATTGAGATACTGAAGTTGGCAAATACACATCATGTGACTGTTATACCAGAGATAGACATGCCCGGTCATGGAAGGGCCGCCATTTTGTCCATGAAGGTTGATATTGTGTATTTGTAATGTCATCCAAAGCATAACTATTAGGGCTTCTGTCATAACCATTAAATCAATGCAGAAGTTTTCCTATATGGATCAAATCATAATTTGTATTTTCTTGTTGTTAAGCTGAAATAAGGGTAGCAAACTGCATTTTAGAAGCAACAAACAATTCTGGCATCTAGTAACATCAATAGTGAGCAACAGAAAGAAATAATCACTATGCACATCTGGTCCATAAGTATTTCTCTACATAAAAAATACATAACGCACCGTGGGTATCATCAGACCACTATACAGAAAATCAAACGATCATAACCGTTTTCACCAGAAATTTTGATCTATACAAGACATTGAGGATTTTAGAAGTTAGTTAGTTAGTCGCGGTTCCAACTTCACGACAAAGGGTCGTCCCCATTATGCTCCGTTCCTGTGCCAGTGAATATCACACAAAATGCTCCTCACTACCCTATGTGAAAAATGGAACAGGCAGGAGTCTCGACAATCCAACAGCCCGCATAGGGTATAAAAGCGTAATGCTGCTGCCAAAATGCCAACACAAAAGTCCGCCACAAAAAAATACAGTTCATCGTCGATGGAAGCGGCAGTCATCTGAAAACCATCAGCCACATATTACTGCATAAGGCAAACTAGTTAGTTCAGTGACCGGCCGGCCTCCATATTTTTCTGAATACGCAGTTCACGCTACAAATAACCGCGGACAGATGTAAAATGGTTTTTAGAAATGTAAATGTAGATTCAGGCCATATTTACAGATAAGAAAATTTAAATTCACACTGGAACTCAGCATGGCCGAATGGATAAGAACACTTGTTCCTAAACACCCGTTGTACTGATGCCCAATTAGCGGGTTCAACTCCTCCACCGGCCAGAGAGAGCGAGAGAGAGAGAGAGAGAGAGAGAGAGAGAGAGAGAGAGAGAGGAGAGAGATATTTATATTTGTAATGCACTACGTGCTAGCACATACATACGTAAATCTCAAATGAAACTTTAACTATTAATAAGTATGCAAAATTCAAATTAAACACATTTACAGTTCTTGGATTTCATAATTATATTAAAGGAATGACACTGTGAACATTTTTAAGGCTGTTTCTTTGGATACTAATTTTTTTAAATTTCAGATACAAATTAATCTGAGGTTAAAGGTATCGTGTAATACCAAAATGATGTATAAATTAAGTCAGGTTTGTTTTATATATAACTAGCTGACCCTGCCCGGCTTCGCCCAGACCCTGGTGGGAAGCATCTCATTTAATTCATATAAGTAGTCATATAAGTTCCCGTTCCCGTTACCGACTATCTGTCTATCTGTCTGTCTGTCTGTCTGTCTGTCTGTCTGACCCGGCCCGGCATTGCCCAGCTCCTGGTGTGAAGCATCTCATTTAATTTATATAAGTAGTCATATAAGTTCCTGTTCCCGACTGTCTATCTGTCTGTCTGTCTGTCTATCTGTCTGCCTGACCCTGTCCGGCTTCGTTAAATTCATACAACAAAAAAAGTAACTTAAAAGAACGTTCTTCCACACACCATCCATTATTTTTAATGAAAACTCTTTCTAATCACCTGCATGACTACAGTAACTTCTTAAGCAAAAAAAGATGAGTTACAATGTTATGCATTGTGCATCATTTTTATGAAAACTTTGAAAATGCCTTACAGATTGTATCATTATTTATTATAACTCATATGCCGGTACATAACTATGGACAAAGAGTTTATAAATCTTTGAAAACGATGCCACAATATGACTATAAGTTATACAGAAAAGTTATGCCCCTTGAAATAACTTTTACGAGTTAGATCCCCTGAAATATATGAAATTATGATGAAAAATGAAAAATGAAATAATACTGAGTAAGCAGGCGATTTCACACTAACAAAATATCACAGTTGACAGCTCTGGAATGAAAGGAAGGCGTGTAGAAAATTTCATCTCAATCGGATGGGCCGTTCGCGAGCGAATAAAGGACATACGGAGATACATAAATAGATACACACATCCTAATTTATATATAAGATTAAAGAACCACAAACTATTTTGTAAAAACATGATGCAGTAGACTGAATGTATGTACACTTTTCACATAGAGAAGTGTCTATGTTTTTAGCTGTAATTTGTCAGATTGTACAGACTAATATCGCTTGGTGTTATAAATATTTTTCAATTCCCGGAATGCTTGTTTTTTTTTCGCTTCTGTAATTCTAGAACTTACTTCAGCTTCACAATAAGCATCCGCTGTAATGATTTTACCCAGACAGGGAAACTTCCATACTTTGTTGATATGTATATAATATTACTGATAACGTATTTAATATATAAATTAAGTGCAATATTAACCAATTTTTTGATGTTGTAAATTTATATATGCTTGTTTACTACTTCCTTTCTTCAATAGCTTAGGAAGAGTACCCTATCTAGCCAAGGACAAGAAGCAGAAGGCAATAGTACAGTTGTGACTGAAAGTAATGATCCTTCACAGTACAGCTCTCCACAGATGTATTCTGACAATGCTATCAACCCATGCCTGGAGTCCACCTACAATTTTGTGGACATTATCATGACCGAGGTATTCTTTCATTCACTTGTTTTCTTTCTATCGTTGCTGTTATCTTTCAGTGTAGGTTAGGAAGGGCTGTCTGGTCAACACTTGTTAGGAAGATGCTTTATGGGAAGTGTCTTTGTGTGGGATGTGTGAGTTAGGAAGAGCTATCTAGACAACACGTGTGTGTATTGTGTGAGTTAGGAATAATATATTAGGAATGTGCGAGACGAGATGGAAAGGGGCAGGGATATGTGTTCCTCTTTTGAGGGAAGGATGTCACACCTAGTTATGTATCTCAGAGGTCAATGTGTCCAACATTGTTGTGCATTCGTGCAACGTTTACCTCCTCTATATGTCAGGATCTTAAACCTGGCTCGTTGGACCTAACATCCATCCGAGGTAACAGACTCTATCTAACCGTGGATAGGTTTACTTTTCCTAACCATTTTGCCAGGGCAGCAATGTTCCTGCCTACTCTGTGTGATTTAAAAGTGCCGTGAGATTCTCAACAGGCGGAGCTTGATTGGAGAAATTACACGTAGACGGTCATGATTTATTGGACATGCTATGAGGAGTAATGGACTTGAAAATGTAGTAACAACTGACAATCTTGATGGGAAGAGAGCAAGAGGATGGCAGAGAGATATATATATATACCTTGATAGTTTGGCTGCATGGCATGGTCGAGACAAGAACTAAGACCGTGTGAGATGGCGAACAATGACCACTCACACCTGTCGTCATGGCACTTGATGATGAAGAGCTTGCACACGGGACTCATGTTTTATTTTTGCCCTTAACTGAGAAGGGTAGGTATCCGATCTCACTACCCAAGAGATCAGGAAGACCTGTGATGTTTTTTTTTTCTTTTTTTTTTGCGCTCGCTCGCTCGCTTTGAACTCAAGTGTAGTCCATTTACACTACTTCCAGTAGTACTGGACTGAATTTCCTGTGTGGGTTAGCTTTCCCTATTACCAGCGTCCCTCGACGTCAGGCGAACCCACTCCAACTTCAGAGGTACTTGTAATTTACGTCCCGAAGTCAACATGAGAAATGAGACGTCGACATTTAGTCCAACTGTCTGATGTAGGAGTTAAACCCCTTACCTCGGCATCACACCGAATGTTTAAGAACGGCCGTTCTTATCCATTCAGCCATGCTGACCTCCGGATGTGGGGAATAATTAAACATCAATGGTTCTTGGAAACCCTCTCCTTTCCCCACCCGTCTTGAAATATTACAATGGTTAGCCTACACTGAATGTTGATGTTTCCACCATGAGACTCTTTCTGTTGAGTTGACAGGACATTCCCATACGCGCCCTGTCCCCTCGTTCAATAGCCAGCGAAGAACCATGCTGCTAATCGTTCCAACTGTCGTCTGACTGAAAGTGCTCCTGGTCTCCTATCTCGATTTTGAGATTCTTCCAGAACCCATGCCTATCCTCTGCCATATCATTCTCTCCACATACGGATTCTCAATCTGTTCCCCCGCTTTCTCCACCTAGTCCCACAGGCATCTGACCACCTCTTCCTTATCCATAGGTAATCTACCACCGAGAGGTGCATTCCCTGCCACCCTATCAGCATGTTCATTCCCCAGCACTCTACTCATGATTAGTTTATGGGTAAACTTGATCACCATTCCCCAAAGCCATCATGACCTACAATAAATAACAATAATTTACCCCAACGAAGTTTATTGCTTTGGGTCTATGATGTGATAGCACTATAACATTTTACATGTGAATAACTCAAATGGCAGCATTAATAACAACAGTAGCACCTGAGAGAAGATAGAGACCACGATGTAGATCTTTAGCCAACACTGAATTTTGATGCTTCCATCATGATACTAATGCTATCCATGATCGGGTTATGGGTAAAATTGATTATAATGGTTAATTTGATTGTACAGTTCATCGATCTTCACAATCAAGGCCAGCAACCATTGAAGACATTCCATTTTGGGGGTGATGAGGTTGGTAGAGGTGCCTGGGTGAACTCTTCAAGCTGTCAGCAGTTGTTAGCATCAAACACTGTCCCTGGAGATTCTTTGAAATGGTACTTTTATCAGGTAATGTGTTCTATCTTTAATTATGTGTACCTTTGTCAGGTAATTGTGTTCTATCTTTTATTATGTATACTTTTGTCAATTAATTGTTGTCTTTCTGTGATCTTATGCACTTTTATCGGGTAATTACTGTATTCTAAGCACTGTATCCCTTAATGAATTTAAACACAGAAAACACAAACATTATGGTATATGACAAACAATAAACGATTGCTCAAACATAGTAAGGTGTTAGCAGTCAGGATTTTTGGAATACAAAAAGAAGAGCGAAGTACAAATTGGTTAGAAGAACAAGTACAAACTGGGAAGAGGTACAAGTGCAACCTGAGTGTCTGAATGTAGGCTTATCTAAGGGAAAATATTGTACAGAGTGTCTGAATGTAGGCTTATGGGAGAAAATATTGTATAAACAGAGTGTCTGAATGTAGGCTTATTGGGGAAAAAGAGTATGTACAAACTGAGCGCATGAATGTAGGCTTATTGGGGGTAAAGAGTATGTACAAATTGAGTGTCTGAATGTAGGCTTATTGGGGGAAAAGAGTGTGTACAAATTGAGTGTCTGAATGTAGGCTTATTGGGGAAAAAGAGTATGTACAAACTGAGTGTCTGAATGTAGGCTTATTAGGGAAAAACAGTATTACAAAACTGAGAGTATGCATGTAGGCTTATTGGGGAAAACGAGTGTGTACAAACTGAGTGTCTGAATGTAGGCTTAAGGGGGAACATATTGTACAAACAGAGTGTCTGAATGTAGGCTTATTGGGGAAAAAGAGTATGTACAAACTGAGTGTCTGAATGTAGGCTTATGGGGGAAAATATTGTACAAACTGAGTGTCTGAATGTAGGCTTATTGGGGAAAAAGTGTGTGTACAAACTGAGTGTCTGAATGTAGGCTTATTGGGGAAAAAGAGTGTGTACAAACTGAGTGTCTGAATGTAGGCTTATGGGGGAAAATATTGTACAAACTGAGTGTCTGAATGTAGATTTATTGGGGAAAATGATTATGTACAAACTGAGTGTCTGAATGTAGGCTTATTGGGGAAAAAGAGTATGTACAAACTGAGTGTCTGAATGTAGGCTTATTAGGGAAAAACAGTATTAAAAACTGAGAGTATGAATGTAGGCTTATTGAGGAAAAAGAGTGTGTACAGACTGAGTATCTGAATGTAGGCTTATTGGGGAAACATAGTATGTACAAACTGAGTGTCTGAATGTAGGCTTATGGGGGAAAATATTGTACAAACTGAGTGTCTGGATGTAAGCTTATTAGGGAAAAAGAGTGTGTACAAACTGAGTGTCTGAATGTAGGCTTATGGGGGAAAATATTATACAAACTGAGGGTCTGAATGTAGGCTTATTGGGGAAAAAGAGTGTGTACAGACTGAGTGTCTGAATGTAGGCTTATGGGGGAGCATGTTGTACAAACTGAGTGTCTGAATGTAGGCTTATTGGGGAAAACGAGTATGTACAAACTGAGTGTCTGAATGTAGGCTTATTGGGAAAATATTGTACAAACTGAGTGTCTGAATGTAGGCTTATTGGGGAAAACGAGTATGTACAAACTTAGTGTCTGAATGTAGGCTTATTGGGGAACATATTGTACAAACTGAGTGTCTGAATGTAGGCTTATTGGGGAAAAAGAGTATGTACAACCTCATCTCATCTCATCTCATCATGTCCTCTTGTACCTTGCGGTGTCGAGGTGAAGTATAAACTTCGTGAGAGTGCCCGATTATGGGCTTCATATATCGACATTCCGATGGATTCTACTATTCCCTCCGTCCCACGTTTACAACGTCCAACGCCTCTTCCTATGTTTCCATCTGATCTGTACATCATTTCTTGTTGTGGCATGTTGTTGACTTGTAACCTACTTGCATGGCCAAACCATTTGACTTGCTGCTTTCTAATAAAATCTAGTGCTGCTTTAACCCCCACTTTAGTCCTGATTTCTTCATTTCTGATCATATCTCTTCTTGATACGTTGAGTATTCTTCTCAGGAATCTCATTTCTGTTGTGATTTTTCTTTTCTCTTTTTCTGTCATTGTCCAGGTTTGGCATTGGTAGCATAGAGTTGGTAGGAAGATTGTCTTGTAAAGTGCTTTCTTAGTAGTTATTGATACATGTTTGTTCTTTAGTATTGGTGCCATTTGTCCAATGAGTTGATTTGCCTTATTGCACCTATTTTCGAACTCGTCTTCTGATCTGTCATTTGATGATATTATACTTCCTAGGTACTTGAAACTCTTTACTTATTTCAAGGGATGTTCGTTTAGGTGAATTGTTGTTGTTTGTTCTTCTTTAGTTATAGTCATTACCTCTCTTTTGCGTGTGCTAATTTTCATGTTATGTTCCCTACACATTTCGTTTAGACTATTCATGTGGTCTTGTAATTCAGCTTCTGATTTTGCTATTAGTGCTTGGTCGTCCGCAAACAGGAGTTCTCTAATGGTTATATTTGCAGATGGTTCTTCTTCTGTGTTCTCGTCATGCGGTATTCTTGCTGTCTCTGCTTGGCTGGTTTCTTTACATATGTTGTATATATATGTTATGAACAAGAGAGGGGACAGGACACAACCTTGTCGTATTCCAGATCTTATGGTGAAGGGTTCTGAGTGTCCTCCAGTTGCTCTCACTATGCATTCACTGTTGTTGTATAAACTTCTACATAGGTTTGTTAGATGTGTACTCACTCCACATTGTTTAAGGATTTCCCACAGCTTGTTTCTATCTACCCTATCGAATGCCTTTTCTTGGTCGACAAAGGCTAAGTAGAGTGTTTCATTGAATTCGATTGATTTTTCTATAAGTTGTCTAAGAGCAAAAATGGCATCTGTGCATCCTTTGTTTTTCCTAAATCCAAGTTGCATTTCGCTTAGCTGGGGTTCTAAAGTAGTTCGTAATCTTTTTTCAAGAATTTTGCAAAATATTTTCCCAGTATGACTCAACAGTGAAATGCCTCTGTATTGTGTGCCGTCTCTTTTGCTGCCTTTGTTTTTCCAAATTGGGATAATTATGGCGTTTCCCCAGTCTCGTGGTGTCTGTTATTCTACCCAAACATGGTTGAATAGTCTATGTAGCCAAGCTGTTCCTACTTCTCTTGCTGCTTTACTTAATTCATTGGGTATTTCATCCTGTCCCGGTGATTTGTTCAATGGGGCTAATCTGATGGCTTCTATAATTTCTTCTTTTAGTATGTCTGGTTCTAGTTCTTCGGTGACATCTATGTAGGTCTTCTTAAATTCCTGTGACATCTGATGGGATGTTGAGAAGTTGTTCGAAATACTGCTTCCATCTTATTAGGATCTGTTTTTGTTCACTTATTGCTTCTCCATTTTCGCTGTTAATTATTTCAGTTGGGTCAAAGGGTTCTCCTCTGGTTCACATTGCACTTATCTTTTTGTAGAAGTTTCTAGTTGCCTCCTTGTAGGTTTTATTTAGGGTTTCTCCATACTCTTCCCAGTCTTTTTGTTTTCCCTCTTTACTATTCCACTCACATGTCTTCTCGCTATTCTATATTCTCTGTAATCACATCCCTGTTTGCTCTTCAACCACTTTTTATATTTTTCCTTTTTTTTCTTTTACCGCTTTCTTTACTTCTGCGTTCCACCAACTTGTTATTTTCTTTATCCGTGTTTTGCGTTTTTTCGTGGTTCCACGTGTTATTTTTGCAGTATTTAAAATGCTTGATTTGAACATCTCCCATTCTTCTTCCACTGTCTTCTTTCTGTAGGTAATTTTACAAAGAGTTCAACAACCTGAGTGTTTGAATGTAGGCTTATTGGGTGAAAATAGTTTGTACAAACTGAGTGTCTGAATGTAGCCCTATTGGGGAAACAGAGTATGTACAAACTGAATGTCTGAATGTAGGCTTATTTTGGAAAAAAGAAGAGTATGTAGAAGCTGGGAAGAGGAACAAGTGCAAACTGAATTTCTGAAGTTAAGCTTGATGAAGAAAGTACTGAGTTCTAGAAAGGGATCACAATTTGTACAGAAAGCAAAACTTATGCCATAGAGATTCGTGACATATGTACACAAAGAGAATAATAAATAAGAGAGATAAATTGAGTAAGGCAAGATACTGACAGAGAGTGGCGGGAGTAGTTTCTATATCATTATGTTCATTGTGTTTTAAGTACTTTGGTTTTATTTTTCCCAACATTTCAAAAATGTATGTTCCAAACATTTACTTCTCAATACGATAGTGAGTCAACAATTATCTGCACTCTGGCTGTCAATCAATCAATCTGGTACCATCTCCACAATGAAGGTTGACTGCAATGGATCTCCAACACTGTCTGTCTCTCGCCTTGATCATACAGTCTGTCAGACTGCTGTTCGTCCATCTCTTGAAGTTATCTTTCCACTTGTTGTCTACCTCTTGCTTGCTTGCCTTCAACTTTACCCTCCAGATAGTTTTAATAAGAGCATATAATACACTAAATGTATTCATTATGTTTCGATGTGTCTGTGTGTTTATTTGACCTATGCTGGTGTAATATAAAATTATGAGACATATGGTGCTATTTCAATGGTTAGATACAAATTCTGTCCATATTCCATAGTTGTGGGATCATGTGAACTTGGCTAATGAAGACACCTTTTTTAGTGCTATCTAGTTGGTCATGCGTCGAAGTACACTTGTTCCTGCAGCGAGATGTTGTCGCAATTTGAAAGTGACAGGTTAGAATCCCAGTCGATACTATAGCTTTAAATTTTTATGTTGTCTATTGTGTCCTATAATCCATATTTATTTTTTATTCTGCTCTGACCACCAAACAATACATGTGTGTTTATTTATGAACTGTGTAAGTGGCATCAAAGGATTTCCCAATTGATAGTTCTGCTTAATGTTTAAATCAGCTTCAACAATTGTTAATTAGCTACCAAACCTTAAACCAACTTTCTTATTTGTTAATTAACAACCAAAATTTAAGCTAGTTTTCCGAACTGTTAATTGACAACCAACATTTAAACCAGTTTCTCTAATGGTTAATTAACAACGAAATTTAAACCAGTTTCCCCAATCGTTAATTAACAACCAACATTTATTTACACCAGTTTCCTCAACTGTTATTTAACAACCAACATCTAAACCAGTTTCCCCATTTATTATTTAATATCCAACATTTAAACTAGTTTCCCCAATTGCTAATTAACAAACAACATATAAACCAGTTTCCTCAATTGTTATTTAACAACTAACATTTAAACCAGTTTCCCTAATTGTTAATTAACAATCAACATTTAAACCAGCTTCCCGAATTGTTAATTAACAACCAATATTTAAACAAGTTTCCCCAATTGTGAATTAACAACCAACATTTAAACCAGTTTCCTCAATTAAATTTATTAACAGTCAGTATTTAGATTGGCTTCCCCAGCTGCTCATGTACAACTAAACTATAAGCTAATGTCCATGATTTATTATTTACAATCACATGTTTAAAGCGCTGCCAGAAGTATGCAGTATAACTTACAAAGGCCATGAATGTGCAGTAGGAAAGCCACTAAAAAGTATTTCAATGCACAGAATGGGAGTATCAACACGTATGGACTCTACAGATTCTGTACCAAACAAATTGTAGGTTTGGACCCAACAAACACGGGTGGCTTAAAATAGGAAGTAGAGGTGTGTCACAGTTATCACTTTAAAGTTGTTAATATGATAGCAGGCATGTGACAACATTCCTGCAATACATAAGCCCATGGCAGATACGGGAAGTCGCTTAAGACGATTGATCATCCCATGGCAATTAATGAGTTAATAGACTCTTAAGCATTAATTTATAATTTGAATGCTGTCCTTACTTTAAATTAGTCTCTGTACATTAATTTAGACTGTAACCAAACCTATGTTGTTTCTCTTTCAGCGAGTAGCACAGTTAGCAGCAGATAAGAATTTGAGCTTGGGTGCGTGGGAGGATGGCTTAATACAAAATGAAGACAAGCCATTCAACTTGTGAGTGTCTTCGTGACTAGCGTGTTCTAATATTTAGTTGTGTTGTAGGTATAATAGGTACCTACCTGATCCGTGGCGAAGGTTTTACGGGCGCAGTTCGTAATCCCGCATAACGATTTCGAAACCTAGGTGTCGGCGATTTGGCAGCAAACCGTTTTGCGTTGCTTTTTAACGAAATGGTATGGGTGTCGGTCGTTCAGAAAGCAACTACTTAACGTAAACGTAAACTTGCCAAGAGATCACAACAGCAACAATTGCTGGTGTTGACTGCTACGTCATGTAAAAGGATATGCAACTAAAATTTATATAATAGGTACCTAATCAAATGGTATAGAAAATAATGATTACTGTTATCAGACTGACACCGATAATGAATTAATGCTTCATATGGTTGGGAAGCTAGACATAAAACAGATACAAGCAAGCATATCAGCCAGCATCCTTATAAATGAAAACACAACAGAAAACATGACATCTTTATCAGTGGGCAAAGAACGGAAAGCACAAAATAGTTAGCAATAAAACTTAAATGCCACAATGACAAGAAAACTACATGTCTGAAAGCAGTACAGTAAGGTTTAGGTAGCTCACAGCTATTTAGTTTGCTGACTTGCTTACTTGTTGACAGAGCTTTTCATATGGATTTTAATTACTTAATTGTCATCATCATCGTTATCTTACTGTCAGTGGGTTGGATATTGTTGTCAAGTACATATTTAGAACTGTTCCTGTTGACTGAACAAGGAACATATCGTGTCATGTGGATGTGAACATAACACTTCCAATATTCATTTGCAAAGCAGTCTGAATGATTAGCTTTTCGACATACCTTGGTAATAGCAAAATTATCATTTCATAAAATGAAGAATATTATGTGCAATATCTCTTAGTCAATCAAGGTGGGAACATTAGTTCCTAAGGGCTATTTCAAGCCAATCACGATGTACAGAAGTGAATTATGGACAATTAGCTAACCAGTGAGAAATCTTGTGGAAGCTGCAGAGAAGTGGCTTTATAGACGAATGATGCGAAAACCATGAATAGATTAACCACATAATGAAAATATCCTGAAAGAGGTTAACTCACAAAGAAAATGCTGGTTATTCACATAAGATTAAGACAATCCACATCCTTTGGGTACATTATGAGAAGGGAAAAACTGGGGTATGTCATCAGAACAGAACAGTTGGAGAGGAAGTGAGACAAGGGAAGAGAGAGAGAACATGATAGACAATTTTGTATCATGGCTTGAAGGAGTATCTATACATGATTAGTGGTATGCAAGACAGAAGGCTGTGGACAGACATTATGACCATTGCCACACGATATGGACTATATGATGAAGGAATCTTTGTTATACAGCAATGTTGTCGTTTTTACAAGTGTGTATCTGAACACTTTTCTTTCTCATCTCATCTCATCATGTTCCTCTTGTAACTTGCGGTGTCGAGGTGAAGCATAAACATCGTGAGAGTGCCCGATTATGGGCTTCATGTATCGATATTCCCATGGAGTCTGCTATTCCCTCGGTCCAACGTTTACGTGGTCGGCCTCTTCCTCTGTTTCCATCTGATCTGTACATCATTGCTTGTTGTGGTATGCTGTTGACTGGTAACCTACTTGCATGGCCAAACCATTTGACTTGCTGCTTTCTAATAAAATCTAGTGCTGCTTTAACCCCCACTTTAGTCCTGATTTACAAGCCGGCAGGGGATCTTCATACTGCTCGTAGAAAACTAAGAAGTACACTCTTCTTTCTGTATTGTTAATAACATAAGGTTAAACTGTGATAAACTGTGGAAATAGAAACAGTTGGAAAACGTGAAGTGTAGGACAGCTATACAAAATTGCAATTACACATAAAAACAAGATATTGAAAGAATAAGCCTTCATCAGACAATTATTTGTCTTCTATGTATTCTCACATTATTTTTACCAGTTGTTGCTCGTTACCATTTTTGTTTTATTCTCATAATGTGACTAACAATTTTAGCTATCTTCTTTAAATATTTGTCGAATTTGTGTCTAAACCACTTTAAATATATTTTAAATTACTTATGTATCTAAGAATGCTTTGAGACTCCTAAATTGCTGTGTATGGATGTTTGTCTCTGGGGTCAAAATTTTATCTGTAATTGACAAAACATATGGTAGCTTTAGGATGGCCGTGATATTTTCAGCACTCATCCAAAAACAACATTTCTGTATCTACAATGGATGTTCTTGCCTGTTTACTAATTTTCCAGGAATCATACTCAATTTTTAATTGAATTTTTAACACGTTATCATTTCCAGTCATTAAATTAAACTTTAATAAACTTTATATTATCTAGTACTGATAAAATATTCTGAAAGAGTTAAGATTGTGTAAGTCATGCTCTGGAATATACTAAAAACTCATTCTGGAGAGCTGCAGTAATACTGTGTCTAGCACTGACAACATAGCCGTCTGTGAAGTGATCGAATTCAGCACTTGGATTAATTAGTGTACACTCTAAGCTACACTACTGGTATGAACTGGTGCACACATTTTTAGCCCATAGTGCACATATTTTTAGTTTAGAACAACAAAACAGTTAAAGCGTTGAAAATTGTTGCCAATAGTTGAAAGTTCACTATTGTAATTCTAGTAGCTCATGAACTAGTTCTCCATCCATCCATCATGTGCCATGCCGATAAGCGTGGGCGGTCATGTTTTGCCATCTCACTCGATCACCAAAGTCGTGGATCAGCTCCGTGTTTCTATCTCGACCATGCCACGTGGCCAAGCCATCCAGGTATTTGCTTCTAGGTCTTCCCCTTGGTCTGTTCCCTTCGATCTTATCAGTTGTCACCAAATTCTCCAATTCATTTATTCTCATAACATGCCCACAAAATTTTGACTGTCTACGTCTAATGTCTCTAATCAGTTTACGATCTTCATTTGTTTCTTAAAGGACTTGTTCATTGGTCTTTCTGTCTGTCCATGGTATTCTTTGCATTTTCCTCAGAAACCACATTTCTACAGCCATCAGATGTTTTTTCAGCTTGACTGCTCATTGTCCAAGCTTCACATCCATATAGTTAGTTAGTTAGTTAGTCGACAGATCATCATCATTGCACATCGAACCATTCAGTCCATAAGTGCTCGGATCCCCTCATCAGCAAATCCCGCAGCGTGTAGTGGCCAACGACACCAGTTCTGTGTTGGTTTATCAGTCTTCTTTGGCTTCCTGCGTAGTGTTCTTGTTTGGCCATCCCTCTTTTAATTTGCTGTTCTCGCAGTCTGGCCATGGTTGTAGATTCACAGTCATTACTTGGTTCACGCAAGAGTCTTACTTCTCGTAGAGCATTCAGAATGTCAGCCTGGTCCATGGCGCGTCCGCCCTCCACAGTAGCATTACCTGCGAGCTTGTCAGTCCGCTCATTCCCTTGTACTCCTGCATGCCCTGGCACGAAGATGAAACTAATCTTTGCCAGCCGAGACCGCTCCAGAGACAGCAACCAGTCTCTTCAGACCCCCCCCCCCCCCAATCTCTATTCTCTTGAGCATGTTAATTGAGTCGCTAAGGAAACACGCCCTAGTGAATGTCTGTGTCTCGAGCCATGTTATTGCTTTACTTACTGCCATGACTTCCATAGTCAGGCTACTTGTGGTCTCAGCAAAAGCACCAGAGTCCTCCTTCACAATTTTCCTTCCGGCCTGAGCCGTAAAGGCCCATGAGCTTCTCACATGTCGGATGACCGACCCATCTGTGTAAATGACAGCATCACCGTCTAGCGAATTCTCGAAAATCAACGCTTGTACTTCCGCCTCCACAGCTGCCGGGTTTTCTTGTCTGCATTTTCTGTCTAGTTGGATGCCAACAGAAAAGGACGTACAGAAATCTGTTCGCACTTGTACCCACTCCTCGCCAGGTTCTAAGTCCTCAAGTGAACACACCTGTTGAAGAATGCCTTCGGCTTGACCCATACACGACCGTCCTCTTTTTAACCTGCTGCCCTTCACCTTCATAATTTCACTATGCAGTGGATGTTGTGTGTTTGCGTTAACTCTGAGGTATGCGCGAGCTCTGCAGGCTTGTATTCTATCTTCAATGGTTGGAAAATAAATAAGGTAGCGCATCGCCCTGCATGCTGTATCTCTTGTACATCCAAGAATAATGCGCATAGCTTCATTCTGTATACTTTCCATCCTTTCTATCTGCTTACGGCTGAGAGTCAGGATTGCCATCGCATACTCCAAAACTTACATGATCAGTCCTTCGTATAGAAGACATAGATGGCCCTGCTCACCTACATATAAAAGTACAGGTTCTATGTAGCACCTTTGTGTCAGGTCTTAGTCAGATATGACTGAGCTACCGTATAACAGTAGACGGTACTACCTGCTTTCTGTTAGCGCCGAACGTTGGGCGGCGCTTACCAAACCCAATACCCCACATTGTGCCAACGGCTTCGGGCGGAAGAGCGCAATTGGGAGGGTACAAGCCTTACCCTGGTGCGAGGAAATGCAACCTAAAGACAAAGTGTCATGGCAGGGCAGACCAGGCCCTAAGCCTTGGTTGGCGACTGGTCTAGGATCGAAGCTCCGACAGGCGGACAATTAGAGCATTGCTTTGCTGATCCGGCAGCTTCTGCAGCTTGTCTTGTTCCAGATGTAGAGGTGTTACCTTTCCTCTGGAGTGAACTAGGCAGGCCGAGAGAGGGATCATGCTGCATGGGCAACACATGATCTCTATATTTTAGCCCAGGCTTTGTGCTATGGAGAGGCAATAACTCCATCCCTTACAAACTATCGCCTGTCAAGACCGCAAGGTGCCAATGATGTAGCACCTCAACACTCTTTTTCTCGTTTCAATTTACATCTTTTTATTGGTCAGTATGTTTTTCATCTTTCTAAAGGCTACTTTTGCCTTGGCGATTCTTGTTCTAATCTCTTCAAGGCATCTCCCATCAGATGTTATTACTGTTCCGAGATAATTGTACCTGTTCACTTGTTGAAGAATATTCCCATTTACTTGTATATTACATTGTGGTATTTTGCTCTTCCTTGTAGCGACCATAATCTGTGTCGTTTTACAATTTAATTCTAACCCTAGTTCTTCTCAAAATACACAATATTCCAATTGATTTCAATGGAAGCCTCACAAAATGGTTATGGTAGATATTTATGCAAAGAAAGGGCAGCGAGAAAAGCAGGTGGGCAAATCGCCTCATAATTCCTGAGCTAATATATCAAAATGCCTCAAAGATCTCCTCTACAAGAATATCTGTCCTGGGTGGGCTTTACATACGGATCTTTACCAGAACTCAAGTATTAGGTTTGTCTTATGTTCCCACCATAGCTAGTTCAAAACGTATCTCATGACAACTTTCGATACATCAAGTGCTATATATGTAACATAATTTTGATCTCATGGCATTATTCATTATATCAAATTTGAAGTTAGGTACCAGATTTTGATTTAATAGTCTTATGTGATAACATTAAGTTTAATATAGGTAACCAGATTTTGAACTCATGGCATCATTTTATACAACAAGTTATAAACTAAACTATAGATTTGTATCTCATCCCATTATTCGGTATATCATGTTGTAATCTAGGTACCAGATTATGATCTCATGTCATCATTCAGTACATCTAATTTTAAATTAGGTGCCAGATTTTGATCTCATGATATCATTCAGTACATCAAATTTTAAATTAGGTACCAGAGTTTGATCTCATTGCACAATTCATTATATCAAACTGTAAGCTAGGCACAAACTTTTGATCTCATGATATCAATCAGTGCATCAAACTGTAAGCTAGGTACCAGATTTTGATCTCAAGACATCATTCAATACAACAAATGTTAAATTGGGTACCAGATTTAATGTAACTGAATCATTCGATACATCAAGATGTAAACAAGGTCCCCAATTTTTCTCTGAGGTAGGCAAGATAGTGATGATGAAAATGGAAGTTGTTAACTAACACCATAAAGCAATATATGAAAGACCTCGTATTTGTATCATGCAGAAGTATTCCCATGTATCTCATGCAGCAATATTCACCTGTATCTCATGTAGCGGTATTCACTCGTATCACATGTAGCAGTATTCACTTGTATCATATGTAGCAGTATTCACTCGTATCACATGTAGCAGTATTCACTTGTATCATATGTAGCAGTATTCACTTGTATCACATGTAGCAGTATTCACTTGTATCTCATGTAGCAGTATTCACCTGCATCTCATGTAGCAGTATTCACTCGTATCACATGTAGCAGTATTCACTTGTATCTCATGTAGCAGTATTCACTCGTATCACATGTAGCAGTATCCACTTGTATCATATGTAGCAGTATTCACTTGTATCACATGTAGCAGTATTCACTTGTATCATATGTAGCAGTATTCACTTGTATCACATGTAGCAGTATTCACCTGCATCTCATGTAGCAGTATTCACTCGTATCACATGTAGCAGTATTCACATGTATAACATATAGCAGTATTCAGCTGTATCACATGTAGCTGTATTCACCTGTATCTCGTGTAGCAGTATTCGCCTGTATACAATTTAGCAGTATTCACCTGTATCAGTTTTCACATTTATAATATGTAGCAGTATTCACCTGTATCAGTATTCACCTGTATCACATGTAGCAGTATTCACCTGTATCTGATGTACCAGTATTCACTTGTATCATATGTAAAATTATTCACCTGTATATGATGTAGCAGTATTCACTTGTATCATATGTAGCTGTATTCACATGTGTAACATGCAGCAGTATTCAACAGTATCTCATGTGGCAGTATTCACCAGTATCTCATCTAATAGTGTTTACCTGAATCATATTTGGTAATATTCACCTGTATCTTATGTAGCTTTCTTTATTCACCTGTATCACACGTAGCTGTATTCACATGTATCACATCTAACAGTATTCGCCTGTGTAACATGCAGCAGTATTCACCTGTGTAACATGCAGCAGTATTCACCTGTATCACATTCAGCAGTATTCACCTGTATCACATGTAACAGTATTCACTTGTGTAACATGCAGTAGTATTCACCTGTATCACATGCAGCAGTATTCATCTGTGTAACATGCAGCAGTATTCACCTGTGTAACGTGCAGCAGTATTCACCTGTGTAACATGCAGCAGTATTCATCTGTGTAACATGCAGCAGTATTCACCTGTATCACATTCAGCAGTATTCACCTGTATCACATGTAACAGTATTCACCTGTGTAACATGCAGCAGTATTCACCTGTATCACATTCAGCAGTATTCACCTGTATCACATGTAACAGTATTCACCTGTATCACATGCAGCAGTTTTCACCTGTATCACGTGGATCAGTCTTCACACGTATCTCATGTGGCAGTATTTACCTGTATCAAATGTGCCAGTAATCACCTGTATCTCATGTAGCTTGCAACAGCATGGTATGTTTTATCAGTTTCAACTTGTCTGAACCAGGTCAATCTCACCTGTGAAAGACGTGCTAGCCTACACCTGGGACAACGTGTTGCTGCCAGGCGTAGTGCCTCGAACATACACATTTGCAGAACAAGGATACAAGGTACGAAATTTATTTTCGTTTTTCCTCTTGTGGGCACACAAGCTGCGGTAGTGCAGTGTCTAGCTTGTTTGCCGGAGGATCGGCTGTTTGAACCCCTTCAGAGTGGGGTTCTTTCATTCACCTGGACTCCCAGGTTGACTCAGCCTAACTGGGGTATCAGGAAATTACCTGGGAAATAAAGGTGGAAGACGTCGCATTGACCACATCACCTATCAAATACTGATTGGTCCAAAATATGTCGCCACCACCATATACCAAATATTATCTAACTTAGTAGTATATGTAGTTATGTACCAGCCAGCTCCAGAGAATAATCACACCGTGCCGAATATCAAGGTGAACGGTCATAGACTAAGTGTTGTGGACAAATTCACCTATCTTGGCAGCACTGTGTCACAAGCTGCCACAATTGATGACGAAGTGAATGCAAGAATCTCCAAGGCCAGTGTGGCCTTTCGCAGACTGTACAAGAATGTATAGAACAGAAATGGAATAAGTCTGCAAACAAAGCTGAAAGTCTATAAAGCAGTTGTATTATCCACACTGCTATATGCTTGTGAAACCTGGACTATTTATCAGAGACACGCTAGGAAATTAAACCACTTCCACACAGGCTGCCTTAGAAAGCTATTGAAGATTAAATGACAAGACAAGATCTCAGACACTGACGTTCTAGAACGAGCGTCCATACCCAGTATCCACACTCTACTAATGAAAAATCAGATTCGCTGGGCTAATCACTTAACTCGTATGCCAGATCACAGGCTCCCTAAACGAATTTTTTACGACAAACTGCGTTGTGGTAAACGCTCCCACAGCGGACAGAGGAAACGCTTTAAAGACAATCTGAAAATCTCACCGAAAGCTTTTGGAATTCATTTTGACACCCGGGAGACTGCTGCCAAAGACCGAAATTCGTGGCGTACATCATTACGCAAGGATGCAGTCACTTGTGAAGCAATCAGGATTGCAAGAGCTGTGAAGAAGAGGCTGGACAGAAAAACCACTGCAGGAGATCCTCCTCCTGGAACGTCAAGCATTCTTTGCCCACATTGCCAAAGGACATTTCGAGCCAACAAAATAGGCCTTATCAGCCATCTTAGAACTCACGGCTCCATACTTTCAACCCCACTGTATGAAATGAATGGTCATCATTTTTCTTGATTGACAATTGAATTGAATTGAATTGAATTGAACATTATTTAAAAAAAAAGGTTACCAATTGGGCACGTACGCCCGCCTTACATTCAGCCCTTCCAATCACTCATCTTTCGTTCATCAACAGTGCATGATACATTTGCACAGGAAAAGAAAAAAACATTGTCAAATGAATGTTGTAAGCATAAACAATGTATATTATCATGTTATGTGACACATCATCCCTCCCACACAGATATCCCGCACCAACCCACACACACATCCCTCACTCACTCACACATCCCCCACCCACTACACATCCCTCCACCCACTCACACATCCCCTCACCAACCCAGACATCTCGCAACCACCCACACACAGACATCCCTCACCCACATCTCCACCCGCTCAAACATACCCCAACCCACACAAACTCACCCACACAAAACAACTGTGTAGGAGTGTGACAAACAACATCCTGTAACTTAAATACTGGCATATAAGCATAATATGGCTGTATAAAATGTCTTTTAACTCGTTAACTGCAGCATAAAAACACACTAGAACGGACGTTAGTTATTTACCTTTTTTCACCCCTTGAGTTACGGTTGCTCTAAAAGTATATTCGTCTACACCATCTACCCAATACGCCTTAATGGCATATACAAGGGGTTTTTACTGTACTTACTTACTTTGTTACTGTCAGCAGTTTCAAGTAGTTGCTAATTTAACACATGTATGTATAGAACACATGCACGCACGCATGCACTTACCAATTATGTGTTGGTTAATCAAATGTCTTGCGCAATTGACAACATGTTCCTGTCTGGTGACTCCCCATTTCACTCCCATCTCCCTCACTCCGGATATTAAAGCAGATTTCCAGTTTTCCTTAGTCATCTATTCATCCAGCATCTCTTGCAGCTCTGATCCTTTGCTCTTTTTACATCGATCATCGCAATATAGGTTCATTCATTGCCTTTAACACACCTGAGTGCCCCAACACATAGATGGCAGATTGACTAATTATGGCGTGCTCAGTGTGTTGAGCCACTCTTGTTGAATGAGGTCAGTCTATACCTTCTTAATCATGTTTATTGAGTTATTCTACTGCATTCTTGTGAATACTTTTGCATGAAGATCCAGTATAGTGATATATATCTATCACTTCAGCTATTGTATGAGTGAAGTAGAATATTCAACTGCTGTAACCATCTCTGGTATTACTGCTGAGTGTGCCTGACCCTGGTCGACAACAGTCTATTAAGAATTCAATTCAGTTTAGACATTATCAGCGCCTTTTATGGTCAAAGGTGCCCTTCCATTTGTACAGAAGGATGATATGTCACCATGCCAGGGTCATAGTGTTATTTTATTTTTATCGTATCTTCTGCAGTTTCAATGCTCAATGAATGGCAATTTACTTTATAATACTTGTTAATTTGATTGAATACCATATTTGATCCAAACCTACATTTTTTTTTGGCAGCGAATCAGTTAAAAGTGGTTACTATACATTTTTCTGGAAGGTAACACAACCAAAAAAAAAAAATATTGATTATATCTGGCCTGAGTGTTATTTGATCACGAAAATATAGGTCAAACATCATATTCCCATGTGGCCCAAACCAGCAACAAAATTAAAGTAACTTTCTGAGAATGTGCGTCTTTCCTATGGCAATAATGTATCTGGATCATGGACCATTTCAACAGCAATGAAAAGACAATATTAGCATTTGAACTTGAATGTTACAGAAAAAAATATTATTAGAGTTTCGAGACTTACAAGACGAAAATTAATATCATTCTGCAAGGTCCAAATGAGCATCAAAGAAAACTGTTTCATAACAGCAGCATGTCTCAGAAACTGAAATACTTTGGTCGTATTCATTGGCAAAGTGGTTTGGAAGGAACAATATTGGAAAGCATAGTCCGGGAGGAAAAGGCAGTTTTCGACCAGCACAGAGATGGACACGGGAAAACTGAAGACACTTCATTCACGACACTATATGATCCAAGGGAACTGGCAAACGTTCGAGAATCTGTTGGTGGGTGGTAATGAAATTGGTATGCTGCAAAGGACTTGCTACATGATGATGATATCATAATAGCCACAGTGGCAATGGTCAAGGTCTTGTGATTTTGTCCCTTTTAAATCAAGGTATATTGAAGGCCGTTTAGAGATTCACAAACAAGACTTAAGTATGACAAGATTAGACATGAATTAAAGGGCAGAGGGTGCTTTTTAACAGCCTTTCTTGGATAACTACATGAAATTGATTGATTTCATTGTTCAAGTGTGCAGATTGTTTTATCTCATGCTATGATTTCATTATTAAAATGTGCAGGATGATTTACTTCACGCCATGATTTAATTGTTTAAATGTGCAGCTTTTTTATCTCATGCTACGATTTCATTGTGCAAATGTGCAGGTTGTTTTATCTCATGCTATGATTTCATTATTAAAATGTGCAGGATGATTTACTTCATGCCATAATTTAATTGTTTAAATGTTCAAATTGTTTTTATCCCATGCTATTATTTCTTGTTCAAATATGCAGATTATTTTTTTTATCTCATGCTATGATTTAATTGTTCACATGTCCAGGCTGTATTATCTCATGATATGATTTCATTGTTCAAATAAGTAGGTTGTTTTATCTATTGCTATTATTTCATTGTTCAAATATGCAGGCTGTTTCATCTCATGCTATTATCACATTGTTCAAATTTGCAGGTGGTTTTTATCTCATTCTATGATTTCATTGTTCAAATATGCAGGTTGTTGTAACTCAATCTACCCATCTGTACTTTGATCATCCTGATGAGCCTGATCCAGAGGAGAGGGGACCCTACTGGGCAACAAGATTTACTGGTAAGTTCATTAGTTCTGTGTTAGCTCATTGTTCTGTTGTTTAGTTGATTGATCAGTCGAGTAGCTTATTGTTTACACATTCTTCATTGCGTAAATTTTTGTTCATTTTGTAAGGTTTAGTTCATTGTTCTATGACTATATATTTTTCAGCGCATGTATCCATTATTATTGCGCGGTTAAATTAATTACTCTTTGTATTTGTTCTGTTAATCCTTGGTCTATGGGTCAATTAATTGTTCTGTGTTATATCTTTGTTGTGTCAGCTAACTGATTAAGTGTCGTGGGATGATTAATCATCTTTAGCAACTTCCCGTATCTATCACGGGAGTATATATCGCGAAATGTTGTCATTGCATTATAATACAACATATCTGCTTATATATTACACAAAGGCATTTGATTTGGTCAGTCGTGAGGGTCTGTTCAAGGCACTAAAGTAGATTGGTTGCCCACCAACTCTTCTGTCCATTGTGGAATCGTTCCACACAGGCATGAAGGGTACAATCAAATCTGATAGTGCAACTTCAGAAGGGTTTGAAATAAAGAGTGGAGTTAAGCAAGGTTGTGTACTAGCTCCCACCCTCTTTGGAATATACTTTTCACTTCTACTGAAATATGCCTTTCATGATCAGGATGGTGATATATACATTCACTCACGCTCAGATGCCGGCCTCTACAATGCTAAGAGATTGAAGACCAAGACCAAAATTAGGAGGGTACTGATCAGAGAGTTGCTTTTTGCAGATGATGCTGCAGTTACGACCCACTCTGAGGAAGAATTACAATGTCTACTATCTGCATTCTCCAAGGCTTGTTCTGAATTTGGTTTAACAATTAGCAAAAAGAAGACACAGACTATGTCACAAGGTGCACATGGGGTACCATCAATCTTTATTGACGACGCCGAACTAGAGATGGTAGACCATTTTACATATCTAGGATCAGTGGTAAATAGCAAATTATCCCTAGATCAAGAAATCAACATCCGGATTGGTAAGGCAGCAACAACAATGAACAGGTTAACAAAAAGAGTCTGGGAGAACAGGAAGCTTACTGCCAAAACAAAAGTCCTTGTCTATCAAGCCTGTGTCCTTAGTACTCTTCTCTACGGCAGTGAAGCCTAAATAACTTACTCACACCAAGAGAAACGTTTAAACAGCTTTCATATGCGGTGTCTGCGAAGAATTCTTGGTATTAAGTGGCAAGACAATACCACAAATACTGAAGTATTGGAAAGATCAGGTTGTGTGACGGTTTATTCCATGCTCAGTCTTCGTAGACTGAGATGGATAGGACATCTTAGGAGGATGGATGATGGTAGAATACCAAAAGGACATCTTTTTTGGTGAATTACAGATGGGTAAGAGATCTCTGGGTCGGACTCTACTACGGTACAAAGATGTGTGTAAGCGAGACATGATTGATACAGGCATTGATAAGGCACATTGGGAGCAAGTCGCAGCTGAACGTGTTGCATGGAGGGCAACCATCAGAAATTGAATAAAGACAAAGGAGAAAATTATTGCAGATAAGTCACACACAGAGCGTGTAAGACGTAAGATGGTAGGCATGATGGTGGAAATGACCACGTGTTCACATGCACCCACTGTGGACGAACATTTACAGCGCGAATTGGCCTTATCAGTCACATTCGCTACCGCGATGGGTATAGTTATTATGCCTTTTTGAAGCACAAACTATCGTCTGTCAAGACGGCAAAGTGCCAAATGAAAATGCATATATATTAACAACTTTAAAGGCATAAATGTGTCACACCAGAACTTCTCATTTTCCGTCTTTCATTTTTGTTTTGTCCAGAACTACTTTTTGTTTGGCACATAATTTACTGCATTAATCTGTGGGTTAGTTTATTGTGCTATAAATTAGTTATCCAACAATAATTCAATATTGAAGAAGACTGGTTATTAAGACAAATAAAACTGACAAAAACGACATATGTTGGGCATGTTCGGAGACAGGAATGTCTGGGAATGATGATTATACAGAGAATAGTACTTGGCAAGCTGAGATGAGGAAGACCATGCTATAGATCGACCCAAGTGGTTGAGTGGTCTCGTGGTATGGTGTCCGCTTCGATTGCTGGAGGTCCCGGGTTTAAGCCTAGGTGACGGCCGGGATTTTTTCACGTGGACTTCTAGTAACAAAAATTCCCCTGGTCTCTGGGTAGTGAGATCAGGCGCCCGTGTGTATTGTTGCGCACGTAAAACATCCCTTGGCATTTAGAAATCGAAAAAAAGAGTAGCCTAAAGGCGCTGCCTGGGCAAAATTTCGAGTTAAAAATCTACCCAAAGTATTTCAGGATCCTCGCCGGTGTTATGGAGTTCGTGCACTGAGCTCCGAACTCAGGCTTGAGCTAAGAGTAGAACGGAGCACTTATGGGTTACACCTGTGTGCCGTGATGTTGATCCGTCAACTAAACTAAAACTATAGATGGATCCAAGATGTGATGGATAATTTACACATGACAGCAACGTAGGCAGAACATCTGGTTTCAGATAGAGAGGAGTTTAAAAAGACTGTTAAAAATTCTGCCGAGTACAAAGCACTGCACGATGAGGATATGTGTTGCTTAATTGTTTTATGGATTAGTTCATGAATATATGTATAATGTAATTTTTATGTTGGTTCATACCGGAGAGAGGCAAAATAGCTAAGAAAAAATGGATGAATGAAGATATCTTAAAACTGATGAACAAAAGAAAACAGAGTAAAAATGACAAATAAGAATACGCTAAGATAAATAAAGAAATAAAAGATAAATGTGGGAAGGCTAAAGAAAGTTGGTTAAACGAGCAATGCAAAAAAATTGAATTAAATTCCATTAAAAATACAAAAAATATGCACAGACAAATCAGTGAGCTTACAGGAAGAAAAATAAGAATAAATACAGGGTGTTTGAAATCAAAAACAGGAAAGATAATATTAGAGGAAGATGCTATAATGAAGAGGTGGAATGAGTATATAAGAGAATTATATGAAGGAGAAAGGGAAGAATTAACAGAAGATAGTAACTTAGAAGGTCCACCTATTCTGAAAGAAGAAGTCGCTGACGCTATGAAACGTGTGAAGAAAGGAAAAACAGCTGGGCCAGATGAAATCACAATAGAAGAATTAGAAGTATTGGGAGTATTTGGAGTAGATATATTAACCAAAATGTTGAATGATATTTACAGCAGTGGATATTTACCCAGTGATATGCTGAAATCTGTATTTATAGCTATATCAAAAAGACCAGGAGCAATTTATTGTGAAGATTTTCGTACAATTAACCTTATAAACCATATCACTAAGCTTCTACTCAGAATCATAATGAGAAGAACCAAAAAGAAAATAAAAATGGAAATTAGTGAAGAACAGTATGGATTTGTGGAAGGAAAGGGCACAAACAATGCAATTTATACATTACGGACACTAATAGAAAGGTCAACAGAGAAACAGAGAGACATATATTTGTGCTTCATAGATTATACTAAGGCATTTGATAAAGTAAAACATGATGAACTGATTAAAATGTTGGAAGATATCAACACTGATGGAAAAGATTTAAGAATAATAAAGAATATTTACTGGAACCAAGTAGCAGCAATTAAAATGGGAAATAAAGAGGGTAGTTACGAACAGATAAAGCTAGGAGTACGACAAGGGTGTGTCTTGTCACCAGATCTTTTCTCCCTGTATAGCGAAGTAATAATGAGAGAGATCAAAGAGATGCCAGGAATACTAGTTGGAGGTTATAATATAAATAATATACGCTATGCAGATGACACAGTATTGGTGGCGGATAATTCAACAGACCTACAACAATTATTAGACGTAGTAGTAACAGAGAGTGCAAGGAAAGGACTCTCCTTGAATATCAAGAAAACAGTAACAATGGTAATATCAAAGAAAATGGTGACACCAAAATGTGACATAGAAATAGAAGGGAAAATCCTTAACCAAGTTGATAATTTTAGATACCTAGGGGCATTTATAACATCAGATGGAAGATGTACAACAGAGACTAGGAGCAGAATAGGGCAGGCAAAAGCCGCATTTCAGAAAATGAAGAGTATCTTATGCAATAAGTCACTATCACTGAATGTAAGAAAGAGAGTGCTGAAATGCTATGTGGAACCAGTTTTGCTGTATGGCAGTGAATCTTGGAATGTAAATGAACAAATTAAGAAGAAATTAGAAGCAACAGAGATGTGGTTCCTGAGACGAATGTTGCGAATTCCTTGGACTGCCAGAGTAACTAATGACGACTGCCTGAAACAGGCTAACGAAACTAGAACATTATATACAACAATAAGACAGAGACAAACAGCTTTCCTCGGTCATGTGATGAGAAGAGAGGCATTGGAGAACATCGTAACAACTGGAAAGATCGAGGGGAAGAGAGGCAGAGGTAGACCAAGAGAAGTGATGCTGGATGGATTGAGACGGTGGCATGGAGGAATATCAGCAGCAGAGTTGATCCAGAAAACCAAAGACCGAGATCTATGGAGAGCCATGAACTCCTACGCCAGCCGGCACGGCACTTTATGATGATCATACATGATTTACATATCAGCTTTATTGTACGTCACAGGAAGGCTTCATGCGTATTACAACACATTACAGTTGTTCTAGATAACATGTGCCTTTATTTGTTCCCCCAGACATCCAGAAGGTCTTCTTCTACAATCCTGAGAACTACTATGACAACATCCAGACAGGGGATTCTGGTGCACCATTTCCTGTAGAAGAACTGTGTGGTGGAGCTAACAGAAGCTGTCCTGTCTTAACCAATCCTGAAAATATCGTTGGTATGTTGTATGTTATCTAGTCTCAGGCATTGATGTATATTTTTCTAATTCACACTTGACATTAAACATAGGGATGTGGTGAGCCGAACCTTGCATTCCAAGAATATCTATTTGCGAACACAATATTTCTTTTATCTATGAGGTCCTTTTTCTATGAGGTCCAAGAAATAAAACAGAGACTGGTGAAATATTTAAATGACGTTAAAAGACATAATACTCTTATAAAAACCATACTGGAGGGCAAAGTTGAAGACAAGTGAGCAAGAGGTAGACAACGATACAAGTGGGAAGATTACATCAAGAGATGGGCGAAAATTATTCTGATAGAATGTACAGTCAGGGCGAGAGACAGACAGTGTAGGAGATCCATTGTAGCCAACCTTCATTGTGGAGACGGCACCTGATTGATTGATTGATGAGGTTCAGAAATACATGGGTGTTTATGTATGAATTGTATTCCAAGATAAGATGTGTTGCGTTGGTTGCATCGTATGTGTGTTTGTTTAGTGTGCCTGTGATATTGCCTATTGATCACTTTATTGGTCTTCTCTGGCTCTATACTCAAATCATTTTTTGGTTACGATCGTATTGATCGGAGTCAGGGCCAACGCACAACATCCACTGCACAATACGTTCATGGGGAAAAGGGCAGCACGTTAAATTAGGAAGATACTGGTCAATACTGGATGAGTCGGGTTGAAGACATTACTCAACAGATCTGTTCACTTACAGATGTAGAATTTAGTGAAGAGTGGATACCAGTGCCAGTAGATTGTGGTACGTCCTTTTCAGCATGCATCAGACTGGACTGTGAGTGCAGAAGCACAGACCTTGATATTTGTGAATTCTTAGCGATGCAGTCATCTACACATATAGGTCTCTTGTTCGACATGTGAGGAGCTTATGTGCCTTTACAGCTCTGATTAGAAGGATAACTATTTAGATGGCTGTGGTGCCTTCACCTTGACAACAAGTAGTCTGACAATGGTGTTCATGGCAGTAGTCTGGATGGAGACACAGGCAAACTTTCTCGGTGATTCAGTGAGTATACTGAAGAAGATCGAAATGGGCTGTGCACAAAGTTAGTTAGTTAGTTAGTGGCGGTTCCAACTTCATGGCAACGGGTCGTCCCCATTATGCTCCGTTCCTGTGCCAGTGAATATCACACAAAATGCTCCTCACTGCCCCATGTGAACAATGGAGTAGATAGGAGTATCGGCAAGCCAACATCCTCGACAGGTACACTGTGCATATTGCCGCAGCCAGAATGCCAACACAAAAGTCTTCTACGAAAAATACAGTTAATCGTCGATAGAATCGACAGTCACCAGAAAGACTTCATTGACCCGTGTTTTATCCCATATGGCTCGGTCTCTTTCCGCAGGACGACCCGCCGAAAAAGCCTCACAAACCACGAACTCCATAGCTCCAGCGGCGACTCCCAGGAGTCTCCTGAAAAATGCACTCGTGAACTGAAAATGCAAGCCAGTCAACTCAGCAACAGCCGGCCGCCATCGTTCTGAACACGCAGTTCACGCTACAAGCAACCGCGGACAGATGTAAAAGCATTCCACGCGAAATTCACAGCTCACAGTGTCGCGCCACGCACTCACTCAGTAGCAGGGCGACGGAACCAGTCCAACATGAGGACAATGCAAATGCAAACCGTAGCCACAAGCGTTAACACTTCAGAGGCCTTAACGGTTTAAATGCCTATCCGCCATGTAGGGGAACGGAAGTCCCAATAGACTGTAGACTAAGTCTCAGCCCAAGCTTGGGCTGGGCACAAAGAAAGTGGATGGAGTCATTGAGGTGGTCAAGCCTTAAAAAAAAATCAGATTCCTTTTATGACAGGTCATGCGAGTGCAACAGGAGGAAAAAAAAACAATTTGATTGGCTTGCGTGTCAGGATATTGTTAGAAGAGGACAAACAAAGGGCTGCCCTACTCAATTCCCTTAGAGAGGTATGACGATTACATTAATCTGGTGATGACTGCGAATCTGCAACCTTGACCTGATTGCAAGAATATGAAGTCCAAATAAAGTCAGGTAAGTGTGCAATGTAAAGGGCCAAAGGAAAATAAACTAACTCCGAACTGGTGTTATCTGTCGTTGCATGCTGAGATACTGAGGAGAGGATCTGAGCACTTACGAATGAATGTTTCGATGTGAAGTAAGGATAATCTGGCAAAATACTGATCAGCTTGCATTCTCATATCAGGTGCTCAAACTACTTCATTCTCTCGATGAATTTGATAATGTTATTTTGCTGTATTACTTTAAAAAGCAATCTACTACTACAAAATAATATTAGTAACTGCAGGATTACCTTCTGTTACATTTCTCAGATTGTTCTACTTATCTAGATCTACCCCCATATAAACTTTTGTTTGGGTATTAGGTTGAATTCTGTTGCTTGCTTGTGTTCGTTGGCTTGAGCTCCAACGCGAAGTCCTGTATGTCGGATGAAGACATTCTGTTATCCAACATCAGTGTGATGTCATACAGGACCTGAGGTTTGCGTGAGCATCCGTTGTCCCATGTCTGGCTTATTGGTGTGCAGACTGGTGGTTCCTCGCCGTACAGGCAGACATTCTCCCACTTCGGAGGAATCGGCGATCCTACTGACTTTAACCAGGACCACGAAGGGACCTGTTGCCCAGGACGCTCGACGAGGACGCGTCAATAGGTCTTGGCCAGTATATAACCCAGCCCTGGTGCCTTGGAAACACCTCTGCGTCCCGTTGAATTCTGTTGACAATGAAATACCTGAAAAATCTGTGGGTGAAATTACCAACCTAGGTTTACTGCCAGCCAGTCTGTATGAGTTATGCTGGATCATGACTTGGTTAATCCTATAACATGCCTCTCTGCACATTTTTTCCAGTACCCTTCTGAAACACCCTGTTCATTTCTAGGCTGGGAAAACTGAAGGGGAGCTCTGCGACATAGGTCTCATGCAAAACCTCACTCTGACAGATGCTAGCCCTTGTTAGGGCTCAAACAACATGAATGGCAATGCATCAGACTTAGAACTGTCTTTCAGATGATTCCGAGAAATCAGTCATGCCCATATTGACAGCTTACTTCTGTATCAAATTGTTGTTAAGCACACTGGGGTGTGGGGGAGTTTAAGTTTTTAAATGTAAGGAGAAGGTAGAGATTTTTTTTTTAAGAGTAAGGAGATTTAGGGGGTTTAAGTGTAGGTGGGTTTGAGGTTCTTATATGTGTGGGTGGGGGTGTTGTAATTTTTAAACTTAAAGAAAATTGAAGTGGTTAATCTTAGGAGGAGTTGAAGTTTTTAAGATGAGGGGAAGTTGAGGTTTGTAAATTAGGGGGAGTTGTAGCTTTTAATTTATGGGGACTTGAAGTTTTTAAGCATTGAAGGGAGTTGAAGTTGTTAAATTAGGGGAAGTTGAAATTTTTAAGTTAGGGGAAGTTGAGGTTTTTAAGTTTAGATGGAGTTGAAGTTTTTAAGTTTAGGGAGTGTTCATGTTTTAAAGTTTAGAGGTGGGGGAGGGGGTTGTGTTTGAAGTTTTTAAGTTAGGGGATGTTGAAGTTTTTAAGTTTAGGGGGAGTTGCAGTTTTTAAGCATAGAAAGGAGTTGAAGTATGCTGTTTTTATTTTTATGTATAAGGAATGTATTTATCTGTGGGGATGATACGTTTTTAAGCATAGGAACAGTTAACATTTTTATGTTTAGAGAAAATTGAAGTTTTATGTGTATGATGAGCTAAAGTTTTATTTGTAGAGGGAGTTGACATTTTGATGTTTAAGGCGAATTAAAGTTGTTTGTTTATGGTGAGCTAATGTTTTATTTGTAGGAAGAGTTAACACTTTTAAGAGTCAAGGGAGAGTTGAAATGTGTATTTGTGGGGTAAGTTGAAGATTTTATGTGTAGAGGGAGTTCAAGTTTTTAAGCGTGGATGAGAATTAACAGTATTTATGTGCAGAGAAGTGTTTGTTTTTAAGTGTAGAGATGAGTTGCAGTTTCTAAGAATAGATGGGAGTTGTTCTCAATTGTGGTTCAAATGTGTTGCCTTGTCTGCATTGGGTAACAATGTGCAATCCTTTTAACATTTTATTTCTTTTTCTCTTTCACGTCTTCTAGCATCTGTGAAATTAAACCCTGTATACTTCATCTCTGGAACCTATTTATCGCTAGTGTTATGCAATGTATGTTAAGTAGGCTTGCTGGTTTAGATTGTTAATTTGTTTAATGTCATTATCAATACTTCTTTGAAATGTCATATTTGATTTCCAGACAACATCATTGTTGATTGTATTCCGACACAATCCTTAAGCCTTGTCCACGTCAGATTGGAAGCACTAGACGTGAGTTGCGCTCTCGTTTGAGCTCGTCAGTAGTGCATATCCCTGACTGGACCCGGAATCGAACTCTGGATCACTGGCGTGTCTGGCGGGTGTGCAACCACTGACCAGGCTACTCACGCTGGACGCGACCAATTATCATAGTAGAATATCACAACGTCACCCATTGTAGGTTGTAGCTCAAATGAGCTACAGGAGCGAAACTCGAGTCTAGTGCTTCCAATCTGACGTGGACAAAGCTTAAGGTTCGTGCCGGCGGAATACGATCAACGTTGCCATTATTGCGTTGTGCTCAATCTTTAAACCTCAAATCCGGAAACAGCCAAATAAATCAACATCATTGTTATTGCCCTAAAGCCCTATAGGAAAATCATAGGTGATCAATCTCTCTTAGATGTTAAAGTCATGTATGCTAATTTCACAGGTAATAGCAGTCACAAAGTGTAAAGTTACATGTTTCTCTATGAGTTTATAAATATTCTTATTTTCCATTGTTTTCATGCAGGTATAGAAGGTACATTATTCAGTGAGACAGTCAGAACTAGTGAGGAGTTGTATCATCGGCTGTTCCCTCGAGTGTTAGGTAAGTTTCTCCTGATGCTTGTGGTGACCACTTGTATCAACTGTTCCCTCGACTTTTGGGTAAGTTTCTCATTTTATTGTGGTGACCACTTTCACCAACTGTTTCATCGACTGTTAGATAAATTTCCCATGTGCTTGTGGTGACCACATTCACCAACTGTTTCATCGACTGTTTGGTAACTTCCCCATATGCTTGTGGTGACCACATTTATCAAATGTTCCCTCGCCTGTTGGGTAAGTTTCTCATGTGCTTGTGGTAGCTACTTTTATCAAATGTTCCCTCGACTTTCGGATAAGTTTACCTTGTGCTTGTAGTAACCAGTTTATAAAATGTTCCCTCGACTGTTGGTTAAGTTTCCCATGGGCTTGTGGTAACCAGTTTTATCAAATGTTGCCCCGACTGTTGGGTAAGTTTACCTTGTGCTCGTGGTGACCACTTACATCGACTGTTCCCTCGAATGTTGGGTAAGTTTCCCATGTGCTTGTGATGACCATTTTTACCAGCTGTTCCCTTGAGTGTGGGTAAGTTTCTCATGTGCTTGTGATAACCACTTTTACCAAATGTTCCCTAGAGCGTGGGTAAGTTTCCCATGTGCTTGTTGTGACCACTTTCATCAAATGTTCCATAGAGTGTGGGTAAGTTTCTCATGTGCTTGTGGTGACCACTTTCATCAACTGTTGTCCAGATGGTTAAATCTCACGATACTACGGCGATCTCTTTCAACTGCTTCCTAGACTGTAAGCTAGTTGTGACAACTTTCATCATCTATTTCCTAAACTGCAAAGTGTTTCCTATGAAGCTTGTGGTAAACACATTCATGAACTGTTTCCTAGATTAATGCATTAGTGCTCCCTGTAATGCTCTTTCAGCTGCTTCCTAGCCTCATATTTCAAGTGACTTTCATTATAATCTCTTTCTTGAACTGTTTTCTTGACATTTTTGGTAAGTTTTTCATGATATTTGGGGTGAACTCTTTCCCTCAACCATTTGATATATTCCCCATAATACAGGTGGTATGAACTTCATCAACAGTTATCTCCACATTTAAGTATTCTGTTCCTTTTGTTGATCTAGAGCGAAATTGTTGGGTGGTTTGACACTGACACATAATGCAGTCAGTGGTTGAACTTACCAAGAATATAGAAGACAGATGTTTGTAGAGTAATGTTACTGCATACATTAAGCATTGCACATGAAGATAATTATTAACTCACCAATAGTGCTCTCACCTTATAGGAATACTAGCACTTCAGAATATTAACTTTTCCTAGTGCAAGAAAATGCACCTAAAGACTAAATGCCATGGCTGGGCAGCCCAGGCCTTCGTCTGCAACTGGTTTAGGATGGGTGGACAGTTAGAGCATTGCTTTGCTAATCCGGTAGCTTCTCCAGCTTGTCTTGTTCCAGATGTATTGGTGTTACCTTTCCTCAAGAGAGGGATTATGCTACATGGCAACACATGGTCCCTAAACTCAACACAGGCTGTGTGTTATGGAGAGGTATAACTCCATTTTACAACTTATCATCCATCAAGACGGCAAGGAGCCGCCAGAATATTAAGTATGAACCAGACATTTTGTTTGGAGATTCAGTATTTGTATATAATATTATTTATTTTTAAAAAATATTCCAGCCTTGGCAGAACGAGCATGGCATAAGCCACCATGGGAAAGTCTGCCCAAGGGAGACGAACGAGATAAACAGCAGAAGGACGACTGGTTTTCATTTGCCAGAGCTGTTGGTTACAGGGAACTGCTGAAGCTGGAAAAGCAAAATGTTACTTACAGAATTCCACCTCCTGGAGCCATGTAAGTTGTACACATCACATTAATAATAGCTGTGTGATATTTTGATTGATTGTTTGTTCAATCCTGAATTAAGTTCTGAATTATCTATTACTCTTTTAACAGAACATACTGACATAAGAAATAGTTAATTTTCAATTATGAACAAGAATAATATGTACATAATCAGTTTGTGATTTCTAAAACAATTGAGCCATCTGCAAAGATTATGAGAAATGGAGGCATTCTAGATG